>JADLZK010011712.1:0-108877 GCA_015847255.1 Hyparrhenia diplandra | reverse complement strand
AAATGTTTGTTTATGATCTGGCTGGTTTGTGGGGATGTATGTGGGAAGAGGAATGAATAGCCAGGGTTGTTTTTATACCCAAATCTCATATGCAAGCACTTTGTCTATACATGGAACAATTTAATTAGAGATTGCTTTATTGAGAGGAGTGGATATAGTCATATAGTAGGTACCAATAAATATACTACTCCATAGCTAGTATAACGTAAAAACATGCTATATTTAGAAGTTTTCTTTAGATAATGACTTGCTTTATGAGTTTAGGTGTACTGAATTGTTCCTCCCTCTTCCCATCCAATCCTAAAATAATAGTTATACAACGTTATATTCAGTAGTACATTATGTTATCAGTCCTAACTCTAATCCTCAATATTTCTTTACATCTTTACAACACTGGCCATAAATATAAATGTCAAAAAGTAACAATATCATGATGCAAGCCAGTAGAGAGTATGCCATGCATGAAGTAAAGCATTAAAGGTAACAACACTTGATTTGAACCTTAAGTTTAATTTAATGTTTGAGGGGAAAAGTTATTTTTTTGAATGTTTGTTTCACAGTTTGATACTGGTAAATTCTATTCATATATTCATTTCACTTTCAGTATTGCTTTTAGACCAATTGGCTCCCTGCTATGCTAATACCACCACTGCCCCAACCCACTTCTATTGATGCAGTTAGCACTTTACTATAACAATGAACACTTTTACTACTAAATCTGAAACAGTTTTCCCTGTTATTACTACCTTTTGTTTCTAGTAAAAAAAAATAAAGCAACTATATATAGGGAGGGGCTTCTCTTGATAAGACTCACCCTCCATTTAGCATTTAGGACAAAAAATATAGCTCCTATGAAAGAAAAGAAAAATATTTGGGGAAAAAAACTACAACATCAACAAGAGAGTACACATTTTCACACAACTGTTGTCTATATCCTTCTACATCAGAAGAAAAAAAAATGATTGATGTATATATCTACAAAAATCACTAGCTAGAGTGGGTGAAGAACATCCACCAAATAATTGGTAGTCTCTTAAGTTAAATGACGATTCAGTAGTTACTGTACATCTTCTCGTGAAAGCCCTGTAAATGAAGTCTCTGAACCGCTTGCAGTATTGCCTTGGGTCAACAGCTGATATGGAATTGGGATCATATTGCATGGCTTTGTAAGCATGCTCAAGTTTTTTACTGATATCGTAGTCTTGTAGGATATCAATGATTCCAAAAAATAGTACGACGTCCTGATTTCACCGGTTAGATCACCCAGGAGCAAAGATTCACCATCAGGATTCTTCGATACATTCTCCACTCTTGAGTGCATGCAAATCCTAGTTTTTGTGGTGCTTTTCTGTAAAAGTCACAATTATTTTGTTCGTTGTTAGAGTTCAATGTAAATGCAAATGTAGAAGTTGTTGCATTAATTAAGCAAGCTAAGCTGAAGAGATGAGCTTGCATATACAGAATGTGGTGACAATTAAATGCTTCATACAAATCGAAAAGCTTGGTGTAGTATTTAAGCTACTCCAATCTTCTGATCATATAATATTCTAAAGAATATACTGTGTATGTTCTCATCATATTTATGTTCATAAAGAAGAATGTTGTACTCCCTTTGTTACAAATTATGTGCCATTTTTTAATTTCTATGAACATATATCTACTTAGACAAAAATATAATTTGAGACGGATGAAGTGTTTCATTGAATTTAATGCATTTGAAGAAAAATGTACAACAGTTGTGCCTTTATTAATTAAGATTAGATTGGTATCAAATTTTGGATCTACCTATTTTGTTCAGAATCTTCAGCGGTAATATCAGGGGTTCCATTCTCCGGATTGCTGCTGTCTGTAACCAAAACAGAGTTTTTTTAGCTAATAATTTCATATGTATATTTACAGTATTATCGCAACTGCAATTATGTTAAATCACGAAAAGCAAGCATGTACAAAGGAACCTATCTTTGCATCTGTCCTTGAAGTGAATTCCGACCAAAAGACTATAGTCCATGATCCTCTCCTGCTCCAGTAATTCACAATCTTTGTCCACCTGCCTGGAAAGAGATACAAATTATGAGAACTAGGGATTCTTGGGTTTCTTCAAAAATTACTTTGTCAGATTAGCACTAGAAGCACACCCAAACATTCTTTTTTAGATGATATTAATTTGCACATATGTTACTATTGCTACAATGTACTCAGTGGAGGAAGGGGATATAACATCTGGTAGAGTTAGCAGATGAGATGTATGAACCTGCAGAAGTCTCGAAACCAAGATCCTTGCAGCCGGAAAATGAAATTGAGGTCAAGATCCTTCAACGTGGTATACTCATTAATCTGATCAATTGGTTTATCAGTCATTCGACCATGTGAAGATCCTTTCAAATCGAATCGCCTATGGATTGCATAGTTGGTGCAGAAAAGATTCCCCATTATAACAAAGTGAACCTGCTTTCATGGTCAGTACAAATTAAATGTTGAGAGATTCCCACGCATCAATTTACTTTTGAGTATCTGATCAATTTTATTCTCATTGCATGAAGCTAACCTTTTTCTGAATAGTTGCTCCTGTAAATTTAATAGAGTGCAGACCAAAAAAATTTAGTTATTAGAGTATTTTCAAAAGAACGAACATGTTTATAATAGGATGGAAGCATCCTAAGAAGCACCTGTTCACATAAAAGAAGAAATTTGATCAGATAACTTGTTAACATAATTAAGGTGAGAAGTAAAGAGAAGCGAGCGAGCTTTACTTTTTACTTCTGACTGCTTCATTGTTTTGATCATATACTTGTCATCATTCGTTAGGTAAAAGAAACATCCACTTTTTCCAGGAGACGAAAGCTCCCTGAGTGCCTCATCCCCACAGATGGAGTTCATGTAATCCGCAGGGCTGACACCGAAGAGCTTGCACAAAGTCCTGGAACAAAAATTAGCTTAGCATCGGAGACTTGAAGCAGCAGCTATCTAATATCTCAAATCAACTATTAATAACACAGGAATTGACAGAAGAAGAAAAAATTAGCATCACCAATAAAATTCAAAAAAAAATAGCATCACCAATATGTAGGTTCGCATACAGATATCGGCAGAAGAAGAGTAGAAGAGACCTGAAAAACGAGTGGGCAGTAGTCCTTCCACCGAAAATCGCCTGCTTGGTGAGGAGGAGTACGCTTTGATCCTTCAGGAGGAAATCTTGTCCACACCTTCTCTTTTGGATCAAATGCTGATGGTTTAAGATCCAGCGATGTAGGTGCCGAGTTCTTTTCCAATAGAATGCCTGTGTTCCAAAGCTAAGGACATGAATAAATTACGATTGACAAACTTCAATTCGATTTCAATCAGATTCAAAGCAATGTATGAGTCAGAGAAATAAAACAGCAAACAGATGAAATAATGGGCAGCAAATTAAAACACAATGGATGGCATAGCATTATTTCACCTGATGCCAAGTTGCAGGCTGAGCACGAGCTCATAGTTTCTGTGCCCCTTGGATATCGTCTCCCCTGCTTCTTCCCCGGCCTCGGCAGCGGCGTGCACGTGGGCATGCCTGTCGTCGAGGACAGCACGAATGACCACCTGTCCGTCTGCGCCTCCTTGCCGGCCTCACCCTCTGCCAACGCCAGACTGTCCATGTCCAAGGAGGCGCTGCTCCTCCCGCTCACGCTGGACCTCCTCACATGGCCGGCGCCGGCGCCGGCGCCGGCGTCGGCGTTGGCAGGGGGCGCTCGCCTTGCTCACCTTGGGCGGCCGCTGTACCGGCTTCTTGTGCACGGCATCCACCCCTGGCCACGTGACTATCCTGTTGACGGCATCAGCGACGCCGTCTTGCCCTCGCACACGTCGAGCTCCTGGAGCAGCGTGGTGATGGGCTCGCATGGCTCCCGGGGCATGGGCACCGCGGGCCACCGTCCGGCGGGTAGTACGCCGTCGGCGCGCACCGCGTCCATCTCCCACCGCCAGGTGCCGATGTACATGCCGCCGCCGTCCAACTGGAACGTGCCCTGGCCCCTGGGCCTGCCGCCCCCACGCACGCGCCGTCGTAGCGCGCTCGCCGTCGGCCCAGATGACGGTGCCGTTGCCGTGCATGTGGCCGGCCTTCCAGGCGCCGATGTACTCGTGGCCGTGGCGCCAGATGTAGCGCCCGTGGCCGTCCTGCAGTCCCTCGCGCCAGTGGCCGTCGAACACGTCGCCGTTGGCGTACGCCTGCGTGCCACGGCCGTGGCGGAGGTTCCCCCGCCCAGAGCCCCGCGAAGGCGTCCCCAAGCTCGCCGATGAAGGTGCCCTGGCCGTTCATGTACCCGCCGTGGAAGTCGCCCACGTAGGTGGCGCCGGACGCCCAGGAGAGCTTGCCGTGGCCGGACGCGCGGCCGCGGCGCCAGGCTCCCTCGTAGATGCTGCCGTCGGTCCAGAGGAACTTGCCCGTGCCGTGTGGGATGTCCCCCGCAAAGCTCGCCCTGGTAGTCCCCGCTGGCAAGCGTCTGCTCGGCGTGGTTGGCCTCGCCGAGCCCGTCGTCGTTGTCCTCGTCGTCGTCGCCACTGCCCTCGGTGCTGTTGTCGTCGTCGTCATCGCCGTCGCCGTCGCGGTCACCCCTCACTGTCGTACTGGTAGATGGTTTTGGACGTCGACGCCGAGGGGGACAAGCTGAGCGGGACGGCATCGGCGTTGTCAGCGACGGGGCCGCCGCCCGACGACGCGGCGGCGCCGGCGGGCACGACGCCTCCGACTTTGCGGATGGTTTGGAGCTTGCGGATGCCCGCGTCCCACAGCCGGCTGGCCGGCACGGGGAGCTGCTTCATCTTCCTCGTCGCCATTGTTGCCGAGTCCGAGTGGATGGATGGTCAGGCCAGGACACGAAGGGGCCGGTTCGTGCCGGCCTGTGCATGCATGGTGGGCGGAGGAGCAGCAGGGCCATGGGGTTTTTGGAGGTCGAAAGACGGAATGGGAGGAGTTGTCGGGATGGGCGAGCCCCATTTCCTGCCTATTCTAATTATATATAATAATGTTTTCTAGCCAATGTGATGTTCATACACATACCATAATCAAATTTGAACCATTTTAATTTGGATGATACAACTCCACTTATAAACATCACACCAAGCTTTGTTGCGTACTCGCTCCCTCTGTCCCAAAATAATTTCATTATGGATTGTATGCTTTGGTCAAACTTTTAGAACTTTAATTAGGTTTGTTAAAATATTAACGATATTTATATCTTCAAATAAGTTTATTATAAAAATATATTAAACGATTCATCTAATCTAATCTAATAATACTAATTGTGCACGATCTTAATATTTTTTATATACATTAAGTCAAAATTTAAAATGGATGACTTCTACCGAAGTGAAAATGACACTTTGTTTTTTGGGACAAAGAGACATCATAACCGAACAAGGTGTTACCAAATCACACATGAAACTTAGGCCTTTTCTTTTACAAACTTTTTGAGGAGCCATTTAGAAAATTTTGATGGCCCCACTACATCATATAACAAGGCCCCATTTCGAAGGCAGGAAGAAATAGAAAAAATTACTGATGTCCTAAAAGTACATCAACTGGATGCAGCAAGCATTCAGACATATCTGACCCGAGTTTTGAAGTTTCAGACTCCCATTACATTACAGAGTCAGACATTTGCCTACCACCAGTGGTATCTACAGCTTTTCGCCTTTTGCATGCTCACCATTACAGAGTGGCTCCCAGGTTTAGAGTTGGGGGCAGAAAATAGTGAAAAAAGCATTCTCACCATTTTTAGAATGAAATAATTACATCTAAAAAGGGGGGCATTACCTATTGTTGCCTAGGATAAATGCATGGCTTGCATTCTTAGATGTAATTATCCTGATGCAGCTCCACATCTGCTATGTGAGAGTTACTGAATATTGTTGCCTAGGCCACATTACCTTCACACAACAATAGGTAATGCCCACATCTGATGTCCACGAATATTGTTGCCTAGGCCGCCACATTACCTGCAGACAACTGATATGTTGGTTCAGGTTTCTCAATTGGGATCTAGTTCCACACCGTTTTCTGTATTGATAAACGAGAATCTAACTACGGATGCAGCTTGATGAAGATGTATCAAAAAGCTTTAAGCCTGTGACATACTTTCACTCTACTGGAGGAGTGAGAGTTACTGAAAATATTCTGATGCAAGGATGTTTAGGACTTGGAAAACAGAATGAACCACTGGACAAGCATATTTCCCAAAACATATTCAACTAGGGTCCAGGGGATATGACGAGTGCAGGAATTACTGTTCAAGGGGAGAAAAACAGTGCATAAATTTGATGAAATATAGCCTATAGGATCCTGAATGACTCCAAAGCACAATGATGATGGTAAACGTAATTATTATTAAGATGCAAAGGCCACACAATTCACGAACTGCACGCACCATTTGATGTATAAGGTCTCCATTGCTCTAATATCAGTATCATCAAACATCATAAATACAAACAGAAGAATGGAAACCACCTGAGTTTCAGTCCTAATAATATGTGAAAATTTCAGGAAAAAGATTTCAGATTCCCTGGTCTTAATTGAACAAATGGTTAAAGGAGAATCGCATCACAATCTATGAGATAGTATCCTAATGTTCCAGAAATGTTACAACATCAAAAGAGATAACTTCGCAGAAATATTTTTGAGCCAATTGAATCAACATGAACCCAATTTTCCGTTATCGATCCTAACAGCCAAATGCTTACGCAGCTATGCTAAACAACAATTCATCGTAAACTAAGTAAACAGACATCTATCTATTATATGCCTGAGGAAAATCAGACCTTCATCACTGCTGGAGTCTGAAGATGGTGGATTGGTGATTGATTCCAAGCCAGGCAGGCAAGAACTTCCACACAGCACCATGAGGTGAGCAAGCACCAATCCAATCCATGGCACTTTGAGTCAGTCAGTGACATCATTCCACAGCATTCCTCTGCATCTCCTCCTCCTCCTCCTCTCTCCTGAGTTCCTTCTTCTTCCTCATCTTCACTCTCGGCTTCACCATCCGATCCCGCAAATGCTCAGTCTGAAACGCAACCATAGCCCTGGGCACACCAAGCAAGGTCTCCTCAACCATCTCACCCTTCCCTTCCGGCTCAAGCAACCTCAGCGCCCTGGCCACGGCCTCCATAGTGCTCACACACCCCTTCCGCGGCTCCTTCCTGACCACGAGGTCCGACTCGAACATGCTATCCCCATCAACACAGCTATCAACGGGGAGGGAAACGGGTACGACGCCGAGCGACTCGAGGACGGGCAAACTCGCCGCGTGCATCTCCTTAGCCTGTCTCCACGTGCCGTCGAGGAGGAGGAGGGTGATAGGGTTGGCGCGCGATGGCCAAGGCGTGGACCGGCACCATGACGCGAGGTCGGAGGCGGCGGGGGAAGGGTAGAGGAGGAGGATGGGGCCTCGGGTGGGAGGGATGGAGGAGGGGAGGAGGCGGCGGCCTGGGACGAGGAGGAGGTTGGAGAGGGAGCGTGTCAGGAGGGGGAGTGTTGAGAGTGGGTTCCGGCGGAGGGCGTGTGGGTGGTGGAGGATGATGACGGTCGGGAGGTTGCGAGAGGAGGGAGGGAGGTGTGGGCAGAGGCAGACGCGGGATGGGCGGCCGCAGCCGCCGTGGCAGATGGAGCGGCGGCCGGAAGAGGAGGAGGTGGAGGAGGTGGTGGCGGCGGCGCCGTCGCCGGCGGCGGAGGGATTGGATCCAAGTCGTCCATTAGGCCGGCCCACTGGTCAGTTGCTGGATGGATGGGTATTATAGCCCAGGATGGGCCTGGCCTGTTAAGGCCTAGCTAAGCTTAGCAAGTTTAGTGTAGGCCTGGGCCTGGGCTTGGGCTAAATGGTTGGAAGGCCCATTCGAAATCAGAAAAGTTTGGCGGGCTTCAAGTCAAAATAGTAAGTAGTAATTTGTTGACATCTTTGCTAAAAAAAGTAATTTGTTGACATCTTTGCTTAAAAAATAGTAATTTTTGACATCATTCATGACAACAAATAGCGTCACAAATCACAATCACGCATGACGCATAAACAGGTGGATGAACACTATGCTGTTGTTTCAACATGCATGACGCGACTTAGCTTTTTCTTGGCATGTATCTTCTTCCTTGATATACACGACATCATACAATCCAATGCAAAAGAGCCGCCGGCTAAGCTGTCGCCTGTCATAGACAATGTTGGCAAGAAACCATACAAAATTCTTGACGAGACTGCTTATTAGCTAGTGTGATTGGATCTTCCTAATATATAAGCTGTCCTAGATATATAGAGTAGATAATAGTAAAATGTATTTAATCCACTGTACCTTGCACATAAGTACAACAATGGTTGCTTAGCTGCTTACCTATGATTATGAACGAGTCTACATATATCTTCATATTTTAATGGTAATGTGTGTGCTGGTGTCAAACTTGTATATAAAAGAGAACCATAGCCTATATATATCTTCATATATGTATACATAGCAAAAACAGGAATAACAAACACCTACTAGCAAGCACAAGTTCCTTGATCAAGTAAAATGGCGTCTCCACTTGGTAAAGATGAAGAAGATCATAAGAAGAAACATGGAGAGGGGTTGCCGTAGTCACTTCCTCGTGGTGGCGTACGGCATCCAAGGCCACGTCAACCCTGCCCGCACGCTCGCGCATCGCCTTGCTCAGATCAGCGGCTGCACGGCGACGCTGTCCGTCCCACTCTCCGGCCACCGCCGCATGTTCCCGTCCACCTCTTCCTCCTCCTCCTCCTCCGACGAGGAGGAGGCTATCATCAGTGACGGACTCATCTCCTACCTGCCCTTCTCCGACGGCGTCGACGACGGGACCTGGGCCACCGACCCGAAGACATGGCGCGGCGCCGCCAAGTCAACTTCACAACCCTGTCCGCCGTCATCACCCGCCTCGCCGCCGCCGACAGTAGTGGTCGGCCGCCGGTGACCTGCGTGGTGTGCACTCTCAGCATGCCGGTGATCGGCCAGGTTGCCCGCGTGCACGGCCTCCCGTTGGCCATCTACTGGATCCAGCCAGCCACCGTTCTCGCCACGTACTACCACTACTTCCACGGCGGCGGCAAGAACCTGAGGTCGTCGACGTCCGACGAGGCCGTCGTCACTCTCCCAGGCCTCCACCGGCCTCTTCGAGCCCGCGACATGCCGAGCTTTTTCAGCGAGGATAAGGCTCAGGACGGCTTGTCCAAGATGGTGCTGAAATTGATGCGCGACCTGTTTCAGCAGATTGATGAGGACAAGCCGGTGGTTCTGGTGAACACGTTCGCCGCGCTGGAAGACGTCGCGATGAAATCTCTCCGGCCATACATGGACGTCGAAACCTTCGCCGTCGGGCCGGCGGTCCCGTTGAAGTACGACGGAAGCGAACTCGCGCAGCAGATCCATCTGTTCCAGCAGGACGAGGAGAAGAGGTACATGGAGTGGCTGGACAAGCAGCCGGAGAAATCCGTCGTGTACCTCTCGTTCGGGAGCTTGCTTGGATACACGAGACGGCAAGCCGAGGAGGTCTTTCACGGGCTGCACGCCGCCGGGCGACCGTACCTGTGGGTGGTGCGCAGGGAGGGCGGCGCCGTGGAGGTGGACGAATTATGCCTGACGACGGCGGCGGTGGAGCTGGGGGTGGTGGTGGAGTGGTGCGACCAGCAGCGTGTGCTGGCGCACCCATCGGTGGGGTGCTTCGTGACGCACTGCGGGTGGAACTCGACGCTGGAGGCGGTGGTGTCCGGCGTGCCCATGGTCGCCGTGCCGAGCTGGTCGGACCAGCCGGTGAACGCGTGGCTGGTGGAGGAGGAGTGGGAGGTGGGTGTCAGGGCGGAGCGGGATGGGGATGGGGTGCTGGCGCGAGACGAGCTCGCGAGGTGTGTGGACATGGTGATGGGTGCCGGTGACACGGCGGTGCAGGTGAGGGCCAACGCGAGTGAGCTGAAAGAGAAGGCGAGACAGGCCGTGGCTGCTGGTGGGCCCTTGGAAACGAGTCTTCGGAGATTTGTTGAATGCATGCAAAGATCTAGGCCCAAGTAACATTTTAGCCAGAGTCTACAGGTTTTTTTTTTTTTTTTTTTTTGGCGAGATAGCTAAAGTCAACAGCAGGTTGATAGAATAAAGATTAATTGCTCTTCTCGGTGATATGGATATTCCTGATGGATATTTGGTTTAAGTTTTGTTCAAATTAAGTTGATATGGCTCCTATATAGGAGTATGCTTTATCTTTTATCGAGCTTTGGCAAAGAAAATGCCACATTATCGAGCTTCTATTTATGGTAGTAGCACAGAGCCAATGCTCTCAGGCAAGCACTGCATATTTACTTTTATTTGGAACACAAGAGTGGATCCAATCTATGTGACCATGGAGGTTTTGTGGGAATAGAAGAGAAAAGCCCAGGCCATTCATTTATGTGAGTATACAGATACATGTGCATTGAGGAAACCTTAGACTAGTACCTCAATCTCTCCATATCTCTTCCTGCAAAGAGTCCATGGCATGATGAGATGTGCTCTTGTGGTATGGTAGAGCCTCCCGCAAAGAGTCCATGCTTCAGTATATATGATGAAACACCGCTTAGAGTGTATTATAGCACTAGGTAAATGCCCGTGCGTTGCAACGGGAATAAAATGATGTCATAATAATTTTAATTTAAACATGTATATTTTTACCGAAAATGATTTTTTTTTGAAAGACCATCGTTCCACACTCAATGGCATCGACTATCTTCCATAAAGGAGTTGCTCTAACAAGCATGCCACACAAGAAGAAATGGTGCTTCCATTCTCTGAACTAAGAGTGCAATAAAGAATATAAAGTGCAGCATCTAAAAATTTAGTTATCTGGTACAAAGGTAAATTAATAACTAAATATGTAAAAAAATTGGTTAAATTAACCATGGCCAACAGTCGAACTATTTCAAAATTTCTGCAGCACGGTGTCATAGTGGCTTTTGGTCCTTGTTCGCTGGCATCAGTCTTTGAATGAGGAATGCTGCTCCTGCTTATCTCATTGCACAAAAGTGCAGTCAACCCATGTGATCGTACCAAACATTTCTCGTCAGCACCATTGACACCACGATGTACTGTTGACACCATGCAGGTTCTCCAAGATAACAAGAAAAGAGAAAAAAGCAAAGTAGCCGAAGCTTCAGAAAGACATGAAACTTAACCCTAATAAAAGATTATTTTACCAACTGTCTATATAAGCATGGATTAGAGCTATCCATACTCTATCCATGTTTTTCATCTTAGTTTTTCAATGTCGTCTGTGAATTCCATCGCCACTTATTAGGGCAAAAGTGCTCATGATAAACGGCCTAGAATAACTGGGAATTCATAAGCCAATCTAAATCCAATGCGAGTTAATCAATTATTTCAGAAGACATGGCCATCAAACTGCCCTCCTCCCATTTTTGTATTGATCTTATCAGCAACTGCAAACATGGAAAAAGAATCCATAAAAACAAAAGGTAACTTGTGATCAGTCACAAGGACAAGTAATGACAATGGGTTAGGACTTGGAATCAGTCACAAGGACAGCAGGGGTGATATCTCCAGAGCATGTTATACTGAAACTCAGTCTCAACCTTTGACAAAAGAGGGAAATGTAATTCACAGGCAAAGGCGTTGTCTTGTGGCATGGACGAAGGCTTGCAAATCAAAGAAGGGGGCTCTTGTGGCATGGACGAAGGCTTGCAAATCAAAGAAGGGGGGCTTTGGTATTCTTCACATAGCAGAACGAAGCCTTGTTACTGAAATTTGCAGACAAGTTTTACAACGACAGAACAAAGCTCACTTGACAAGCTTTACATAATAATCCAGCTGGTCCACATGCTTGCTATTGGACATTGTGGATGATAGTTGGTCGTATATTTGGGGGCTAGCTATACAAACAAACATGCTTATAATTCCTTTGTAGGTACCAGTCCAGCCCCTCAGCAATTTGTTTAGCTTTGGAAAAGTGGCTGCAGCGGGCACCATAAATTCCTTTTCTGGCCCTTGTTATTGGAGACAAATCAAATTCAGTGATTTCAATAAAGCCTAATGCACACAAACTTGCAAAAAATTCAGTCACACAATGAGAAGACACAGTCACACAACAAAGTGAAACTGACCCCTATTGTAAAGATTGGTGGTATTATCCATTTATAATGCCTGTATACTGCAACAAATGGCACCTGCAGATACTCGGCTAAATATCAGTTTAGGACAAATTAAAGCAAGTGTTCTGTTGTTAAGTACCCAATATTGATATACTGCAATCTAGAGTTTCATGAGATCTGGAATAAAAATATGTACCCAATCACAGTTTAGAAAAGTCCTCTGCTTATGATTTAGACCAAATCACAGTGTTACAATGGGGCTCACACACAGATCAAATGAAAGTTCAGACGGGATGGGGACAATTGCTTCCTCACTGCAGTGTCCTGCTTGTGTTCTCTGAAAATACTCGAAACCATAACAGTATTGGAGCATTACGAAAAGTCGTTTGGTAGCTGAATAATCATCAAAACTATCCTGTCATCCTAATTCTCAACCCTAACCTTCCTCATTCTAGCAACTGAAAATACATAAATATTAGCCTAATCCATTATGAACGCCTATTAACATAGTTGTGCACATCACGTATCAAACAAACAGCAGCTGTAGGTAGCTCAACATTGAATCAATGGATTCCACCATGCAACCGGACCAATCAATCCCCAAAGCAACAACCCAGCGACATCCCTCGCTGAGTTCAGCGGCAGGGCCGGATTTACCTCGAACTGCATGAACTTGATGCTGACACTTCAGGCGCTGTTGCCGCAGAACCAGCACACATCCCTCGTCACTGGTGCAGAGGGCGGCAGCAGGAGGAGATGCCTCGAGTGGCGTGGAGGGCGGTGACCGGAAGGAGGCGCCCGGGCAGCGCGAATGGCGACAGCCAGCGGCGCATAGGGAGTCGCGGTGGGGGATGGCGGCACGGAGGAAGTCGCAGGAGCCGACGGTTCTGCCCGCCGTCTCTGTCCGCAGGGGCCGCGTCGCCGGCGTGGAGGAGGCGCCCCGGGCCGCGGTCGGAGGGAGTCCCGGTGTGGGAAGGCTGCGGGGCCCGGCAGCAGCACGGAGGAAGGGAGCCGAGGGGCATTTGTCGGGGGTGAGGGGAAGGAGCCGGGGGGGACGATTCCTTTTGGTATGTTTTAGCTGTAGAGAAGAGAAGTAGAGGTCGTGTCAATGGAAATATTGTGACATGTCCAAGGGAATAAAGGTTTTTAGACATGTTGGCAGGTTTTTCGGAGCTCCCTCTTTACTTGTCTATACGATGCTGAAGCCAACCTGCATTGACAAAGCCTTCATTAGGTTTTCTCAATGATCATGTGAAACTGAATCTTGTGATGTGGGGCCTGACGCCATTGAAGGCCACCTAAATTCTTTTACTTAGAAAGGATCGGAACCGAATTCAAGAAAATGCAAGACCAAATTGGGGGAGCCAAGACTGAACCCATCCACTTTAGACCTAGTTTGGATGAGTTTAGTCAGCCTCCATAAGTCAAAACCACATGTGTTGAATTACTAGATTGGAGTGAAACATATATACTTCAAGTATATTTCAATCTACTTCAACACATATACAATACACATATGTATTGAGGCAAACACATGTACATCCAAACGAGCCCTTACCATTTCTTTGATGCTATTGCTAACCACCTACGCAATTAAGAGCTCTACATATCTGTGTGTTAGTCAAATTAACACGTTAACTAGTGAGTTTGGTACTCCCTACGTTCCACAATACTTGCGATTAACATTTCATATAAACTATGTTTGGCTTTCGTCTTATTCAAATTTTTATGTAAATTATAAAACAAACAAAACGTCATTATAATATCATTAGTGATGTAATAAGTCATAACAAAAGTGGTAATATTTATTAAAAAAACTTGAATAAGGCGAGAGAGGTCAAACACAATTTATATGAGTCGAAAAAAGTGCAATATTTATTCAAACGGAGAGGAATACACCAACTCCGAACATTTGTACACTGTCAATCCAGACATATGTCCTGCTTTGCCACGGTGGAGGTGCGTTCTTCCATCAGTGCTGACGTGTTTTGTCAACGAAGACGGCTGCGTTGACTTGTTCCTACCAGCCACCGTGCTTGGCCCAGTCAACGAAGACGGACAGGTGTTCCAGAGCCTTCGCTGCGGCCCAATCTGAGCCGTCCACCTCTGAATCGACGGACTGGATGCAGCCAACGGCAGCCACCCATCTCCTCTTTCTTTCCCCAAACAAACGCTCCCTCGATTCGAGGGGAAGAAAGGAACTCTCGCTCTCGCCGGCGTCGAGGACCTAATCGTCCGTCCGGGGAAGGAGAAGGAGGAGGAGGAGGAGGAGGCGAAGATGATCGAGGTGGTGCTGAATGACCGTCTGGGGAAGAAGGTTCGAGTCAAGTGCAACGAGGACGACACCATCGGCGACCTCAAGAAGCTGGTGGCGGCGCAGACGGGGACGCGCGCGGAGAAGATCCGCATCCAGAAGTGGTACAACATCTACAAGGATCACATCACACTCAAGGACTACGAGATCCATGACGGCATGGGCCTCGAGCTCTACTACAACTAGCTGCCTCTGCTGCCGCCGCCGCCGCCGCCCTGTTGTCAGGTAACTAGCACCGACTCGTTTCCTTCCTCTCGAGTCCCTCTGCGGGCCTGCGGCTCTGCTCCCCCCCCTTCGATTTGATTCGATTCCCGCGGCGCACGTAGCCACTGGCAGTAGCTTATTATTAGATGACCGAGAAACATCGTCGATTCTGGGTTCCCCTTAGGTTGATTGCAGTTTGGACGTGTGGAATTCGACACCTTATCTGACTAGTTACTACTGACTCAAGATTAGCAGTGTTTTCGTGGCTTACTGTGATCTCTTTGGCGAACCAGTGAACACTGATTGATTTTTGTGGTACCTTTAATTTAAAGATGTAGAGTCTTCAGCTAAAGACATGTCTGGTGAATTTTGTGTGTTTACCCTTATTTTGGTGAATATGTGTTTGGTGATTCAGAACAGGTGATCTGTTTAGCCAAAACTGGATTGTGTGGGGGTTCACAGCTGTCAGTGGCGTATTCATATAACCAATTTGAGTCTTGTTTCAAGCACATAAATTATCCATCTATGCACCTATGTGAGGTTTAATCAACTAACTTTGAGGCTATGTACAATCGTTTAGTGTGTGAAGGTCTTAACTTTACAGTCTTGTGTATAATCTCTATTAAATCCTTTTCTCAATGTTCTGCTTGGAATATCCAAGAAACTTTTTTCTAGGTTGTGAAATAGATTTTGCTTTGAAAGGTTTGAGTGAATCTTTGTTGGTGTTGGTTGTGGTTTCTTGGCTATGTTATCTAGTTCACGTGTTTTAAGCGTCATAGTTTCGTTTTGTTGCTTAAATTTGTGAAGCAGGCAGAATAAGTAACCAAACATATGAACTTTACCAATTATTATGTTATGAGTGATACAGATAAACATATAATCATGTTTAGTAAGAGTCCAGAAAGAACAAATCCTTTCAACCTACCCAAAAGACTCGATTGTTAAATAATGCCTCATTAAAAATTGTTATGCACAGGATAAATGTATTCTGAAAACCTGAAAGATTATCAAGAAGTACTTCCTAAGATGGCTCATTTATAGATGCACAGGATGCCTTGTTGCTTACATATTCTATTCTAATTCTAGCATTAGAATCTAGATGTCTTTCTAGTAAATGATTTTTAGTTGTGGTTCAGTTATTATTAGCTACATCATTAGATGATCAGTATTGAGTTGAATTCTGTTTTGGAAAAATTTGTGAGTTGGAATGAAATGAAAGGAGGTTTTGTCCTCCATCTTTTTTTTTTTCTTTTCTGGTGACAGTGATACAGGTTGAAACAATGTTGTGGCTAATAGCTTATTCGTGTTTGAAGTTGAACCTGGTGGTGATAGGGTCCTACTGTTATTGCCTTTGTAGCAAAAGAAATATGGCTATAATTGCTTGATTGGCAGTATCTGCTGGCCTGATTAATGGCACATTTTATTGCAGTTATTTTTCACTGCACAATGCAGCATATTGTGCACTGTAGTTTGGAAAATTATTTACAACTTGGAGCAGTGCATGAAAGTGCTGGAGATTGGAAAGCTACTTATAAGTTCAATACATGTTGATGTTTTCTTCCAAATAGTTGCCAGATTCCTGGCAATTTTGCTTATGCTTGAATTTGAGAAAGCTGAAATGAACTTGTAGATTTCTCTGATATTAACATGTGGCCATGTACTTGTGCACCTTTACCTAGAATAATTCGCTTGACATTTCTGTCTATGATTTCCTTTGACATATTCCTTCTCCACTAATCGTTGTTCAATTCCCATGCAGGTTGATCTGAATTCTGAAGTCATGGGTGCAATTCAGTCGCAGTCTCTTAAGCTCACATAAATAAATATATATCTAAACAACCCCAGTGGGCTATGTAAGGCATTGTGCCAAACTATCAGTGACTACTGACAGCTTTGCATATTTGTGTTGTATGATCAACCTGCAAACTTGGTAAGCTGCTACTAGTACTATAAATAACATAGGGCTTTTACCTTGGTTGTGGTAATCACCATCTCTTCTCATGCAATTATGTGCACTTCATTCTGCTTCCACATTGTGCGTCAATTCATCGCACCTTTATACAAAAGTTGTCTTCCACGCCTGAGACCTGCGGTGTAATGGAATGAAAGTGCAACTTTTTTTTTTTTGAGTCATCTGCTGATAATTAAGCTCCGCACATCAAACTGGCTATTGGGAGTGGAAAAGGAAGTTATAGAGAAGTTGCTTGTTTGGCTCCTGGAAGTCTGGAACGCTAAAAGGAGCATTCCTTGCATTTTTGATCTACTCTCCATCGCTATCGGCATGTTTGGATGAAGCTAGGGTTAGTTACTAGTTGGGTTAACAATTAGCCGAAGTTGGCTAGTTAGTTGACTACCAACTATTTGACAGCTTGGCTAAAAAAAATAGCTCATCTATTAGCTCAGTTGTTTTGATGCACCATAACTGATTTTAGTTAATTTTTATCCAGCTAGCAATTAGCTCCGGCATCAAACCATTGAGGTTTCCTGCTCAATGGTATGCTGATAGGGGGGACTCCTCGGATATTTTTAAGCTTATGACGCTGTGGCTTTTTAGGGAGTATTTTCCATTGAGTTTTGAATCCAGACAACGTTTATCAGGATGTACTAAATCAAAGCATATGTGTTATGGTAGATGGAGTGGGAGCTCTATTCCAAGGATGTTTAAGCACAGCACGGCAGGAGCTCAATCACCTTTCACCAGTCACCCCTATGATTTCTCTATCCCCTCCGCCTCTAGGGATCTAGTGGGTGGTGAGGAGGGTTGGAGACTCGTTCTAATCTGCTATTAGGCTCCACCACTAGGGTTCATGGTTTCCTTGTACTCAATAGTCAATCGGTTTGCTTCCTAGTCTCAATCACTTGCAGCCTTGTGCCAAGCTCCTAAAACTACATCAACTTCGGCTTTTTGCACATTGTCACCGCCCAACAAAACCGTCTTCATCATGAGTTTGGGGGTGAGCCAATCTAGCGATGGCTTCAATCCCATCCACGGTTGACTAGAGAAGTTCTACATCGATGACTTTCCCACCCTACTTCATCGACACTCCGCACGGTAGGTCTATTTGGGTCCAAGTGTCCATGACACTTTTGGCACCGCCTCGTTAGTGTTCTGTTCGTCATCGCCATTGGTGTGCTTTCGACTATTCTGCACCTGTACACATGTGCTTCTATGGTGTTACCTCGTGCGACTCGATGATGTTTGCGTGCATGGTACCCCTTCGGGGGTATTGATGATGTGATTCGACCTTCTTCCAAGGCTCTCAATCTCAAAAGAAAAGGCTCTCCAAGAGCCTCGTGCGTGACCCTAGAGTGGTTTACAGTGTCATGCTTGTTGTGCAATGCTAGCACTACCGGAATCGCCTTCGTCGTCGAGCGCCCGGGAGGCGCTCGGTGAAGGCCAGTTTGCGCTCGGTGGCGGCTTTACCGAGCGCCGCGCTCGGCAAATGGAGCTCGGCGAAAGTTCCGGCGGCAAAGACTTTCGCCTAACTCCTGCGCCGGCAAAGTAAACTCGCTGTCATGTCGGCCGTGCGCTAACGGTGCCGGTATCGTGGGTTTGCCGAAGCGGCACACTACGCCGGTAAAGATTTTTTTTGGAACTCACGTTTTTAACTTTGCCGAGCACGGCAACACTCGGCAATGGCTCGGTAGTTTGTCGAGCGAGAGAGCTGGCGCACTCGTCAATGCTAGGGAGTTTGCCGAGCGGCGCCGCGCTTGGTAAAACTGGCAGCTTTGCCGAGCGCCATGGTCACCATTTTTTGAATGTTTATATACCTTTATATACCTTCTCTGAAAACTCCACAACATCCTTTATAATAAAAAACACCACGTAGGGGCCACTTGCGACACGCACCATGTGTTTGGTTGGGGAAGGAGTCCAACCGGACCGGCGGGACGGGTCCGACCCATTTTTCGAATGTTTCGATTGAGGCAGCAGGGGACGGAGTGAACCCGGGAGGGAATATTCAGTGAAAGATTGAGGGTTCGCTCCGTCCGCCCAAATCTGGCGGACGGAGCCGACCTGCGTGGAGTTCCGACGGCGAAACGAAGAAGAAACGGAAGGGGAGCACACTCGCGGTTAGGGGTTGGCGATCGACGGCCTGCCGGCCTATACATCAGCGGGCCTCCTCGTCGCGCTCAACCCCGACGGCCTCCTCGTCCACGTTCATCCCCGACGTCCTCTTCGTCGCGCGAATGGCGAAACGACGTGGGCGGCGAACGGCGCGGGCTCGCACAACAAACAACGAACGGTGTGGGCGCACGCGGATCGAGCCGCCACGAGCTTCGGGTGCGCTTCGGATCTGGCGGCGGCGGGCTCGGCAACGCCGCCCCTACCGCGTCCGCCCGCTCTCTTCCCGTTGTGCTCCGTAGTGCCGAGTCCACGCGTGGATTTCCGGTGGAGGAAGAAGAAGGGGATTTAACGGAATTTTATTTCACTCTCCGGGTTGCTTAGGTAAAATTACTAGAGAGAGAATTTTAGATCCGCCCACGGTGGATTTCGATAAACTCTAGGGTCCCGATGCAAAGTGTCGAATAACGCTGTTAAAGCTCGATACGTCCTTCGTTCCCAATACCTACAACAAACACCGATGGTGCCACTGTCCCCAAAAATCATGATTGCAACCAAACAAAGGATGGAGCGGTTCCGCTCTTCAAAACAAGGGTTGGAGCCATCCCTACCCGTGAGATCCCACATCCAACCACGGGGTAGTATATGAACCTTGACGACTGAACTTCTTTGGACGTTTTGTAGCTGGATACGTGTAAAAAGGATGATGCGGGCTGCGCTGCGCTTGCGGCGGCGTGAAGACGAAGAACGATAGCGAGAACTGTTAGCTAAACCTTTGCATTCGGTTATCATGTAATCTTTGTTTCCTAGTTAGTTTGGATTTGCAATAGTCGGGTTAGGGGCAAGGCGTGATCTTAGGCGTGCAAGATCACGGTCCAGCCCGAAGTCGGTCCGATCGGTCTATGCCACGGCGTGCCTGGCGTCTTGGCGAGCGCCCAGCTGATGAAAGCGGTCGCGTCGCGACCGTGCGGCGTGGCGTAGGGGTTCAAACCCTAGTCATGTATCCCTATATATATGAATAAAGAGACCATCAAGGCTGCGCGGTTGGCAGCAATAATCCAACAACTTTCTTCATTTGTCATACGCATCTCATTCGCCGGACTCTCGGTCTCGCCGTAGCTCGTCGCCCGTGGTCACCACCGATCACCGCGTCGTGCGTTCTAGCTCTTGGCGTGTTCGTGGTTCCAACAAGCGGTATCGAGCCGTGGTTGCCAAGATCGTGATCGTTCGGAGGAGAAGAGAAGGAGGAGAGATCGCCTTGGTGGTTCAGTCCACCGTTGACGAGAGAAGAAGAAGTCGGGAACAGATCCGCCCATAGCCATGGGCGACAAGGGCAAGGAGGTGAAGGAGAGAGCTTGGAATCGGGCCGCAGAAAACCTCGGTATGGCCGATGCTATCTCGATCTAATTATCGAGTGGTCTTCGCATGTGCAATGTAATCTCGAAGCTATGTATCCGTGGGGCGCGGTTGAGGCCGACAAGGTGGAACGGCGACATGATCGCCTTTGCGCTTGGGGCCATCTTTGCGTGGCGTGCCCTCCGAGATGCACTCTATCTTTGTTGAACAAGAAGTCGACAAAGGGAGGCTTGGGAGGCAATAAAGTCGATGCGTTTGGGGGCAGATCGGGTCAAGGAGGTTAATGCACGAGCGCCGGCTGAGTTTGAATCCATCACGTTCAAGCCTCGGTGAGTCCGTTGATGACTTTGTTGTCGGGATCGATGGCCGGCAACCGATTTGAAGGGGCTCGGAGAGACGGGGGTAGATGATACCGGGTGGTGAAGAAGTTTATGAGGGTGGTGCCACCACGTTATAATCGGTGGCGGTGTCGATTGAGATGTTTAAAGACACGAAGAAGCTCACCATCGAAGATTTGGTCGGTTGTCTGGCGGCCGAGGATCGCTTCGAGCCAAGCGCGGAGGAGGTCACCGATAAAGGCTGGCCGGCTCATATTGACGAAAGATGAGTGGGCAGCAAGAAACCCGTAGCCCAGCAGAAGCGGATGGATCGTCATCCGGTAGCAAAGGCGGTGGCAAAGGTGGTCGAGATGTCAAGAAGGACAAGCCGGGGCCAAGGGTGGTAACAAAGGAGGCCGGGATGCGCATGATGCGGGGAGGCAATCAAGCACATCCAAAACGGCGTGGCGGGTGTAGGAAGTGTGGTGTCTATGGACACCGGGGAAAAGAATGTCCCAACAAGAAGCGTAAGGCGGATCGACGGAGGCGGCTCATCATGTCAACGTCGACAATGATCCGCCGGCACTGTTGGTCGCACAAGTCTGCAATGTTGTGCGGACGGGGGCTCGGCGGGGCGGCCGAGTATTCCCGAGCCGAGAACGTGTGAAGCCTTCATCGTATGCAGATGGATCATGGGTACTGGACACTGGCGCCACGAGTCACATGACTGGATGTCGGGAGGCGCTGTCTGAGCTAGATGAGTCGGTGCGAGGATTGGTGCGGTTTGGAGATGGTTCCACGGTTGAGATCTGTGGGCTCGGCGCGGTGGCACTTGCTGGGAGAAACCAGGAGCATCGCGTGTTAACCGAGGTATACTTCATTCCGTCTCTGAAGTGCAATATCATAAGCCTCGGTTAGTTGGAGGAATCTAGCTGTTGTGTTGAGATCGATGATGGGGTGATGCTAGTCTATCAGCGTCGTCAGTCGGTGGGCACAAGACATGTGCTGATGAGGGCAGAGCGCAGAATCGCCTATATACGTTGAAGGTCAATCTTACTTAAGCCTTTCTCTCTTTTGTCAAAGATGAATGATGTCGCGTGGCTTTGGCATGCGAGGTACGGACACCTGAACTTCAGGGCGTTGCAAGAGCTCGGTGCCAAGAGTATGGTGGAAGGCATACCTGCAATTCAACGTGTTGAGCAAGTTTGCGATGGGTGCGTGCTAGGGAAGCATCATAGATCACCCTTCCCGAAAGCCTCATCTTATCGGGCAGCAGCTGGACTTGAATTGGTGCATGTCGATCTCTGTGGACACGTAACACCTCCAACACCGGGCGGAAAGGCGTTTTTTCTCCTGATCGTAGATGATTTCAGCCGGTATATGTGGCTGGAACTGCTGGCTACCAAGGATGAAGCACTGCAGTATTTCAAGACATTCAAAGTTGCAGCGGAGTTGGAGTCAGGACGGCGCCTACGGGCATTCAGGTCAGATCGGGGAGGAGAGTTTAACTCTCGAGCTTTCACTATTTTCTGTGATGAGCAAGGTGTCAAACACAACACTACCACGGCATATACTCCACAGCAGAATGGAGTGGTGGAACGACGTAATCAAACCGTGGTAGAGATGGCTCGATGCATGCTCAAAAGCATGTCTGTACCAGCACAATTCTGGGGAGAAGCTGTCAACACAGCCGTCTATTTGCTGAATCGGTCTCCAACAAAGAGCCTTGCTGGAAAAACTCCGTTCGAGGCGTGGTGTGGGAGGAAACCAGGCGTCAGGCATCTGAGGACCTTCGGGTGTGTTGCTTATGCAAAGAAGGTTGGGCCAGGGATCAGCAAACTCTCTGACAGATCGGTGCGTGGTGTGTTCTTGGGATATGAACCCAGAACGAAAGGATACCGTGTATATGATCCGGTACACGGAAACCGATGATTACTCGGGATGTGATATTTGATGAAAAGAAGGCTTGGAATTGGGGAGGAGAGGAAGACAAAGGTCTGCGACGGCGGTGGCGGTGGTACGTCGGCGAAGTGGTCGATGCGCTTTTAAACTTTTCGGATTGATGATTGGGAGGAAACTATCGTTCCCGGTCCGACAACGGAACAGAAGAGGCTTTTCGTGCTCGAAAACATTCGGGATGGAGGGGAACCTAGCTCGCTTTGCCGACAATTCCAACCATAGATGTTTCATCATCAAATACACCTACTCATCAGGTGATACAGTGGGCTACTCCACCCACAGGGGGCTCGGTCGACTCTGAAGGTGCTCCACTTCGGTACCGAACGATGACAGACTTGCTTGACTCAACTGATGAGCTGCAAGCATTCGAGTACAGTGGGCTTTGCTTGGTGGCAGCAGACGAACCAAGGAATATGGATGAAGCCCCTCGTCTGCGAAGAAAAATGGAGGAATGCCATGCAGTTTGGAGATGAAGGCAATAGAGGAGAATCAAACTTGGGTTGCTTGTGATCTGCGGCTAGACAGAAGGCCATCGGCCTTAAGTGGGTCTTTAAGGTAAAGAAGGACCCCGATGGCAACATAGTAAGGCATAAAGCAAGACTTGTCGTTAAAGGCTATGCTCGGCGTCAAGGGGTGGACTTCGATGAAGTGTTTGCTCCGGTTGTTCACATTGAGACTGTGAGGGTACTGTTGGCACTTGCAGCACATGGTGGCTGGGAAATCTATCACATGGATGTGAAGTCGGCGTTTCTGAATGGTGATCTGACAGAGACGGTCTATGTGCAACGACCTCTGGGTTCGTGGTGGGCAGAAGTGGCAAGGTGCTGCGTCTGAAGAAGGCATTGTATGGCCTTAGGCAGGCACCTCGAGCATGGAATGAGAAGCTAGACAAGGAGCTCATGGCTCTCGGTTTTGTGAGAAATAAGTATGAGCACGCTGTTTATAGAAGAAACAGCAAGGGTTCTTTTCTCCTTGTGGGTGTGTACGTGGACGATTTGGTCATCACAGGACCTAACGTCGGGGACATCATAAAGTTCAAGTCTGAGATGAAGAGGAAGTTTGATATGAGTGACCTGGGCCTTCTGAGCTATTACTTAGGCATCGAGGTAAAGCAAGAAGAAGGAGGAATAACTCTGATTCAGGGGGCTTATGCATTGAAGATTCTGCAGAATGCTGGAATGCAGAATTGCAATTCCTGTGATACACCTCTTGAGTCCAGACTGAAACTTGGCAAGAAGAAGGAGGAAGAACCGGTAAGACCAACTGCATATAGAAGCATAATTGGAAGTCTCCGGTATTTGGTGAACACAAGGCCAGACTTGGCATATTCTGTCGGTTTGGTAAGCAGGTTCATGGAGGCTCCGGGAAAGGAACACTGGGCTGCAGTAAAACATATCCTGCGATACCTTAAGGGGACGCTGGGGTATGGTTGCCGTTATGAGAAGGGAGCTGATCCAAAGCCTTTGCTCCTAGGCTTTAGTGACAGCGATTTTGCAGGTGATGTGGAGGATAGGAAAAGCACAACCGGTGTGGTCTACTTCCTCGAAACAGACACAGTTACTTGGGCGTCACAAAAACAGAAAAATTGTGGCGTTATCTTCTTGTGAGGCCGAGTATGTGGCGGCGGCAGCGGCAGCTTGTCAAGGTGTTTGGTTGAGCCGACTAGTTGCGAGACATGTTGGGGACAAAGGAGGCACCTGTGAAGCTACTCATGTATAATCAGTCGGCTATTGCTCTTAGCAAGAATCCCGTGCATCATGACCGAAGCAAACATATTGATACTAGGTATCACTTCATTAGGGAATGCATCGAGGAAGGTAAAGTGGAGGTTGATCATGTTGGGACTGCAGGGGCAGCTTGCCGACATCTTCACGAAAGTCGCTGGGCGGGTGAGATTCATCGAGCTGAGGAGTGCTCTTGGTGTCGTCGAGGTGCAGAAGATTTAGGAGGAAATTTGTTAGCTAAATCTTTGCATTCAGTTATCATGTAATCTTTGTTTCCTAGTTAGTTTGGATTTGCAATAGTCAGGTTAGGGGCAAGGCGTGATCTTAGGCGTGCAAGATCACGGTCCAGCCCGAGTCGAGTCCGGTCGGTCCTACGCCCACGGCGTGCCGGCGCGGCAGGCGCCCAAGATGAAAGCGGTCGTCGCACGGAGTGCGGCGTGGCGTAGGGGGTTCAAACCCTAGTCATGTATCCCTATATATATGAATAAAGAGACCATCAAGGCTGCGCGGTTGGCAGCAATAATCCAACAACTTTCTTCATTTGTCATACGCATCTCATTCGCTCCGACTCTCGGTCCCGCCGTAGCTCGTCGTCGTGGTCACCACCGATCACCGCGTCGTGCGTTCTAGCTCTTGGCGTGTTCGTGGTTCCAACAAGAACGTGTGGCACGCCGGCGCCAGCCTGCTGCCCCGGCCGGTCCCCGTAAGGCTTCTGACGAGGAGAGAACCCGACCAGTCACACACCTTGCTAGTTCAGACTTCTCGGACGCTCTCCCTCTTTCCCCACACCCTGAACAACCCTAATCCTCTGCGATCCGCTCAGCCGCCACCGCCGCTGCCGATCCACGCGCAGTCGATGTCAGCTCAACCACCACCGCTGCCGCCCGCGATGGATCCTCATCATTGCTTAAGGCATCGTACCTTGGATCTTGCAAACCCTGTGGATGGTGAATACGACGAGTCCTACAGCAAGCCTATGCTTGCGCCCAAGAAGTTAAAAAGTCCAAGTCGAAAACGGATGAAAATAACATCTGGACCAGGCTCACCTCCCGCAAGCACAAGGTATGGCCGCAGCCATGACTACCACCTAGCCCTGGCTCAATGCCGCTAACAATGAGGAGTGTGTGTGTGCCGGGGCAGCCCATACATGCTCTTCTGAAGGAGTATTTGTCTCTAACACACACAGACACACACTCGCGCGCGCAAGCGCACACACACACTTGCCCGCGCACAAACCCGCACACCACCGCGCATGCACAAATATATACACTTGCTTGCATTCTCATGTAGTACGTTTTTAATGCATGGGCAAAAAATTATGGGATGTTATATATAGAAGAGTGTAATGATCATAACCAAAGAATCTCCACCAACCACCATTAAATTAATATCCACTAGTAAGGAAATACATTTGCGGGCAAACAGGCCCGTCACCCACCGAAGGTCATGATTAATCCCAAGATTAACCGTGGTGGGCTACAGTGCACATCCACGGTAAATGTTTTCGAAAAATTAATAAAAAAGAAAACCCTGGACAGGCCCACCGAGCCCATCCACGGGTTCACCGAGCCCATCCGGGCTGCAGCGCTGCCGAATCCGATGGAGTCGGGGTTGCTGGATCTATGGCCGGGGCCATGTGCTGCCGTCACCGGGAACATGTGCTGCCGCCGATGAAGGAGGGCGCGGATCTGCCGTCCGAGCACCACCCGTCGCCGTAGATGAAGGAGGACATGGATCGGCCGCCCCCTTGTGCTGTCGGTCGCCCTAGATGAAGGGGAGCGCGGATCCGCCGCCCGAGCACCGCCCGGTCGCCGAGGATGAAGGGGGGCACGGATCCGGTCGATGTAGATGAAGGGAAGCCTGCCACCGTGTCGGGGCGAGAGGGAGAGGGTGCTCCTAGCCGACCACCACCGGGGCTTTGGGGTTGAGGGAGGGAGAGGGGGTTGCCGGTGTGCCGGTCGTCCGAGAGGGAGTGTGGGGGCGGGGCGGTCGCGTTGCTCGCGCGAGAGAGATGGGGCGGCCGTCGTGCGAGTGGAGAAGAGAAGGGGAGAGAGTGAAATTCTGATGAAAACCCTAGCTTCTCGTATTTATATGGAGGACGACTATCGGGTCTTCTTGGGCTCATTGGGCCTCAGCCTTTTTCCGTGGCGGGCTTTTTAAGGTGTTCGTCATGGTTAATCTATTTTCCGTGGTGGGCACGTTAGGATCGATGCTGCCGACCACAATTGTCCCACCTCTGTCCTCCGCCTTGCCTATATCCAAGAGTACCGCCGACCACGCGTTGTCCCACCTCTGTCCTCCGCCTTGCCTATATCCAGTAGCGGAGCTACCGCCCAGCCACCTTTGGGCGGCTGGCCGGGCTCTTTGGCGATTTTCAAAAGAAAAATTTCTTGATACCAAAGAAAGAACACTATAGTTTACTAGCTAAATACGTTTTGCATATGTAGATTTGCCCAGCAGGCTTCCTAAAAGCTTGTTGGCTCCGCCACTCCCTATATATCTTCTCACCACCCTTTTGCCCAGCAGGCTTCCTAAAAGCTTGTTGGCTTGGCCACTCCCTATATATCTTCTCACCACCCTTTCTCGGCCGTGCCCTGTATGTTTCTCTAGACCTAGTAGATAGATAGAGCAATTAAAACCAAGAACAACATCTTTACTTCGGTGACCCTCCCTAACTCTGAAAACACCACGGCAGCCTTTAAGAAAAAACACCACGTACCCACCTGCGACACGTAGTATATGAACCTTCACTGCTGAACCTAGCTGCTGGGCGTTTTGTCGCTGGAGACGCGTAAAAAGGATGACGCGGCTGCGCCTGCCGCCTGGCGACGTGGGAAGCAACGACGGCGAGCACGTGCGGCACGCCGGGCGCCAGCCCGCTGCCCGGCCGGTCCCGCAAAGGCTACGAGCCTACGACGTCAGAGGAGAGGAACCAGGCCACACGCACCTTGCCAGTTCGATCGGACTTCTCGGGCCAGCGCTCTCCCTCAACCCTAATCCTCTGCGATCCGCTCAGCCGCCGCCCGCCGATCCACAGCGCAACCGATGGCTCCTCCCTCACCACCGCAGCCACGCCGCGATGGAGGCTCCGTCCGACACCCGGCCCGCTGCTCGTCGGCGACGGTACCCAGCCTGCCTCCTCGGGTTTCCCTGTCCCGGTCGACGGTGGTGAGTACGGCGGTGGATCCTGCAGCAAGACTGCGCCGGCGCCCGGCTCCAAAGAAGAAGTCCAAGTACAAGCGGGGCCCAGCGGCATCTGGACCCCCCAGACCCTCCCGCAAGCACAAGAAGAAGGCAGCGCCCGTCGCCACAGCCGGCCGCCGCCCAGCCGCCGCCCGTCGCCCCGGAGCCGAGGAGTGCGTCCCGGGAAAGCCCGTGCTCCTCTCCCGCGTCTTCAAGTCGGAGAGGATCTTGCTGTTCGCCGACCGCCTCACCGCAGCCAGCTCCAATGGCTACCGCATGGTGCGCGCCACGCATGGCGTCACTGCCGGGCTTGGTACTTCGAGGTCAGGGTGCTGCACCTTGGCCCCACCGGCCACACTCGCCTCGGCTGGGCGACCAACATGGCCGACATCGACATGCCGGTCGGGTTTGGCGCGTATGGCTTTGGGTACCGCGACACCGATGGCGCCAAGGTCCACATGTCGTGGAGGGAGAATTATGGTGGAGAAGGGTATGGAGAAGGAGATGTGCTAGGGTTCTACATCTCGCTGCCTGATGGCGAAAGTATGAGCCTCAGATCAGCCTGAACAACAACGGCAAGCCTGTTCTTCAGCAAGCCCCGAGAAGGTTCCAGGTAATATAAGTGCCTGTTTCAAATTTCTTGCATTTTCCAATGTCGATTCCGTGATTTGGCTAGCCGGCCCCTTGCTGACATGGCAGGCAAGACTGTGGCCGTGTCCAACGACTGTGTGCTTGTGGCTGACTATAGTAGGTTAGCTGTTGCCGGTTGATGAGCAGTACTAGGATTTGATTATTTTTAACCACGATCTTTAGGAATTGTTGGAGTACATGGATTTTTCTGCTCCTAATTAATTATATTGTTTTTTTGGCTGCTTGGGGAAACAAGTTCATGTGTTTCAAATTTCTTGCATTTTCCACGTCTGATTCCGTGATTTGGCTAGCCCCTTGCTGCCCATGGCTGACCATGGCAGACCCTAGCCAGACCGTGGCCGCGGCCAACTGTGTATGGGACTGACTAGAGGCTTATTGTTGCCGGTTGATGAACAATACTGTAGGATTTGACTTTTGTTTTGCCAGATATAGGGAATTATTGTTGGAGTACATAAATTTAATTTTCTGCTCCTAATTATTTTGGGTTGCTTTTGGGGAAACAAGGTTCTTGGAAGTTGGAACCCAGGTTTTTAGTAACCCTTACAAATTCTCTAATTACTGGGATAGGTGTTGGGATATATTTTGGGAACAAATCAAACCACACCTTACACTGCGGTCTGCTAGGCAAAATAAGAAAGAAAACTTGCTTCAGACTTTTGGATAATAGAAGTAAAGAAGTCCCCATTTATTCATCCTGTAATAATCTCCAAAGCCTAATGTGTTGCATAAATAAAGCCTAAACTAATGTGCCCATTTATTACTTTTATCCAGCATGCTGTTGTGATATTGTTATATTTCTGCTTATCCATACCAGTGGAGTTTTATTATTACTCTATGATGCTGCAATGCCAATTGAAAAAAAAAATCTATTTCATTTTGGAGTCTATATTTCCTGTCACTGTAGCACCTTTGCCCCTTATAGTTGCTGCATGACATGAACCAGAAGGTGCATCTCCAATATTTAACTATTGAAGTATGTTGTTATAGCTTCCATATATGAATAAGGTGCATCTTTAACACTTTTTTTTTTTTTTTGGCGTAGAGCAGTAAGAAATCCCATTTGCAGGTTATGCTAGCTTGAGAGGTTTTTAGTTGTCACACCGATGCTAAAATGTTTGAATATTGCGCCATCGATTTTCTGTGATTTGGCTAGCCCGGCCCTTGCTGCCCATGGCGCTGACCATGGGTCAGACCCTAGCCAGTCCGTGGCTGCGGCCAACTGAGCATGGCTGACTAGAGCCTAGCTGTTGCCGGTTGATGAACAGTACTGTAGGATTTGATTTTTTTTTTTTTTAAAACCAGATCTTTGGGAATTGTTGGAGTACATGATTTTTTCTGCTCCTTTTTTTTTTGGCTGTTTGGGGAAACATGGTTCTTGGAACTCATCTTTTTAGTAATCAAATAATGCTCTAATTAAGTAGGGGAAGTATGCACACCAAAATCACCAAAATATATGTATTGGGAACAATCAAATTACAGTTTACACTGCTGGGCAAAATAATAAGGAAAACATGCTTCTGACTTTTGGATAATGGATGGCAGTAACCATTTAATTTATCGATCTTGTAATAATCTCCATAGCCTAAACTAATATGTGTTGAATAAATAAAACCAACCATTTGGAGCTTTGTTTCTTTTATCCAGCATGCTATTATGATATTATTGTTATAGTTTTGCTTATACCCGCCATACCAGTGGAGCTTTATTGCTCTATTGATGCTGAAATGCTAATTGAAAAATTATCTATTTCATTTTGGACTCTATATTAACTGTCAGCGTAGCACCTTTGCCCCTTATAATAGTTGCTGCATGACATGAATAAGAAGGTGCAGCTCAATATTTAACTATTGAAGTATGTTGTTGTAGCTTCCATATATGAATAAGGTGCATCTTTAACACTGAATTTTTTGGTCGCAGAAAGAAATCCCATTTGGTTATGCTAGCTTGAGAGGTTTTCAGTTATCACATCGAGCTAAAATGTTAGAATATTGCGTTTTTCCACCGTCGATTCTGT
Organism: Hyparrhenia diplandra; assembly: GCA_015847255.1. Taxonomy (NCBI): domain Eukaryota; kingdom Viridiplantae; phylum Streptophyta; class Magnoliopsida; order Poales; family Poaceae; genus Hyparrhenia; species Hyparrhenia diplandra. The sequence goes on along the minus strand of JADLZK010011712.1, from coordinate 78,988 downwards.
GATTTGGCTAGCCCCTTGCTGTCCATGGCTGCCCATTGCTCCTTGTTGCTGGTTTATGAACAGTACTGTAGGAGTTGATTTTTTTAACCAGATATTGGGGAATTATTTTTGGAGTACATGAATTTAATTTTCTGCTCCTAACTATTTTGGGTTGTTTTTGGGGAAACAAAATGTTGTTGGAAGTTGGAACCGAGTGGGGAAGTATACACCAAAAATCCAAAATCACTGAAATACGTATTGGGATATATTTTGGGAACAAATCAAACAACACCTTACACTGCAGTCTGCTAGGCAAAATAAGAAAGAAAACATGCTTCAAACTTTTGGATAATGGTAAGTAACAGAGTGCCCATTTATTCATCCTGTAATAAGCTCCAAAGCCTAAACTAATGTGTTGCATAAATATAAATCTGACCACTGGAGCTTTATTTATTATCCAGCACGCTGTTATGATACTGCTTACCCATAACAGTGGTGTTTATTTATTACTGTATTATATTGATGCTGCAATGCTATTTGAAAAAAATATCTATTTCATTTTGGACTCTATATTTCCTGTCACTGTAGCACATTTGCCCTTATCGTTGCTGCACCACATGAATAAGAAGGTGCATCTCTCCAATATTTAACTAATGAAGTTTGTTGTTGTAGCTTCCATATATGAATAAGGTGAATCTTTTAACACTGTTTTTTTTTTTTTTTTTTTGCGTAGAGCAGTAAGAAATCCCAATTGGTTATGCTAGCTAATTGAGAGGTTTTTCGTTTTCACATCGATGCTAAAATGTTTGAATATTGCGCTTTCCACTGTCGATTCCATGATTTGGCTAGCCCCTTGCCGCCCTGACCATGTCAGACCCTGGCCAGACCGTGGCTGCGGCCAAATGAGCATGACTGACTAGAGCCTAGCTGTTGCCGGTTGATGAACAGTGCTGTAGGATTGGATTTTTTTTTAACCAGATCTTTGGGAATTGTTGGAGTACATGATTTTTTTCTGCTCCTAATTGTTTTGGCTGTTTGGGAAAACAAGGTTCTTGGAACTCATCTTTTTAGTAATCAAATGCTCTAAGTAGGGTAAGTATAAAATCACCGAAATATATGTATTGGGAACAATCAAACTACACATTACATTGCTGGGCAAAATGATAAGGAAAACATGCTTCTGACTTTTGGATAATCGATGTAGCAGTTCTCATTTAATTTATTGATCATGTAATAATTCTCCAAAAACTGAACTTATGTGTATTGAATAAATTAAACCGACCATTGGAGCTTTATTACTTTTATCCAGCATGCTGTTACGAAATTATTGTATATTTTTGCTTACCTGCCATATATACCAGTGCAGCTTTATTACTCTATTGATGCTGAAATGCTAATTGAAAAATTATTTATTTCATTGTGGACTGTATATTTTCTGTCAGCGTAGCACCTTTACCCCTTATAATAGTTGCTGCATGACATGAATAAGAAGGTGCATCTCCAATAGCTATTGAAGTATGTTTCGTTGCTTCCATATATGAATATGCTGCATTTTTAGCATTGATTTTTTTTTCTGTAGGATAGTAAGAAATCTCAGTTGGTTATGCTTGAGAGGTTTTTATAGTTATCACATCGATGCTAAAATTTTTGAATATTGGGTGTTCAAACACGCATATATGGATCTTTTTCTGCGAGCTCGAGTACAAAATGATGTGTCATGCTATCTCTTTTACAGTTATCTTCTGTATCCATTATTATACATTGTTCTGCCAATTTGAATTTGAATATTTGCATATGCAGGGAGTAAGATATGTTATTTCAAGAATGGGGTGTGCCAAGGCCTTGCCTTCATGGACATTCCAGGAGGGAGGTACTACCCAGCCGCATCACTGTATACTATGCCCAATGAATCCAACTGTGTGGTAAAATTTAATTTTGGGCCAAACTTCAAATTCTTCCCACAAGAATTTGGTGGGTTACCGATCCCTCAACCAATGAGTGAGGTGGCTCATCAAGCCTTGAGGTGAGATGAAAATTATATTGATACTACAGATAGTTATTAGGGGCATTACTAGATAATGTATCTAGGGTAGTTAGCATACTGTGTTAGCTATGTTAAATACCCATCTGTAAACACCTGATAGGGCCATGGATGCAAGGTGTAGCTGGCTGCTCGAGCTATATCTCACTAGACTATATGCTTATGTTGTCACAAATGTGTTAATCCTTCATGTGACTGTATTATCACCAAATGACTTTTTCCTGTGATTGAGTGATTGTATCTGCTTATGTTGTCGCCGAATTTGTTTAACATTTCCTGTGATTGTTTGCTATGTTGTCACCAAATGGTTTTAATCATCTTTACTGTGCTCGCGATTTTAAAAGTTAGTGGTGAACTAGTGATGGTATAACGGGCAACTAGTCAGTGATGAAATAACTGCATGTGAATTTGCTTCATTATTTGTCCACTCCAATGATTTGACCGTACAAATGCAAACATCTTTGTCAGTATTTGTCTGTAATTGAAATATGTATGGTTTGCATTTGATTTGATGTGCATGTGATGATAACATGTGATGATTGATAGAATTTTACATAGATGTTTATTATTTTAGTTCTATATATGTCATCAGTTGATTAAACTAATAATAAGACAATGAAGAAACTGAAGGAATGTAAAAGCATCACCAAGAGTTTCTGATCCAAACCTTACTCTCAAGCTTGATTTTTGTTTTTGGCAAAATTGAAAAAACCGGCTCTCTCCATCAACTCATTATCTCAATGTGCAACCTTTTCGCACATGGGAAAAAAAAAAGCGGAGATTGACATAGGCTCGTGTACTAATCAACCAAATCGAACTAAAAGTGGAAGGATCTGGAAGAATGACGAGTAACGATAGTGTTCTAAATGTAAATGTACAAGGAAGAAAGAAGTATAAAATTGGTTGGATCATATAGAAATATTCCAGGATTCGTAATGCAAAATTATCGTCTATGTTTAGGAGAGAGATTCTAGAAAAGGTTGGGGAAACCCAATAAAATTGCTTCAACATTTTCTAGCCATTTACATAACTCATTGTTCTAAGAGCATCTCCAATACTCTATATTCTTTCTAAATGCTAGGAATGAAAATTTTGATAGAAAGCTACCCTCGCAACAACTCCTTAAATAGTTTCCAAATAAAGCCATCTTTTTTTTACGGAATTTTCATTAGCCAAAAAATAGAGAATAGCTCTCATGGCCGACTTTTGTCATCAGCATTCTTGTCGCACACACTGATCGATGATTGTGATAGCTTGATCGTGTTTGGTGACTCTTGTGCCATATATATGGACTGAAGCATCAATACTGAAGACTAGGTAATAAATGAAGGGAAGGGCAGAATAATCCACATTTGTGTAAAAGTAGTGAAATAAATTAGGGGATGCTAGTTTAATGGTCATACCAATGAATCTCCACACCATTCTTCCTCGGTCTATCGCCGCCCGCCTGTTGTCCCACTAACATTAATTCCTCTCCTCTAGCTATATAGTTATTCATCCTAAGCACTCCATTTTTTCACCCCCATACGATGGCGCCGACCATGGTTGTCCCACACCTCGCGCTTCATTGACCTGCACCGCCAGTTCGACACCCTCCCCCACCTCGCCTATATCTTGTCTAGACCTAGTACTAGTTAAAACCGCCAACAACATCTCTACTCTGGTGACCCATCGATCCCTAACTCTAAAAACACCATGGCGTAGCTTTGAAATTGAATTGGGTGTCAATTCAAACCTGCGAGACGTAGTACGTAGTATATGTGCAGATGACTGGACCAGCTGGGCGTTTTGTAGCGGGCTGACGCCGCAATGGATGACACGGGCTGGCGTGGGCTCCCGGTCGGTCCGTGCCTTGCCAGTCGCGAAGGCTCTCCTATTCCCGGCCCACACAGAACCCTAATCCCCTCCGATGCGCTCCCAAACTAGCCCCTTCATCGCCCCCGCCGCCGCTGCTGCCGAGTCCAACACCCCAGCCTCCTCGGCACGCAGGCCTACATGGACTCCATGGATCTCGCGACCTCTGTGGACGGTGACTACGGCGGATCCTGCGCCCGGCACCAGCGCCCAAGAAGAAGGCAACGCACCGGACGTATGCCGCCCAGCCCTGGCCCGGCGTCGCCCGGCGCCGCTGAGGAGTGCACGCCGGGGCAGCCTGTGCTCTTCTCCAGCGTGTTCAGGTCCGAGAGGATCCAGCTCGCCGATCGCCTCGACGCCGCCAGCTGCAAGGGCTACTCAAACACGGCGTCGCTGCATGCGGGGCCGGCTTGGTACTTCGAGCAAGGTCGTGCACCTCGGCCCCACCGCCACACTCGCCTCAAAAAGGTGCTAGGTAATATAAGCGTCTCTTTCAAATTCCTGTACATATGTGCATAGTGCGCGGTAGTGTTGTTGTGGCAATTTAAAAAAGATAAACATGCAATTGTTAAATTTTGTAAATGGAGTGTTTATTAGCTACTAGGTTCGAGATAACAATCATTGTTGCTTTTACAATTCTTCTATTAGTTATTGTACATCGATAGTAAGGTACGAGTAAGAAACGTTTTTACCTAAATCATATGCGTTTATTTTTAACTGATGTTAAACTAAATATTTGAATGTATTGCTCATGCTTTATGTCAAGGGCGTCGAGGTGTAAGATAGCTAGACCTTACATAGTTTGTATAATAGCCTCGAGGTCTTAGATAGCTAGACCTCACATAGTTTGTATAATAGCCTCGGTCAGTGAGGTTGGGGTGAGGTTTTACCCCTTGGTGCCCTATTGTTGAAGAAGGGGATTAAGAGATTGGAATAGTGCTTAATCCTTCTTCAAGAGCTATACGATTTACATATCTACCCCTACTAATCACCAACATCTCCAACGCTTGGTCTATCGACAAAAACATCCCCTACCTCCGAGATGGTCCTTCTCAGTGCACCCCAAACAATGTAACAGAAAAACAATCGCATGCAAATCAACCACCAAATTGCTTCTTAATCTTCTCTCATTACTCACTCGAGTTTCAACGATCAGGATCACATGTATGGGACTCATCCTCCCCCTCTCCCATCTTCCTCTCGAAGGAAATCATACATGCACGTGCGAGATCAGCGCATCGCTTTCCTCTTTCCGCACGCAATCCATGTCTCCGCCACCGCGAAGTCCGCCTCCCTCTCGCTCACTGACCTTGTCTCCACACGACGCCGGCCTACCGCCCCAGTGCTGTAAGCCTCCGCCCCAGCCACCGTGCAAACCCCTTCAACCTAGCCACCGTGCAAACCTCTTGCCCCAGCCAGCGTGCAAACTTCTCCTTCCCAGCCGCCGTGGCCATCTCAGCCCTAGCCACCGTGGTCATGTGTAGCCTTCCCATGCCGCCTCCTGCTGGCTGCTGTAGTGATCCTACTCGTGCCGCACATCCACATCAATGTTGCAGTTGTCGGCGTCCAGGACCATATGACGAATCAGTGTTGTGTGCCATCGAGTCGCTGGAGGCCACTAGGCGTTCACAGCCGGGTGCAGCACACCTGTGTTCCGAATATGCCATTAAGGAAGCATCGTTTCAATCACGTAAGGCTTTGCAAGTTGCAACCCTGTAAAATTTTAAATTGCATTACCTTTCAAGTTGATTTTCCTGTTTTTATATAATCTGTGAGTTTGAGATCAGTTTGGTCCATAAAAAAATTGAGATCAGTTTTATGTCAAGGGCGCCGGCGTCTAGGGTAGCTTGCCCTCGACTACGTAGCTCGTAGTCTCGGTTCGTCTTTTCCGGTGAGGTTATCCCCCTTTTCTAAAGGCTTAGGAGATAAGAGAGGAAAATAGATAACTTATTCTTGCTTAATCCTTAATCAATGTGCGGTACAAGATATATAGCCCTTGGGCTGAACCAATCATCCCTAAACTTAAGGACCAATAATAGAAACTAACAACCAAAGCTTCCTGACTTCCTATCCTAGCCACTCACGGTGGCGTCCAGCGCGGGCTCGCGCACGACGTGCTCAGCTCGCTTTGTGGCCCGACACATGTGTCTGGCCCTGCGGTGCCTAGTGTACGTGCGTACCCACATGACATCTCTCCCCTCCTCAAGAGGCAGCTCGTCCTCGAGCTGGAAGGCTGGAAACTTGGCGGCGAACAGATCAGCATCCTCCCAACTCACCGAAGCAGCTGACTCACCCTTCTACTAGATGAGAACCTAGCGCACGCTGCGCGCAAAGCCACGCCTTGATGAGACGTTTCGGCTCTAGACCAACCGCGCCATGGTGTAATCGGGCAGCGGTGATGGAGCATCTGGCGGCTCCCGTTGGAACTTCTTGAGAAGGCTGATGTGGAGGACATCGTGCAACCGGGCGCGAGGAGGCAGTTCGAGGTGGACAGCGACATCATTGATGAGCTCGATGATGTGGTACGACCCGTAGAAGCACAACTTTAGATTGACGGTCACCGTTTGGGGTAGGGATGACGCTGCACGCCGCCGGAGGTGAAGGAGAGCCCAATCGCCCACCTTTGTATGCCACATGCCGATGTGCCTTGTCGTAGTGGCGCTTCTAGATCACCTAAGCCTGCTCTAGCCAGCTACGGATGTCAATGAGGAACTTGTCCCGCTTCTCCATCGTCTTGGCGACTGCAGCCACCCGAGTGTCCCCGGGCTCATATGACTGGATGGATGATGGATCACGTCCGTAGACGATGCGGAACGGCGTATCCCATAGGGACATCTGGAATGCGGTGTTGAAGATGTACTCCGCCCAGGGAAGCCAATGGAGCCACTCCCACAGTCGGTCACCGGTGGGGCACCTCAAATACATGATGATGACACGGTTGGTGGACTCCAATTGCCCATCAGACTGAGGATGGAAGGCGGTCCTCATGTTCAGCTTGGTGCCCATCAACCTAATTAGCTCGCCCGTTGGAGGTGAACACCGGGTCATGGTCCGTGCGGGTGGACAATGTTGGTGAAGAACGCCCGTGCCACGGTCATAGCCGAGTGCGGGTGTGCTAAGGGGATGAAGTGACGATACTTTTGCTGAACCGGTCCATGACCGTCGGGATGACAGACTTGCCCCGCGGGCGTGTGGTAGCGCCTCGGCGGTCGGGGGCAATGTCCGCGTCGGCACCCTCTCGCGGCATGAGCAAAGCAAAGACGCAGTAGGCCAGCCCGGTGGAGGTGTTTTGACTTGTTGCGCTGGCACGTAGGGCACGCCCCGCACGAAATCCTGCACCAACCGTTTCATGTTAGGGAAATGAAAATCATGCCGCAACCGGTGTAGGCCTTCATGTCCATACTCGTGGACCACCGCCATAATCTCCGGCGCCAGGGGCTCATCTTTGGGGAATTTACTGACGCCCACCTTGCTGGACCATGCTGTCCACTAGTGCCCACAACAACGTCCCCGGAGCTAGTGCGGAGCTCCTCATGGAGGGCGACGAGCGCCGGATCAGAAGTCTGCACCAAGAGTGCTCCCTCCTTAGGTGTGTCCCGGCGAGAGAGAGAGCGTCCGCCATGGCGTTGGCATGCCTCGGCTTGTACTTGGATAAATCAAGTCGGCGCCACGAGCTTCCCACCCGGTGATGCCGGGGAGTCATCGCAAGGCTCTAGTCGAGTAGATACTTGAGGCTTGTAGTGGTCGGTCGTGACGAGGAAGCGGCGTCCCCACATGTAGGGCCTCAAGTGGCGGACAGGCGTGCACGAGGCCGATTGGCTCCTAGTAGATACTTGAGGCTGTAGTGGTCGGTTGATGAGGAAGTGGCGTCACCACATGTAGGGCCTCAAGTGCCGGACGACATGCACGAGGCCGATTGTCTCCTGCTCGTAAGCCGCAACTGCATGATGTCGAGGCACCACCAGTTGGCTGAAGAAAGCAACGGGGTGGCCATCCTGGACCCGAATTGCCCCGAAGCAATGGGACGAAGCGTCGCACTCGACGATGAAGGGCTTAGAGAAGTCCGACATGGCGAGGACCGAAGCCATGGTCACCACTGCCTTGAGTGTGTCGAAAGCCTCCTCGACCAGGAGAACCCATCCTTCTTGAGAAGGGCAGTGAGCAGCGCGGCGATGGTGCCGTAGTTGTGCATGAATTTGTGGTAGTAGTCCACCAAGACGAGGAAGCGCCGACCGCCCTCACCGAAGCGTGGCGCCAACCATTCATGCACAACCTACACCTTGGTCGGATCCATGGCCACACCCACCTCGGAGATGACGTGGCCGAAGTAGGCTACTGAAGCCATCGCGAACGCGCACTTGGCATGCTTGAGGAAGAGCTGGTGTCACTACAACTCATTGAGGTCAGCGTGGATGTGTCGTAGGTGATCTGCCAATATCATAAAGAAACACAAGAACGAAACGGTGTATGTCATTCATCAACGCTTGGAACGTGTTGCTGGGGCTTTGCACAACCCAAATGGCATGACGAGGAACTCGTAGAGGCCATCATGGGTGCGAACGCGTCTTGTGGACGTCAGCCGGCCTCATCCGGACTTGATGGTACCTAGAACGGAGGTTGAGCTTGGTGAAGAACCGCGGCCCATGGAGCTCATCCAGCAGCTCATCGACGACGGGAATCGGAAACGCGTCCTTGACGGTGAGCGCATTCAGCACCCTGTAGTCGACGCAGAAATGCCACGACCTGTCCGACTATTTGACGAGGAGGACCGTTGATGAGAACCCGAAGTCATTGCGATTGACGATGCCTTGCTCGCATTGGCGCTCCAACTCATCCTTGTGAGCGGTCGGGTTGCAGTAGGGGCGGACGACCACAGGTAGCGTGCCCGGCCTAAGGACGATGCTGTGGTCGCAGGGCCGCTAGGGTGGCGAATCCGATGGCTTGGCAAAAATGCCTGCGAAGGACGCCAAGAGGTCATCGAGGAGGGGCTGTATGGTTGAACCGGAGGCCAGGAGTGACTCGCAATGTGCCGCCACGTCGGACCAGTAGACCCTTCTACCCTGGCATGTGAATGTGATGGTGCGCACCGTGAAGTCCCAAATGATCGGCCCCAAGTGACCAACCATTGGGTGCCCAGGACCAGGTCATAGCCGGCCAAGGGCATGACGTAGAGGTCGACATGGAAAGCCTCTCCGGCGATGGTGATTGGTGCCTATCGAAGGATGTCCGGGCACTAGATCTTCTCGCCATTAGCCACCATTGCCGTGAGGCGTAGTTTAGCCTTGATGTCCAGATCGGGTGTGACGCGGCTGCGCCCTCGGCGATGAAGTTGCGTGTGGGGTCGGTGTCGAGGAGCGCAGTGAAGGTCGTCGCACCGGGGTCACCTAGACCTGCATCGTGTCGCATATCGGTACCACGACGACCGCCGCAAGGAGAAAATAGGGGCCTCACCTTCCCGCTCCACAGCCGCCGCAGCGGCGTCCCTCGGCGTCGATGGAGAAGATGCGGCAAATGACCGGCCGTGGCCGCGTGAGTACTTTTTTTGTCGCAATTGAAGCAAAGGTCAAGGTGACACCGTTCCACGTGCTCCTTGCACAAATGCTTGGCGGGTGGCCCTCCACCTTGGCCGGGGTGGGGTGTGTGGGGGGGGCTCCCCCGCCGTGGCGCAGGGCGGCGCGATGCGGTGTCGGGGCCAGACAACGAGCCGCGAGGCACGGGCTTGGCGTGGATCGGAGCCAGCCTATCCGCCTCCATCAGCTCAAATAGGCCATCTAGGCTCATGGCAGCCCCGAGCCATTGCGGATTGTGGATGCGGGACGACATGCCCGAGCGGCGGAAGAAGACCTCCCGTGAATAGCTGGACACGCCGGATCTCCTTGAGGGGGCTGGCGTGGGGTAGGAGCGCTTGGAAGCGATCTTGGTACTCGGTTCCCGGCCCGGGCCGTCGCGCCGCAATCGGGCGAAGCTCGAGCAGCGGGGCAGGCCACAGCGGTGGCCCATAGCGGATGTTGTGCGGGTCCTTGATGCGGCGCCACGTGGGGATGTGCTCATCCTCTTGGACTTGGATGTACCACATCTGGGCGCCGTCCTCCAGGTTGTGGGAGGCCATCCACACCTTCTCGTCCTCCATGATCCGTTGCTGGTGGAAGTACGACTCACAATAGATGATGAAGATGAGCGGGTCAGACTTGCTGTCATAGCGGGTGAAGTCCATCTTCTGGAAGCGGGGTGGTCGGTCGGTGTGGTGCTGCCCATCAGCGCCACCGCCCGTGCCAGACGATGGAGGGTCTCGATCATCTTGGCGAGGTCGGCGTTGGAGGGTTCCGCCATGGATGAGGAGATGGATGCGGCTGATGGTGGTGCTGGAGGTGGGCTGAGGGGTGGTGATGGGCAGCGGCGGCTGAAGTGATGGCGCTGGAAGATGAGGATCGACGTGACCGTGATACCAGGTTGTCAAGGGCGGCGACGTCTAGGGTAGCTGGCCCTCGACTACATAGCTCGTAGTCTCGGTCCGTCTTCTCCGGTGAGGTTATCCTCCTCTTCTGAAGGCTTAGGGTTTAGGAGATTAGAGAGGAAGAGAGATAACTTGTTCTTGCTTAATCCTTAATCAATGTGCGCTCATGCTCTTGTCACTATATAGGCAAGCGATAATTTACAAGCGACCCCTTGGTGGGGGTTGACATTGACAATCCATTACACTAGCCTAGCCCCTATTGAGCCTCTTCTAGGGGAGTTGGCCCATATGAATCTTGGCTCCCAATAGCAACGCTGATTTGACACCAATCGATGGCCCCTCTATTGCCGATGCATTTGCCTACAATGTGACCTTCATACGATGTGTCACGCCAGCATCACCAATGCCCACTGTGAGTGCTTATCCAACGCTACCCAAAACCCCAGCCTCCGCATTTCCTAGGGCACCGTACCTTGACAGGATCTCGCAACCTCTGTGGACGGTGAATATGATAAGTCCCGCAGCAAGCCTGTGCTCGCGCCCAAGGAGAAAACGAAGTCCAAGTCGAAAACGGATGAAAATAGCATCTGGACCAGGGTCACCTCTCACAAGCACAAGGTACGGCCACAGCCGCGACTGCCACCTAGCCCTGGCTCAATGCCACCGACACTGAGGAGTGTGTGTGTGTGTCGAGGCAGCCCATACATGCTCTTCTGAAGGAGTATTTGTCTCTAACACGCAGACACACACACTCGCCCGTGCACAAACACGCACACCACCGCGCACGCACAAATATATACACTTGCTTGCACTCTCATGTAGTACGTTTTTAATGCATAGGCAAAAAAATTATGGGATGTTATGTATAGTGTAATGATCAAACCAAAGAATCTCCACCAAATTGTATCTTCTTCATTCCTCGGTCTATCACCGCCCACCCGTTGTTGTCCGACTACACAATATTCCTCTCCTCTAGCTAGACATCCTCAAACAGTTAGCGCCGCCGACCACAGTTGTCCCACCTCTCTCCTCCACCTTGCCTATATCCACAATGGCGGAGCCACCACCCAACCACCTTGGGCGGCTGTCCGGGCTCGTTGGTGATTTTCAAACGAAAAAATTCTTGTTACCAAAGAAGAACATTGTAGTTTACTAGCTAAATACGTTTTGCATATGAAGATTTGCCCAGCAGGCTTCCTAAAACTTTGTTGGCTCCGCCACTCCCTATATATCTTCTCACCACACTTTCTCGGTCTTACCCTATATATACCTTCTCTAGACCTAGTAGAGGTAATTAAAACCAACAACAGTATGTTTATATACCTTCTCTAAAAACACCACGGCAGCCTTTATAATAAAAAAACACCACGTAGGGGCCACCAGCGACACGTACCGTATGTTTGGTTGGGGAAGGAGTCCAACCCGGACCGGCCGGACGGGTCCGACCCATTTTTGAATGTTTGGATGGAGGCATCGGGGGAATGAGCAAACCCGGGAGGGGAATATTCAGTGAAGATGCGGGTTCGCCCGTCTGCCCAAATCTGGCGGACGGAGCCGACCTACATGGGTCCCGTCAAGGAGAAACGAAGAAGAAACGGAGGGGAGCACACTCGTGGTTAGGCCGGGCGACTGAGGGCCCGTCGGCCTCTGCATTAGCGGATCTCCTCATCACGCAGCGCAGCCCGGCGGCCTCCTCATCACGTTCATCCCTGAATTCCTCCTCGTCGCGCGAATCGGCGAACGGCGTGGGCGATGAACGGCGAGGGCGCAGAGCGACAAATGACGAATGGCGTGGGCACACGCGGATCCGGCCGCCACGCGAGCTCGGGCGCCCCGGATCTGGCAGCAGCGAGCTTCGACAACGCTGCCCCTACCGTGTCGCCCGGCGAGCTCTGCCCCTCCGTGCTCCGTAGTGCTGGAGTCCACGCGTGGATTTCTGGTGGAGGAAGAAGAAGGGGATTTAACATAATTTTATTTCACTCTCTGGGTTGCTTAGGTAAAAGTACTAGAGAGAAATAATTTTAGATCCGGCCCTGCTGGATTTCGATAAACTCTAGGGCTCCTTGAATAACGCTGTTAAAGCTTCGTCTGTCCTTCGTTCCCAATACCTACAACCAAACATCTAATGGAGCCACTCTGTCCCCCAAAATCAAGATAGCAACAAAACAAAGGATGGAGAGGTTCCGTCCCCAAAATAAGGGTTGGAGCCATCCCAACCCAGAGAGATCCCGCATCCAAACACAGGGGGTAGTATATGAACCTTGACGGCTGAACCTATTGGGTGTTTTGTAGTTGGAGACAGTTAAAAAAGGATGATGTTGTTTGCGCCTGCACATGCACGGCGACATGGACGACAACGATGGCGAGCACGTGTGGCACGCCGACACCAGCCTGCTGCCCCGGCTGGTCCCTGCAAGGCTACGACAGAGGAGAGAACCCAGGCTAGTCACACACCTTGCTAGTTCAGACTTCTCACACGCTCTTCCTCTTTCCCCACACCCTGAACAACCCTAATCCTCTGCGATCCGTTCAACCCCCACCGCAGCCACCAATCTACGCGCAGTCAATGGCCGCTCCATCACCACCGCTACCGCCTGTGATGGATCCTCGGCATTGCTTAAGGCACCGTACCTTGGATCTCGCAAACCCTGTGGACGGTGAATACGACGAGTCCTACAAAAAGCCTATGCTTGTGCCCAAGAAGAAGTCGAAGTCCAAGTCGAAAACAGATGAAAATAACATATGGACCAGGCTCACCTCCCGCAAGCACAAGGTACGGCCACAGCCGCGACTACCACCTAGCCCTGGCTCAATGCCGCTGACAATGAGGAGTGTGTGTGCCGGGACAGCCCATACATGCTCTTCGGAAGGAGTATTTGTCTCTAACACACACAGACACACACTCGCGCGCAGACACACACACTTGCCCGCGCACAAACCCCCCCACCACCGCGCATGCACAAATATATACACTTGCTTGCACTCTCATGTAGTACGTTTTTTAATGCATGGGCAAAACGTTATGGGATGATGATCATAACCAAAGAATCTCGACCAACCACCATTAAATTAATATCCACTAACGAAATACATTTGCATGACGGGCGATGTTATATATATAGTGTAATGATCATAAGGCGGGCCAACAGGCCCGTCACCCACCGAAGGTGACGATTAATCCCAGATCAACCGTGGTGGGCTACAATGCCTGTCGTGATAAATGTTTTTGAAAAAATAAAAAAAGAAAACCCTGGACAGGACCGTCGAGCCCACCCATGGGCTTGCCGAGCCCATCTAGGCTGCAGCGCCGCCGGATGTGCGCCGCTAGGGCCATGTGTTGCCGTCGCCAGGGCCATGTGCCGCCACTGATGAAGGAGTGTGCGGACTTGCCATCCCGAGCACCACCCATCGCCATAGATGAAGGAGGGCGTGGATCCACCGCCCCCATGCGCCACCGGTCTCCCTAGATGAAGGGAGCACGGATCCGCCACCCCCGAGCCCCGCCGGTTGCCAAGGAGGAAGGGGGCGCAGATCCAGTCGCCATAGATGAAGGGAAGCCTGCCACTGCCTTAGGACAAGAGGGAGAGGTTGCTCCTCGCTGGCCACCACCGGGCTTTGGGGTTGAGGGAGGGAAAGGGAGGTTGCCGGTGTGCCGGTCGTCGGAGAGGGAGTGTGGGGGCGGGGCAGTACGTTGCTCGCGTGAGAGAGATGGGACGACCGTCGTGCGAGTGGAGAAGAGAAGGGGAGAGAGTGAAATGCCTGATGAAAACCCTAGCCTCTCGTATTTATATGGAGGGACGACTATCGGGCCTTCCTGGGCTAATTGGGCCTCTGCCTTTTTCCTTGGTGGGCTTATTAAAGTGTCCGTCCGCGGTTAATCTGTTTTCGGACGCGGCGGATGCCCATCACGTAAAATAGATATTAACCGTGGTGGGCAACCCCCCCCGGTTAATCGATTTTCCATGACGGGGAAAAATGCCTATCATGGTAAATAAAAAACGCCCGCCACGGTTAATCGGGCCATTAACCGTGGCGGGCGAACTCAATGCCCGCCATGGTAAAGATTTTCCAGGTTGACGCAAAAATCATTTTGTTAGTAGTGATCAATTTGATGATCCAAATTGTATCTTCTTCCTCGGTCTATCACCGCCCACCCGTTGTTGTGCGGCCACACAATATTCCTCTCCTCTAGCTAGACGTCCTCCATCTATATACACCATATTCTTCCTAGGTCTATCCTCAAATATCAGCGCTGCCGACCACAGTTGTCCCACCTCTGTTCTCCGCCTTTGCCTATATCCAGTAGCGGAGCTACCGCCCAGCCACCTTTGGGCGGCTGGGTGCGGGCTCGTTGGCGATTTTCAAAAGAAAAATTTCTTGATACCAAAGAAAGAACACTATAGTTTACTAGCTAAATACGTTTTGCATATGAAGATTTGCCCAGCAGGCTTCCTAAAAGCTTGTTGGCTCCACCACTCCCTATATATCTTCTGACCACCCTTTCACGGCCTTGCCCTATGTCTCTAGACCTAGTAGATAGAGTAATTAAAAGCAACAACAACATCTTTACTTCGGTCGGTGACCCTCTCCCTAACTCTGAAAACACCACCAGCCGGCCACCTGCGACACGTAGTATATGAACCTTCACTGCTGAACCTGCTGGGCGTTTTGTCACTGGAGATGCGTAAAAGGATGACGCCGGCGGCGCCTGCGCGTGCGGCGACGTGGGCGACAATGATGGCGAGCACGTGTGGCACGCCGGCGCCAGCCAGCTGCCCTCGTCCGGTCCCCGCAAGGCTACGACAGAGGAGAGAACCCAGGCCAATCACACACCTTGCAAGTTCAGACTTCTCGGACGCTCTCCCTCTTTCCCCACACCTGAACAACCCTAATCCTCTACGATCCGCTCAGCCGCCACCGCCGCCGCTGATCCATGCGCAGTCGATGGCCACTCCATCACCACTGCTGCCGCCCGCGATGGATCCTCCGCATTGCTTAAGGCACCGTACCTTAGATCTCGCAAACCCTGTGGACGGTGAATACGACGAGTCCTACAGCAAGCCTATGCTTGCGCCCAAGAAGTCGAAGTCCAAGTCAAAAATGGATGAAAATAACATATGGACCAGGCTCATCTCCTGCAAGCACAAGGTATGGCCACAACCGCGACTGCCACCTAGCCCTGGCTCAATGCCGCTGAAAAAAAAAAGACAATGAGGAGTGTGTGTGCCAGGGCAGCCCATACATGCTCTTCTGAAGGAGTATTAGTCTCTAACACACACAGACACACACTCGTGCGGAGACACACACACACACACACACTTGCCCACGCACAAACCCGCGCACACCACCGCGCATGCACAAATATATACACTTTGCTTGCACTCTCATGTAGTACGTTTTTAATGCATGGGCAAAAATTTATGGGATGTTATATATATAGTGTAATGATCATAACCAAAGAATCTCCACCAACCACCATAAATTAATATCCACTAGTAACGAAATACATTTGCGTGACGGGCGATTTCTTTTTTGCGTGGCGGGCAAACAGGCCCGTCACCCACTTAATCCCAGATTAACCGTGATGGGCTACAGTGCCTGTCGCGGTAAATGTTTTCGAAAGAATAATAAAAAGAAAACCCTGGACATGCCCGCTGAGCCCACCCATGAGCTTGCCGAGCCCATCCAGGCTGCAGCGCCGCCAGATCCATTAGGTCGGGGTTGTCGGATCTGTGCGTCGGGGCCATGTACGCTGCCGCCAATGGAGGGCGTGGATCCGCTGCTCCCCATGCGCCGCCGGTCGCCGTAGATGGAGAGGAGCACAGATCCACTGCCCCCGAGCACCGCCGGTCGCCGAGAAGGAAGGGGGACACGGATCCGGTCGCCGTAGATGAAGGGAAGCCTGCCACTGCATCAGTACGAGAGGGCGAGGGCGCTCCTCACCGGCCACCACTGGGCTTTGGGGTTGAGGGAGGGAGAGGAGGGTTGCCGGTGTGTCGGCCGTCGGAGAGGGAGTGTGGGGGCGGGGCAATGCGTTGCTCGCACAAGAGAGATGGGGCGGCCGTCGTGCGAGTGGAGAAGAGAAGGGGAGAGAGTGAAATGCCTGATGAAAACTCTAGCTTCTTGTATTTATATGGAGGGCGGCTATTGGGGCCTTCCTCGGCTCATTGGGCCTCAGCCTTTTTCCGTGGTAGGCTTATTAAGGTGTCCGTCACGGTTAATCTATTTTCCGTGGCGGGCACGTCTAGATACCCGTCACGTAAAATAGATATTAACTGTGGGGGTGTTTTTAAGTTGCCCGCCATGGTTAATCGATTTTCCATGGTGGGGAAAAATGCCTCACGGTAAATAGAAAAACGCCCGCCATGGTAAAGATTTTCCAGGTTGATACAAAAAAATCATTTCGTTACTAGTGATCAATTCGATGATCCAAATTGTATCTTCTTCCTCAGCCTATCACCGCCCACCCGTTGTTGTCCGGCCACACAATATTCCTCTACTCTAGCTAGACGTCCTCCATCTATATACACCATATTCTTCCTAAGTCTATCCTCAAATATCAGCGCTGCCAACCACAGTTGTCCCACCTTTGCCTATACCCATTAGCGGACTGCGGAGCTACCGCCCAGCCACCTTTGGGCGGGTGGGCGTGGGCTCGTTGGCGATTTTCAAAAGAAAAATTTCTTGATACCAAAGAAAGAACACTATAGTTTACTAGCTAAATACGTTTTGCATATGAAGATTTGCCCAGCAGGCTTCCTAAACCTAGTAGATTAGAGTAATTAAAACCAACAACAACATCTTTACTTGGGTGACCCTGCCTCCCTAACTCTGAAAAACACCACGGCAGCCTTTAAGGAGAAACACCACGTACCCACCTGCGACACGTAGTATATGAACCTTCACTGCTGAACCAAGCTGCCGGGCGTTTTGTCGCTGGAGACGCAGCGTAAAAGGATGACGCTGGCTGCGCCTGCGCGGCGACGTGGGACGCAACGACGGCGAGCACGTGCGGCACGCCGGGCGCCAGCCCGCTGCCCCTGCCGGTCCCGCAAAGGCTACGAGCCTACGACGTCAGAGGAGAGGAACCAGGCCACACGCACCTTGCCAGTTCGATCGGACTTCTCGGACGCCGCACTCTCCCTCAACCCTAGCTAATCCTCTGCGATCCGCTCAGCCGCCGCCGCCGCTGCCGCTGCCGATCCACGCGCAACCGATGGCTCCTCCCTCACCACCGCAGCCGGCCGCGCGATGGAGGCTCCGTCCGACACCCGGCCCCGCTGCTCCTCGGCGACGGTACCCAGCCTGCCTCCTCTGGTCTCCCTGTCCCGGTCGACGGTGGTGAGTACGGCGGTGGATCCTGCAGCAAGACTGCGCCGGCGCCGGCTCAAAAGAAGAAGTCCAAGTACAAGCGGGGCGAAAACGGCATCTGGACCCCAGACCGTCCCCGCAAGCACAAGAAGAAGGCAGCATCGTCGCCGCAGCCGGCCGCCGCCCAGCTGCCGCTCGTCGCCCCGGGCCGAGGAGTGCTCGCCGGGAAGCCCGTGCTCCTCTCCCGCGTCTTCAAGTCGGAGAGGATCTTGGTGTTCGCCGACCGCCTCACCGCAGCCAGCTCCAATGGCTACCGCATGGTGCGCGCCACGCACGGCGTCGCTGCCGGGCGTGGTACCGAGGTCAGGGTGCTGCACCTCGGCCCCACTGGCCACACTCGCCTCGGGTGGGCGACCAACATGGCGGACATCGACATGCCCGTCGGGTTTGGCGAGTATAGCTTTGGGTACCGCGACACCGATGGCGCCAAGGTGCACATGTCCTGGAGGGAGAATTATGGTGGTGAAGGGTATGGAGAAGGAGATGTGCTAGGGTTCTACATCTCGCTGCCTGATGGCGAGAAGTATGAGCCTCAGATCAGCCTGAACAACAACGGCAAGCCTGTTCTTCAGCAAGCCCCGAGAAGGTTCCAGGTAATATAAGTGCCTGTTTCAAATTTCTTGCATTTTCCAATGTCGATTCCGTGATTTGGCTAGCCGGCCCTTTGCTGACCATGGCAGGCCAGACTGTGGCCGTGGCCAACGACTGTGTGGCTGACTATAGAGGCTACTAGCTGTTGCCGGATGATGAGCAGTAATGTAGGATATGATTATTTTTAACCACGATCTTTGGGAATTGTTGGAGTGCATTGTGTACTGATGTTAACCAGTTGAATGTATTACTCATGATTTATGCGTGCGTAGGTATATATATGCCTTTGTTTCTTGGTTTTGGATGGGCATTGTGTTCCCCAGTTCCCAACTACATAATTATTAGCCCCTCTTTAGGCAATATGAATATATTCAAATGTTTATGAAGTTGACGATTCACCATATCTCCATGCATGCCACATACTATATATAGTCCTCCCTCAGTACAACAATTCGGTGTATTACACACAAATATACACATGTCACTTGCTTGGTTTCATTCATGTGTTTAATGCATAGGCCAAACCTAAAGGCACACAACGTGTTTAATACAACACAATCATTAAGACCCATAGCATCCAATCCAGGGTCATATACAACTTCAAGCACTCTAACATCATCAGAATTCTAAGCTCACAGAACAAACCTCGCGGTGCAAGAATGGGCGCTTTGGGGCCGCCAAAAGTGCAAGCGAGCGTAGAAAAGGCACACAACGTGTTGTCTGCACGCTGAGTGCATGAGGCACAAGGTATTCCAGTTTAAACTCATCCAGGGGTCGATGCATTGCGGATCATAGGAAAGTTTAAACTCATTAGCATCTATAGCTACATGAAAGATTGAACCCATTTGTTGACAACATAAGCATATATTCTAGTTAGTTATGACTCAAGCAACCAGCTTCACCACGTATCTATGGGCCTGTATGTGGTGTTAACACAAGGGTATTTAACATAGCTAACACAACCTGCTAACTACCCAAGATAGATTTTCTAGCAATAGCATTTTTGCAGGCACATCAATATCTCCGCAACGCCTGATGAGGCACCTCACTCATTGGTTGAGGGATCGGTAATCCACCAAAATTTTGTCGGAAGAAGTTGAAGTTTGGCCCAAAATTAAAATTTGACTACAAAGTTGGACTCCTTGGGCATAGTATACATGGATGCGTCTGGGTAATACCACCCTCTTGAAATGTCCTTGAAGCCAAGGCCTTAGCATACCCCATTCTTGAAGTAGCATATCTTAGTCCCTGCATATGCAAGAACCACATAATATATACTCAAATCATCACAACAATGGTAAAATAATGGATACTGTCAAAGAGATAGTATGACACTATCTCTTATTCATGCATAGTTATTACAGGGTTTGGGCTTGTCTTTTACAGGCATAGTGTCTTCCTACTTAAATGTTTATTAAATCATCAATTCACCATATCTCTATGCACGGCACACACTATATATAATCACCCCCCGGACAAAATGTCAAGGTGTATTTGTCTTTAACAAACACACATGTAATTCTGTGTAATGCATAGGAAAAAAACTTAAGTTTATGCCTGCCATGATTTTTAGAATTATAGGAATTTTGTCTTAGCAATTTCTCATTGGCCAAACATTAACTTAAAATACCTGAATCCATCATATCAGGAGTAGATCAAAACAATTTATAAACTCATATCCGGAGACCATAGAAAGTTGACCTTAACCAAATAAAAACAACAACAAATCGACCACAGTATATATATCTCAGGAGTAAGAAGTGAACCTCAAGTGTAATAAGGATACAGTGTGACTGACATGTGAGCCCATATATCCGTCATCTGGCAGCTTTCTACCTACGTGAAATAAGGAAACCGTGTGACTAGACCACCGGCGGCATGACTGACTTGCGAGGCCACCACCCTCCACCCCCAGCCCTAGCAGATCCGATCCAAGTCCCCCCTCCAACATCTCTCCTGCTTTGCTCCATGGACGCCAGCAGTGGCGCTGGCGAGACTGCAGCCGCGAAGCGCGCCAAACCCCCGTGGGATTCGGCCACGGGCGTGGATCGCCTCAGCGTGCTGCCCGACGACATCATCGCGAAGATCCTCGTCGCCATCAGCTCCCCGATGCCGTGCGAACAAGTGTTCTCTCCAAGCGCTGGCGCATCGTGTGGAAGCTCATACCGGATCTGCACTTTCCCTTCTTCTCCGAGCCAGTCGGCAGCTTCTGGAAAGCCATCGAAGGCCATCAGGTGTGCCTCCGCGATCTCAAAGTCGAGGGCCACGACCAAGACGGTCTACCCAAGTCCCTCGCGACATGCTCCCCACCGCCCTGAGTCGTGTCACCAGCGGCTTCATGCTGCTCGTCAAGGAGGCTTCGACGAGCAACGCGTGGCCTGAGGTTGAGCGGTGGCTATTGAGCTTCCCTGCTTCGAGCACGCCACCTCAATCTCGATTGGCCTATGGTCCGGCGTGAGACTTGCATTTCCAACAGCCGACGACTCCGGTGCTGGCTGGAAAACATCGGGTTCCAGGACCGGTCTACTCGGCGACGCCATCTCGTCGGCGCGGTGCCCTTGCCTGCAGACATTTCACATCTGGCGCGGCTTTGGGCTGGAGAAGCTTGTCGTGCACTACACGTCTCTACTGAACCTACACCTTCAGACACTCCATAGCTTGCGAGAGCTCACTGCTTCTCCACTCCGGGGGCAGAGCAGCCACCACTGCCAGTTATATCCATTATAGCACCTGGGATGGAGGTGGTGGATTGGAGAGGCACGATTACTGAAGAGGTTATTGGTTTTGCCCAGCGGTTGTCGCATCTCCGCTCACTGGGAACCGCCTTATTCTTTGCCTATGGAGATGATAATGTTGATAGATACAATGGTGAGTGTCTGAGGAACTTGCAGGGCTTTCAATTTGACATCGACCCTGGCTGTGCTTGTGAGTTCACTGATTAATAATCTTTTATTTGTTAAATGGAAATGTGTTAATTTCTTATTATATATATAATATATGACAAACACATGCATGATATATATAATGATACATGGTAGCGTTCTGGTGCATAGGTTTGAAAGAATTATTGGATGCATGTGATACAAATACACAATACTACACATACGTAGAGCAAGCAGAATATATCCTAGCTAGCTAGTGCATATATATGGGGAAATGGTCACGGCTATATATAGCTCGTTTTGATCATGCACACTATTGAATATAATGTTTCATTTCATTCTTTGTTGAATGAAGTATGATGTTGAATCAACCCAAGAATTATTCTCACCTTTTAGCAGCAGCTAATTGGCCAAACATTAACTTAAAATGCCTTCATCCATCATATCAGGAGTAGATCACAACAATTTATAAACTCATATCCTGAGACCATAGAAAGTTGACCTTAACCAAATAAGAACAACAATCGACCACAATATATATCTTAGGAGTAAGGAGTGATCCTCAAGTGTAATAAGGAAACGGTGTGACTGACATGTGAGCCCACATATCTATCACCTCGCAGCTTTCTACCTACGTGAAATAAGGAAACCGTGTGACTAGACCACCGGCGGCATGACTGACTTGCGAGGCCACCACCCTCCACCCCTAGCCCTAGCAGATTCGATCCAAGTCCTCCCCTCCAACATCTCTCCTGCTCTGCTCCATGGACGCCAGCAGTGGCGCTGGGGAGACCGCCGTCGCAAAGCGCGCCAAACCCCCATGGGATTCGGCCACGGGGCGTGGATCGCCTTTAGCGTGCTGCCCGATGACATCATCGCGAGGGCCCCGGCGTTGGAGGAAGCGTGGCCATGGATGCAAGGAGCGGCAATGAAGAGGACCGACAACGCTACGAGGGATGGAGGAAGCGACAATGTGTGACTTGGATGCGGTGGCAATCCAGGAAATGATGACACAAAGATGTTTTTAATTGAAGCGCCACGACTTATGGTCAACACGAGCGGTATGTCACGAATGGGCGAGAAACCAACATCCGGGCCAAATAGTTGGTCTAAATCAAATGGGTTGGACACCTAAAGTTTTGCATTTTTATTAATAAGAGTATAGATATGATGATAGATAGAACTAAGAAACTTTTATATAAATCATATGCACGTATTTTTTTACTGATGTTCAATTAAAGAATTGAATGTATTGCTCATTTTTCTTACCATATATTTATTCTTCTCCTTCATATGCTCCTTTTTTTGTTTCATACCTTCTGCCCTGTAATTTTATGACCATGACTAGTTTTGAAGACCATTCAAATGCAAAGTAGTAAGAAAAGGAAGCACCATCAATTCATCTGAATGCTATCTTCTGCCTAATAGGCTCCTTATCTCCAACTTCCAAACTTTCCTCATCCACGTCGATTAAAACTACAAATGCACAGAAGCCACCTAATATTTCTCTTTCCAATTTTTGTATATCTTTGGGACACCGGACACTAAAAGCCACTCTATGACCAAGTCAAGATTTCCATCATCGCTTTCATTCCACCTTGTTACAGTGAAGTTTACCTCCTTATAATCCAATAGTATTTCCATCTTAGGATGCTTTAAACAACTTATTACACCATCCTCGGACTCTTGGTACATTCTCTCCTTAGCTCCTAGTCATCGGACGGCTACCAAAACTGCAGCAGTTCAGATTTCAATGCCCCTTGGCCTAAGTTGATGAGATTGGATGTGATCAAAACACAATGATGGTCAAATTTCTCTTTCTAAACTGTCTCCGCTAAAGGATGGATCATGTTATATTTTCTAGCTTAGCTAAACTGTTGAGCCATAGTGGTATGCTTGTATTTTGTTCCGCAAGACTCCAAATTGTGTGATGTATCAAGACAAGAAAAGCTCCTCTTTTTAACAGGCCAACGTGTCATGTACAAACCAACCTCTCATTGCAAACTATGCAAACTTCTAATCTTGGCCATATGATGCGATCCAAGGGACACGTGGGGATTATGTCGGATCTTGCTTTTCATGGTTCTCATCTCTACAACTCGCGATTTTCACAAGCCTTCTGTAGAAATCGTTGATTTGACACAACCTATAGCTAACTTGAGAGCACCCATTGATTTCCGTATTGAATTACGAGATCATTTGATTGGAATGAAATTTGGAACAGGTATACTTGACAATGACGATATGAATCACTTGAAAAATAAACGTATTCGTTTGTTTGTGGATTTGTTACAAGATCAATTTGAACACCTTGACTATAAACTATAGATTGGTTGAAATTGAAACCATTTAGGTTTAATGACATAGTACTAATACCTAAAAGATGGGAACCAGATCCCTACTATAGGCCAAGCAGCCGAGAAGAAGTATACACTTAAGCGTTCGCCCCTAACACACTTACGCAAATCCCCCCAGGCCTCCCCGTGGTTATCACCTTGTGACCCTTGGATCTACATTCTGTGGCCTAGATTAGAAGTTTGCATGGTTGCATGGAGGGGTTGATTTCCACTAGATATGTTCTCTTTTAACAAATGGATTAACAAACAGTTCTTGCTTTGGCATAAGCATACCCTTCTTTTCAGCACCCCTACTTTCCACAACTTGTGATAAAATATGCCCTTTAGTCATTGACGAAACCAATTGTATGACTTCTGTCTATCCCATGATGTTTAACCCGCCACATATAAAACCCATGTTAGTAGTTGATGATCAGAGAAAACAGAGAAATGTGTCCTAAGCTTAATATGAAAACTAGGGAATATATGTATATGTTCTCTCTAAACATGTGAATACTCTCTTTTTTGTGCACACATCCACCATCAATAGTCAATAGTATAGCATATACAATTGGAGAGATAACAAATTAAAGCTTATATGACCTTTTTCATTTCACTTTTATACAATGTCTATTCTGGTGTGTCCTATTCAATGACCCTACTTTCCATAGCTTGTGATGAAACAATACATCCTTCAGTCCTTTTGGAAACTAGATGCATGACCTCGGGGTTTCCTCCCATGTTATATGCTACTTATTGTATCAAAGCCCAAGTTAAGAAGCTAATGCCCAAAGGAGTGAAAAAGGAGAGATGAAGTAAAAAGATATATACTATGATTGATCTATGTCATCCAAGTCCAACTGCCCGAACTACTATCAACCGTACTGGGATGCACTTATCTTCCCTACAAGAATGCATGGTCTATAGGGAGCTTCTTGGGGTAACATCTATAAAAATCCATCCACCATTTCCAAAACATAGATCATGCCGGGTTAGTATGAGAGCAGGGACACCATTTCCTACACATAGACCATGATCCTCGTGCACATCATATTGTAGCATGAGCATATTTTGGACGATATAGGTTGTCATATTATAGACACTAGGAGGCCTACATGAAAATGGGTGACTTGCGCCAGTCAATGGGTATAAGGATGCCGAGGCAGATGAGCCGTCTACTTGGAGGACAAGATGGATGGGCCTACATGAAAATGGGCAGCGTGGGAGGGCGTGTGGCATGGATGGGATGAGCGGTGGGCCACACATTTGTCTACCGCATGTTGTGGGCCACACACTTATTGGGGCTGGGCCATTTTACTTCTAGGTCAAGGTCCTGCACTTTAGCTCCAATGGACACAAAAGCCTCAAGTGACTGGGTGAACAACATGGCGGACATCAACTTGCTTGTCGGGTGTGGCCCATGGGTGGGTTTGGGCACTATCATCGCTTCTCATCTGAGCCTATCACTAGAAGTAACAAGGCCAAACAGGAGTGCTTGGGCCCAGTCCAACAATTCACAAGTGTGTGGCTCATAATGGGTTTGTAACTTGTGTAGGCCCACTGAGAAGGAGTAGGAAGGCAGAGAGTGTGAGATAGGGTAAATCGAACTTGTAACAATGAACATATTTCCTTCCATTTCAACCAGGACCTCATCGGCCTTGAGTTCTACCTCTACATCTCTTCAGCGCCTTCAATTCCATTCTAGTGACTAAAGGTCGCTAACATTTGGTATCAGATTCACTGATCCTCGTTGTTCACCCGTGCTGGAGCCATTGGCTCCCCAACTACACCACACCCGTCTATAGTGTACTAAGGGAGCCATGGACTGGATGTTTTATTGGTGTTCGACGAATTGGTCAAGAGGTTTGATGAGTTCGATGCGAAGTGGGAGATGCATCTCGAAGACGAGCGATTACCAGTGGAGCTTGACTCGACCCGCTTTGACATGGATGACAACAACGGGCATGTTTGGCACTACGCCTTAGTTCGAAGGCTCTCCACTTACCCCATCTTGAACTGCAATCCCCTCCTCGATCTGCCCACCCCCGATTGATATCCCCTCCACCACCACAGATTTTTGGAAAGTGGATTCAAATAGTTTTAGGATAGGACAATATAGAAAGGCGGTTAGGGTTTTTGACTAGAGTCGAAGGGAGAGCGCCCATGCCCTCATGCTTTTGGCACTATATAGGCAAGCGACAATTTTCATGTGACCCCTTGGTGGGGCTAAAATTGACAAGCCACTAAACTAGCCTCATTGGGCCCCTTCTAGGCGGAGTTGGCCCATATAAATCTTGTCTACCCCAATAGCAACAACGATCCGCCACCGAATCGATGGCCCCGGTTGCTGTAGTTCAACTTTCATCGATGTCGGTGGCGAGCCCGGGATAAAAATTTAGCTATGCCGAACTAATTACTATTGATTTGTAAAAACACATACATGCTAATAAACATATATATATGTATATATATAGCTGCAAGTCATAATTATTTGAAAAATGCCAAACAAAGGGGTATGTGAACAATTGAGTGAACATACCGTGCAAACACTAAGTGCGGCGAGGTGGAGGTGGCCTAGGAAGATTCATCCTTCGATGTTTCAAAGCTTGAAAGCGCTTCAAGATTTTATCATTATCAAGTCTTTGAAATATCTCCTTCTCGATGTAGCATATCATTAAATGATTGAGCCAATCATTGTCCATCTTATTGTGATGCTCGGTCTTGATAATTTTCTTAATCAAAAGGCTCTTTCCACAGATGCTATTGCCCTTTGGAAGGAGCAGTGCAAGCTCAATTAGGCGATAGACCAACTAAAATATCTCATGCATTTTAGTTTCAACCATCTTCACCGCCAAACTCCCAAAAATCATTGCAATCGGCAAAATCATCAACTATTCTAACATGAAGAATAAATGTTTCAAGTTGATCCCTAATATTCCAAAGATCATTAGTGGAGAAGTCTGCATCATAGATCCCCGCAAGCTTGACAAGTTTGTCCACATTGAACTTAGAGAAAGAGTCCCTTGGATCAAGACAGGGAGAAACATACAAGTAACTCAAAAAAATTCATTGAAGCGATGGTTCATCTCCGTGTTTATGGCATCTACACAGCATAGAAGGTGTCAACACGATAATGGTGTTCTTCATTGACCATTATCCCTTTCTCTTGCCTTGAATGACCCCATCTTGGTCTTGGTGCATCCATAGATGGTATCTCAATTTTCTTTTCTTCACAAAATGCTTGAACTTCAGCAAATATAGTTTCTCCCAACCATTATTCCTCAGGTCAACTAGTCATGCTTTCACATCAACAAGCAAAGAAATGGCTTGTACAATATTTTGATCTCTCCGTTTCAAGCATTTTGACAACTCATTTGTAATGCGAAATAATTTCAGCATCATCTTCACAATGATCACAAAGTTAAAACTCTCCATTATGTGAACCAAACCTCCTGCATTGTTTGCGTGTTATGGGCCACACATTTGTCAACCGCATGTTGCGGGCCACACCGATTATCGGGGCTGGGCCATTTTACCTCTAGGTCAAGGTTGTGCACTTTAGCTCCAATGGACACAATAGCCTCAAGTGGCTGTGTGAACAACATGGCGGACATCAACTTACAATCGGGTGTGGCCCATGAGCGGGTTTGGGCACAATCATCGCCTCTCATCTGAGCCCATCACCAGAAGTAACAAGGCCAAAGAGGAGTGCTCGGGCCCAGTCCAGCAATTCCCAAGTGTGTCTCTCATAATGGGTCCGTAACTTGTGTGGGCCTAGTAAGGAGTTGGAAGGCAGAGAGTGTGTGAGAGAGGGTAACGAACTTGTAACAACAAACATATTTCCTTCCATCTCAACAAGGACCTCATCGGCCTTGAGTTCTACCTCTACATCTTTTCAGCGTCTTCGATTCCATTCTAGTGACTAAAGGTCACTAACATTTGGTATCGATTCAACGATCCTCGTTGTTCACACGTCTTTGGAGCCGTTGGGTCCCCAACCGCACCACACCCATCTATAGTGTACTAAGGGAGCCATGGACCAGATGTTTTATTGGTGTTCGATGAATCGGTCAAGATGTTTGACGAGTTCGGTGCATCTCTCAAAGACTAAGCGATTACCAGTGGAGCTTGACTCGATTCGCTTTGCATTGAATGACAACAATGAGCATGTGTGGCACTATGCCTTTCTAGTTCGGAGGCTGTCCACTTTCCCAATCTTGAACCGCAATCCCCTCCTTTGATCTGCGCACCCCTGATTGATATCCCTACATCACCACCACAGATGTTGGGAAAGTGGATTCAAATAGGTTTAGCATAGGACAATATAGAAAGGCGGTTAGGGTTTTTTTTTACTAGAGTCAGAAGGGAGAGTTCCCTTGCCCTCAAGCTCTTGGCACTATATAGGCAAGCGACAATTTTCATGTGACCCCTTGGTGAGGCTAAAATTGACTAGCCTCATTGGGCCTCTTCCGGGCGGAGTTGGCCCATATAAATCTTGTCTGCCCCAATAGCAACGCTGATCTGCTACCGATCGATGGCCTCCGTTGCCTGCAGTGCAACCTTCATCGATGTGTCACAAAACCTCACCACTGACCACTATGAGTGTTTAGTTTGGTCTCCGACGCCACCCAAAATCCCAGCCTCCACATGCCATAGGCCACCTTGGATCTCACAACCCATGTGAACAGTGAGTACGGTCCAAGTCGAAGAAGGATGAAAATAACAACTAGAACAGGCTCACCTCCTGCAAGCACAAAGAGGCACGGCCACGGCTAGCTGCCACCTAGCGCCCGATGCCACCAACAATAAGGAGTGTGTGCGCCGAGGCAGGCCATACATGCTCTTCTAAAAGTGTATTTGTCTCCAACACACACACCATCATGCACGCACCCCCACACACACACACACACACACACACTTGTGCGTGCACACACCCACACAGCCCTACTCGCACACATATACACTTGCTTGCACTCATGTTTGTGTTTAATGCATATGCAAAAAAATAAGGTTATGTCCTGCCAAATGAACCCTCATTCCACAAAACATATTTCAATTAGTGCCTTATAAAATATTTAGGGACCTCATAATCCATGCGTGCAATTGATATAATGAAGTGGTCATGAAGTCTAGCTATTTACAAATAAGAGAGTTCCACACAAACATGCATCCACTTATTTTAGTGTTGGATGTGTTTGGTAGATAAATTGTACTAAATCCGTTCCAAATTGTATGATGTTTTCCCTTTCTAGATACATTACTTTTATATGTTTCTAGACATAGTGTATATCCATGTGCATATCAAATACAATGTATCTAGAAAAACCAAAACGTCTTATAATTAGGAACAGAGGGAGTAATAAATTATAATTTAAACACATTTGATATAGACTATATAATTTCTATAACTTGAGTTAAGTTAGTGAGTACAAACGATGGCCCCTACCGAAACCACTACGCTGATCCACGCTGTCGATGGCCCTTCCATTGCCGCCACTGCCGCCCGCAATGGATCCTTCGTCCGACATCAGCCTAGCCCTGCTGCTACCCGCTGTGGTGCATCAATTGCTTTCGACGCCTGCCAAAACATCAGTCTCCACAATACCTAGCATGCCTCCTCGAATCTCGCAATCCCGGTCAACGGTGGTGACTATGGCGGAGGATCATGTAGCAAGGCGGCGTCGGCGACCCGGTGCCCAAAAATAATTCCAAGTCCAAGAGGGATGGAAATGCCATCGGGACCGGGCTCTCCAGACAAGCGAGAGAAGAAGGCGGCACCGCCATAGCCGGGCGTCGCCTAGTCATCGCCCATCACGACCGGGCGCCAAGGAGTGCGTGCTATGGAAGCTCGTGCTCCTCTCCCGCGTCTTCAAGTTCGGCGGATCATGCTCTCGTTGACCGCCTCACCGCCGCCCGGCCTTGAAGGGCTACCGCATGGTGTGGGCCACACATAGTGTCGTGGACGGGGCTGGTACATTGAGGTCAAGGTCCTCCACCTTGGCCCCACCGGCCACACTCGCCTCGAGTGGGCAACCAACATGGCGGACATCGACATGTCCGTCGGTGTGGCGCTGTATAGCTTTTGGTATCGTGACACCGATGGAGCCAAGGTGCACATGTCCTCGATCTGCCCCGCTGCCGCCAATCTATCTTGTGAGCGATGGCCCTTCATCGCCGTCGTTGCCGCCTGCGATGGATGCTCCGTCCGGACACCGCGACCCGCTGCTACCCGCCGTCGGTGCATCACCGCTTCCATTTCCCAAAACCTCGGCCTCGATGGCGGTACCCTGCCTCCTCGGATCTCGGTCCGGTCGGCGGTGGTGAGTACGGCGGAGGATCTGCAGCAAGGCTGCGCCCGAGCACCAGCTCAAAGAAGAAGTCCAATTCAAGAGGGACGAAAACGCCATCTGGACCCCTAGAACCTCCATAAGCACAAGAAGAAGGTAGTGCCATCTCGCGATCGCCCGCCGCCTAGCTGCCTCCCCCGCCGCCAGATCCGGAGGAGTGCACCCGGGAAGCCCATGCTCCTCTCCCGCGTCTTCAAGTCCAAGAGGATCATGCTTTTGACCGACCGGCTCACCGCCACCAGCTCCAAGGACTACCGCATGGTGTCGCCACACACGGCATCGCGGCGGGGCCAAGTACTTCGAGGTCAAGGTCCTCCACCTTGGCTCCACGAGGCCATACTCGCCTCGGGTGGGCGATCAACATGGCGGAACATGGACATGCCCGTCGGTTTTTGGCGCGTATAGCTTTGGGTACCGGGGCACCGATGGAGCCGAGGTGCACATGTGCTTTGGAGGGAGAATTATGGTGGTGAAGGGTATGGAGAAGGAGATGTACTAGGTTCTACATCTCGCGCCTGACGTGGACGCAATGACGGGCGAGCACGTGCGGCGCGCCGGTGCCATCCCATCGCCTCGGCTGGTCCCCTCAAAAGGCTACGGCGTCGAGAGGAGAGGAACCAGTCACGCACCTTGCGATTCGGACTTCTCGGGCGCTCTCCCTCTTTCCCCACATCGTGAACAACCCTAATCCTCTGCGATCCTCTCGGCCGCCGCCGCCGCCGATCAAAGCGTAACCGATGGCTCCTCCTTCACCACCGCAGCCGCCCGCGATGGATGCCGTCCGACACCCGGCTCCACTGCTACCTGCCGCGGTGCATCAGCTGCTTCTAATTTCCAAAACCTCAGCCTCGACTACGGTACCCGGCCTGCCTCCTCGGATCTCGGTCGGTTGGCGGTGGTGATTATGGCGGAGGATCACAACAAGATTCGCCGGCGCCGGCTCAAAAGAAGAAGTCAAGTATAAAGCGGGGCCAAAAGCGACATCTGGACCCCGGACCCTCCATAAAGCACAAGAAGGCAGCGCCGTTACGCAGCCGGCCACCGCCCGTCGCCCCGGGCGAGTGCGCCCGGGAAGCCCATGCTCCTCTCCGGCGTCTTCAAGTCGGAGAGAGGATCATGCTGTTCGCCGACCGCCTCACCGCAGCCAGCTCAATGGCTACCGCATGGTGCGTGCCCACGCCGCGGCGTCGCGGTGGGGCCTGGTACTTCGAGGTCAAGGTGCTGCACCTCGGCCCCACCGGCCACACTCGTCTCGGCTGGGCGACCAACTTGGCCAACATCGACATGCCCGTCGGGTTTGGCGCTTATAGCTTTGGGTACCGCGACACTGATGGCGCCAAGGTCCACATGTCCTGGAGGGAGAATTATGGTGGTGAAGGGTATGGAGAAGGAGATGTACTAGGGTTCTACATCTCGCTGCCTGATGGCGAGAAGTACGAGCCTCAGATCATCCTGAACAACAAGGGCAAGCCTGTTGTTCTGCAAGCCCCCGAGAAGGTTCCAGGTAATATAAGTGCCTGTTTCAAATTTCTTCCTTTTTCCAACGTCGATTCCGTGATTTGGCTAGCCGGCCCCTTGCTGACCATGGCAGGCCAGACTGGCCGTGGCCAACGACGTACTGTGTGCCTGGCTGATTATAGAGGCTAGCTGTTGCCGGTTGATGAGCAGTACTGTAGGATTTGATTATTTTTAACCACGATCTTTGGGAATCGTTGGAGTACATGGATTTTTCTGCTCCGCTGATTCCGTGATTTGGCTAGCCCTTGCTGCCCATGGCTGACCATGGGCAGACCCTAGCTAGACCATGGCCGTGGCCAACTGTGCATGGCTGACTACAGGCTCCTTGTTGCCGGTTGACGAACAGTACTGTAGGATTTGATTTTTTTTTACCAGATATTGGGGTATTATTGTTGGAGTACATGAATTTAATTTTCTGCTCCTAATTATTTTTGGTTGCTTTTGGGGAAACAAGGTTCTTGGAAAGTTGGAACCCATCTTTTTAGGCTGTCTCCAACAGCATACATCTACCCATCTGTGCATTGAGTGGCATACAGTAAAAATATCCGACACGCATACTTCAGCCGTCTCCAACAGCAGCCCGCTCAGTGGGGATGCAGATGCTGAGCATTTTTGCACAAAGGTCCCTGATCTTTTTGAAAATCAACTAAGCCCGTGTCTAACTTCTCTCTGGCGCTTTTACATCGGGAACCCCGAGTGAACAAAATTGCGTTGACACCCTTCTCCTTCGTCAATCAACGGACGAGAAGGTCGGGATTGACCGCGGGTTTGGCTGGCACCTCGCCGGGCGGATGCGGCGCCGCGATGCATAGCGGCACGAATCTCGCCCAGCGTACCTGCGGGGGGCCAGCACGCGCGCTCCATAGGGCACCTCCTTCCTCGTCGTCGTAGTCGGGCGGGGCGGAGGCCGCTAGCGTGTGCGCCTCTTGGACGGCGGGCGGAGGCGGCGTCCCCCGGCACCACCGGTGGGGCGGCCTTGAGATGCGCTAGAGATTTGCATCGGAGGAGAGAGATGAGGCATATTTGCACACTGGATCGACTCCTAGGCATATTTGCGGCGGCGTTTGCATCTTACTGTTGGAGGAAGATTTTTAGACGCAAAACACTGTTGACCATGTATATTTACGTTTTACCTCCTCTGTTGGAGACAGCCTTAGTAACTCTTACAAATTCTCTAATTACTGGGTAGGGAAGTATACACCAAAAATCCTAAATCACTACTGAAATACGTGTTGGGATATATTTTGGGAACAAATCAAACCACACCTTACACTGCGGTCTGCTAGGCAAAATAAGAAGAAAACATGCTTCAGACTTTTGGATAATGGAAGTAACGAAGTCCGTCCCCATTTATTCATCCTGTAATAATCTCCAAAGCCTAATGTGTTGCATACACAAAGCGTAAACTAATGTGCCCATTTATTACTTTTATCCAGCATGCTGTTATGATATTGTTATATTTCTGCTTACCCATACCAGTGGAGTTTTATTATGACTCTATTGATGCTGCAATGCCAATTGAAAAAAAATATCTATTTCATTTTGGACTCTATATTTCCTGTCGCCTAGCACCTTTGCCCCTTATAGTTGCTGCACGACATGAATCAGAAGGTGCATCTCCAATACTTAACTGTTGAAGTATGTTGTTGTAGCTTCCATATATGAATAAGGTGCATCTTTAACACTGATTTTTTTTTTTTTTTTTTTTTTTTTGTGTGTAGAGCAGTAAAATCCCATTTGCCGAGGAGTGCGCCCTGGGAAGCCCGTGCTCCTCTCCCGCATCTTCAAGTCTGAGAGGATCTTGCTGTTCGCCGACCGCCTCACCGCAGCCAGCTCAATGGCTACTGCATGGTGCGCGCCACGCACGGGCGTCGCTGCCAGGGCTTGGTACTTCGAGGTCAGGGTGCTGCACCTCGGCCGCACCGCCACACTCGCCTCGGGTGGGCGACCGACATGGCGGACATCGACATGCCCGTCGGGTTTGGCGCGTATATCTTTGGGTACCGCGACACCAATGGCGCCAAGGTGCACATGTCCTGGAGGGAGAATTATGGTGGTGAAGGGTATGAAGAAGGAGATGTACTACATCTCGCTGCCTGATGGCGAGAAGTATGAGCTTCAGATCAGCCTGAACAACAAGGGCAAGCCTGTTCTTCTGCATGCCCTCGAGAAGGTTCCAGGTAATATAAGTGCCTGTTTCAAATTTCTTGCATTTTCCAACGTCGATTCCTTGATTTGGCTAGCCGGCCCCTTGCTGACCATGGCAGGCCAGACTGTGGCCGTGGCGACTGTGTGCCTGGCTGACTATAGAGGCTAGCTGCTGCTGGTTGATGAGCAGTACTATAGGATTTGATTATTTTTAACCACGATCTTTGGGAATTGTTGGAGTACATGGATTTTCTGCTCCTAATTAGGCTGCTTGGGGAAACAAATTACTCTGTTTCAAATTTCTTGCGTTTTCCACCGCCGATTCCCATGGCTGACCATGGCAGACCCTAGCCAGACCGTGGCCGCAGCCAACTGTGCATGGCTGACTAGAGGCTTGTTGTTGCCGGTTGATGAACAGTACTATAGGATTTGATTTTTTTACCAGACATTGGGGAATTATTGTTGTAGTACTTAAATTTAATTTTCTGCTCCTAATTATTTTGGGTTGCTTTTGGTGAAACAAAGTTCTTGCCTTCTTGGAAGTTGGAACCCATCTTTTTCGTAACTCTTACAAATTCTATAATACTGGGTAGGGAAGAAGGATGAAAATAACATCTAGACCAGGCTCACCTCCTGCATACACAAGAAGGCACGGCCGCAGCCGGCTGCCACCTAGCCCTGCCTGAAGCCGCCAACACTAAGGAGTGTGTGCGCTGAGGCAGGCCATACATGCTCTTCTAAAGGTGTATTTGTCTCCAACACACACACCCATATACTCCCCCACAACCACCACCACCACACACACACACACTTGTGCGCGCACACACCCACACAGCCTTGCGCGCACACATATACACTTGCTTGCACTCATGTACGTGTTTAATGGATTGGCAAAAGTTAAGGTTATGTCCTGCCAAATGAACCCCCATTCCACAAAACATATTTCAATTAGTGCCTTATAAAATGTTTAGGGGCCTCGTAATCCATGCATGCAATTGTTATAACGAGAGAGTTCTATAAACATGCATCCACTTATTGCAGATGTTGGATGTGTGGCAGATAAATTGTAATAAATTATAATTTAAACATATATTTGATTAGACTATATAATTTCTATAACTTTATTTAAGTTAGAGAGTACAAATGATGGCCCCTACCGCCACCGCCGATCCACGCAAAATTGATGGCCCCTACATTGCCGCCGCTGCCGCCTCGCAAATGGATCCTCTGTCCGGCGTCACCCAAGCCCTGCTGCTACCCACCCATTGATGCATCAGCCATCTCCAACACCTGCCAAAACCTCAGTCTCCACGATACCCAGCATGCCTCCCCGGATCTCACAATCCCAATCGATGGTGGTGACTACGGCGGAGGATCATGCAGCAAGACGAAGAATTCCAAATACAAGAGGGACGAAAACGCCATCTACACCAGGCCCTCCCCGCAAGCACAAGAAGAAGGTAGCGCCGCCATAGCCGGTTGTCGCCCAGCCGCGACCCATCATTGTAGGCACTAAGGAGTCCGCGTTGGGGAAGCCTGTGGTCCTCTCCCACGTCTTCAAGCCGGAGGAGATCATGCTCTTCACTTACTGCCTCACCGCTGCTAGCTCAAAGGGCTACCGCATGGTGTGGGCCACACACGGTGTCATGGACGGGGCTTGGTACTTCGAGGTCAAGGTCCTCCACCTCGGCCCCACCAGGGACACTCGCCTCGAGTGGGCGACCAACATGGTGGACATCGATATGTCCGTCGGGTGTGGCAGGTATAGCTTTGGGTATTGCGGCGTTGATGGCGCCAAGGTGCACATGTCTTGGAGGGACACGTATGGTGATCGATGAAGGGTACGGGGAAGGAGATGTGCTAGAGTTCTACATGTTGTTGCCTGATGGCGAGAGGTATGAGCCTCAAGTTAGCATGTACAACTAGGGCAATCCTGTTCTTCTGCATAACTAGAGTTTGCATCGTGCATAGTAAAAGGATCTCTCACCTCAAATTAGCATTCTCCAACAACCAACCATCTCGGTGAACCCAAAAAGTAGAGCCCCACACGCGCCGAGAAATTCTCGCATCCAATCTAGGGTCGACATATACAACTTGAAGCGCCTTTGGATGGAGACATGGGTTTATTGTGATTGCAAGAGAAACCTGAATCAAATAGGTCCTAGGGAGAACCATGTTGATTCTAGAGAGAGAATTATTGAAGAAGGAATGAAAAATCATAGAAAAAGGAGAAAAGAGATAAACCAGAATCTAATATGGAGAACCAAGTCGATTCTTTTGGATACCATGAGGCGAAGATTCCTTGTAGACACTAGGAGGCCTAGATGAAAATGGATGGCATGCGCCATCCAATGGCTGTTTGGATGCCGACTTAGATAAGCCGGTTGTCTTGAGGACAAGATGGATGGTGTGGCATGGGATGACGCATGGCCACGGATGCTATGAGCAGCCAATGGCTGTCAGGATGCTGACACAGATGAGTTGATTGCTTGGAGGACGAGATGGCTGGGTGCGGCATGGGAGGATACATGGCCATGGATGCAAGGAAGTGACAGTGTGTGACTAGGATGCGATGGCAATCCAGGAAACGATGAGACAATGATGTTTTTAATTGAAGCGCCATGATTTATGATCAACACGAGCGGTATGCCACGAATGGGCTAGAAACCAACGGCTGGGCCAAATAGTTGTGCTAAATCAAATGGGTTTGACACCTAAAGTTTTTCATTTTTATTAGTACGCATAGATATGATGATAGTTAGGACTAAGAAACTTTTATATCAATCATATGCATGCATTTTTATGGATGTTCAATTAAAGAATTAAATGTCTTGCTCATTTTTCTTACCATTTGTTTATGCTCCTTCATATGCTCTATATTTTTATGTATCGTACCTTCTGCCCTGTAATTTTGTGACCATGACTAGTTTTGAAGACCATCCAAATGCAAAGTAGTAAGAAAAGGAAGCACCATCAAAACATCTGAATGCTATCTTCAGCCTAAAAGGCTCCTTATCTCCAACTTCCTAACTTTCCTCATCCACATCCATTAAAACTACAAATGCAGAAGCCACCTAATATAACTCTTTCCAATTTCTGTATATCTTTGGGACACCAGACACTAAAAGCCACTCTATAACCAAGTCAAGGTTTTTATCATCGCTTTCATTCCACCTTGTTACAGTGAAGTTTACCTCCTTATCATCCAATAGTATTTCCATCTTAGGATGCTTTAAGCAACTTGTTTCATCATCCTCAGATCATTGGTACATTCTCTCCTTAGCTCCTAGTCATCGGACGGCTACCAAAACTTCAGCAGTTCAGATTGCAATATCCCCTGGCATAAGTTGCCGAGATTGAATGTGATCAAAACACAATGATGGTCGAATTTCTCATTCTGAACCATCTCCTCTAAAGGCTAGATCATGTTATATTTTCTAGCTTAGCTAAACTGATGAGCCATAGCGGTATGCTTGTATTTTGTTTTGCACTGCTCCAAATTGTGCGATGTATCATGACAAGCAAAGCTCCTCTTTTAACAGTAAACGTATCAGGTGCAAACTAACCTCTCTATGCAAACTATGCAAACTTCTAATATGGGACATATAATGCTGATCTAAGGGACACGTGCGGATTATGTAATTTTACACTTAAGTGTTCGCCGCTAACACACTTTTGCAAATCGCTCCTCCCACCTCGGCTATGGTTATGACCTCGTGACCCTTGGATCTACATCCTGTGGCCCAAATTAGAAGTTTGCATGGTTGATTTGAGGGTTTGGTTTCCACTAGATATGTTCCCTTTAACAGATGTAGTAACAAACAGTTCTTGCTCGGCATACCCTTCTTTTTCGCAGTCGTACTTTCCACAAATTGTGATAAAATATGCCCTTTAGTCATTGATGAATCCAGTTATATGCCTTCTGTCTATCCCATGCTGTATAAACCTGCCACATATATAAAACCCATGTTAGTAGTTGATGATTAGATAGAGAAATTTGTCCTAGTGTGGGACTAGGATGTGGTGGCAATCTAGGAAGCGATGAGACGAAGATGTTTTTAATTGAAATGTCATGACTTATGATCAACATGAGTGGTATGCCACGAATGGGTGAGAAACGAAAGATGGGCCAAATAGTTGGGCTAAATCAAATGGGCTGACACCTTAAATTTTGCCCTTTTATTAAAAAGGTATAGATATGATGATAGTTAGGACTAAGAAAACTTTTATATAAATCATATGCATTATTGATGTTCAATTAAACAATTGAATGTATTGCTCATGCTTTATGTGTGTAGGTTATGTATATACTGTGTCTTTTGGTTTTAGATTGGCTTATAGTGTTTTCCTATTTCACTATTACACAAACTGTTAGCCACCCATTCTACATTGACTTAAATGGTTATGAAGTCATTGATTCACCATATGTGCATGTCACACACTATCGTTCCTCACTCCAAGAGTATGAATTTTTGTTTCTCTATAACACATCATTTACCTTGCTCGATGCAGGTGTCTAGGCCTTGAGTCCCCCAAAACCTATCCGCACCATTACTTGGGCCTCCTTGGATCTCGTGACCCTATTGACGATGACTACGGTGGATCTAGAAGCAAGGTGGTTCCGGCTCTGGCACCCATGAAGAAATCCAAGTCGAAATCGAAGGATGAAAACACATCTGGACCAAGCCCACCTATTGCAAGCACAAGAAGAAGCTAATGCCGCAGCCATGCCGCCTAGCCTTGGCCCAACGTTGCCGGCGGCGAGGAGACTGCATGGCTTTAGAGAATTGAGGAATTTGTTCGTACTTGTATCCAGTCGAGGTAGAGGAGGACGTGAAGTGCCGCCGAAGTGCTCTTGGTCACTATTCACATCCCTTGACTGGATCTAATCTGCCATCACAAGGAGGAAGACGAAGACCACCATGCCCCCAACATGTTGGATGGTACCAAACAGAGACACCCCAATGGCGAGCAACTGGGATTCCCATCTCACAAAACAAACCTCGTGGTGAGAGAATGGGGCTCTGGGGCTACCAAGAGAGGAGTATCAACGCATACCAACTAGGAAACTTAGACTCTAGACTTGCTACTATGTTTTGATGCAACACAAAGAACTAGATTATTTCCCTCCTTGCGTTTGACCTTGCGGTCATTTTTTTTCCTGATTCTTCCTTATCCAATGCTTGATCTGATTTCATCATATGTTGTACAAATGCAGGACCTGTTAACATCACTAGAAAGACCAAACTTCTATGGTTGTACCCAATGTCAAGAGAAGCTCGCTCGCTTCTTTCCACGTGGTCTCATCACTTGGCAAGCTTTGGGCTACATATGGGATGGAGATGAAATAGAGAGAAAAAGTGTTGGGTTCATGGAGTATAGCCATGTGTGGGTGAGACACATGGAGAGATCAAGGGATGAGAAAATAGCATATCTCATTCCATGTTGCCTCTTGTCCTTGCGGCGCTTCATGGTCATGATATCTTGGTACGACGCTAGTGGTCCAGGATGGTCCTGAATCTGGCACATTTGGAGCATAGCGCGTTACTTGTTGGAGTGCTCCAACTAGTTGAAAGTAGGGCTCACCCTAGGCTGGTATTCCGTAACCAGGTGGCCCTTCGTGTAGCGCATGCTGGACGTGATGCACAGTTTGCTTTGCCCACCGGACCGGTCCTCCACTGTAGGGTCGACGTGGTATCATAGTGTAGGCACCACTTCTCTGACTTGTCACTCTCATCACCTGGGGGCGGAGCAGGTTCTGCCATTGGAGGAGAATGATGTGGGAGGAGGTGGAGACTTCTCTGCCCTAAGCGACACCCTCTTCAGCAGGGAGACATCGACATCAATAATGCAATCTAGGATCGGGCTATTTGCCTGTATTGTCGGTTTCTCAAGCTCGAGACGTCCGTCATCGCCGAGGAGGAACACAAGCTCAAAGACGATGGTCATCGTTGTCGGAGGAGGAAGGTGCACGTGCACCTGCTTCGGGAACACCACCCGGGTGAGTTTGAGACAAGCTGGATCTCATGTTGGGGCGCCACCAGTTGTTGGAGCTCGGAGACAACTGACCGTCCCCAGAGGAGGGAGGTCGCCAACTGCAGCAGCACCACCACCTCAAGTGTCCTCGCCAAGATCATGCATGCATTGTAGAGCCAGCATGGTCGGTCGCCCAAGTCCTCCATAGTGGCATCTCTATCACACCGCACAGCACGCACGACTTGTCCCGCTTCTTCGCCGTCCTCTTCCACATGGCCTCCTTCTTGGTCGGCGCCAGCAGGAAAACGGGTTGCTCGAAGCCCCACTTGTGTCCTTGTGGGATGGCGGGGTTGGCTATGTTGGAGCTGACACTGACTACTAGAGCCAACGATGGATAGCAGAACCACTCAAGCGCTAGGATGAGTCGACATTATCGGGCCCTCTCCGCCTCCCCACTAGCTCCTCCTCACAAGGACCACCACCGCTAGCCATGCATGTCGCCGGTCTCCATGCCGCCACAGATTCCACAGTTATCGGGCCTAATCTAGGCAACCGCAGTTCATTAGAGGCCGTCCCCGCCGTCTCCGGCGGCTGCGAACGACACTCTTGCTTCTGCATTGCCATGGAAGGCAAGGCAGGCATCACTAGCAGGCTCGAGCAGATCTTTATGTCTTGAAAGCTGGAGGTTATGATGGGATAGAAATACTGGGGAGGGAGGACTGGAGTGGAGTCAGATGTGGGAAGGCTACACGAGCAGACTGCAGTCAACGTGAGGTGTCGAGTTTGAGTTTTAGAAGTTTTAGTTTAGGGTCTGTCTACTGATCACCTGAGTGAGACCCAACGCTTGCATCACTCGAGTGAAACTCAGGTAAAATCACTCGATTTTGAACAAAAAAACAAAAATCAAGTGAAACACAGGGATATACTCACTCGAGTGAACAAAACATAATTGATCACTCGATTTTAAAACAAAACCAAAACCGAGTGATGCAAAAACAACTCAGACACTTGAAGAATAAAAACAAATATAACTAATATAAATCTCAGATTTAGAAAAAATATTACAGACCATAAATATTAAAAGAATGATTGATTATTACAGACAAATTTTATGATTTTCTGGCTTTTTCTGTGACTGAATTTTTGACAAACGTGTGACATGAAGCCCCCCCAAAAAATAACAGACAAAGTAGAAAATCATGCATCTGTGACATGAATTAAGAGACTGGGAGTGCTGACGCCAAACCTGAAACAGACATTCCTGTTTCAGAACTTGACTTTTCCAAGATGTTAAACAACAAAAACGGAGTGCTGACGCCAAACCTGAAACAGAAATTCCTACAACAACACTTCTGTCGGCCTATGTCTCTACCAACAAAGCATCCATAAAAGAGTTATCTTCGCTTGAACATGAAAAAATCTTCTGAAGAAACTGCAAACTAAAAGTACAAAAAATGTTAACCAATGTTAAAGTGGCTGTAAAACAAAACTGACATGCAAAATACAAAAGGGAACTGTCCAATGCTAACTGCCTGTCCAGCGTGACTGCTCAAAGCTAGGTTCTTTATGCATCAAAACAATAGTAATTAGAATAAATAAAACTAAAAGCTCTGAAACAAGAAACTAGATATAGATCGACTAATCAAAGGCATCAGGATCATTTAAAGCAACAAGAAACCTTATGCGCATCAAAACTACAATTTCCAACATCTAGAAAATCTTTTCTAGCAGTTATATGAAATTTAATCTAGCAGGAAAGGATGCAATCTGACTGCAGAAATAAAACCTGAATTCAATTATTAAAAAATGCATGAAAACATAATGAAAAGGAAAAAAAAAGGAGATGAAAAGCACCAACCTGTTTGCATCCAAGAAGATCACAACAACAATGTAAGACCTTTCACCGACACTCACAACCCTCTGAACAAAAATCATATAACTGTAATTCCTTTGAAATTTAAAAACAAAAACCCAAAACAACCATTGACTAGTAGGGGGCATGCTTTTAATTTTTTTAAAAACCCAATAACCATTGCCTAATAGGGGGCAAAATATTTCCATAAAGAGGAATACCCCACAAATAGGGGGCCAACCCTAATCTCAGCAATATTGCCTTAAGTGCGAACAAAACTTCACCAATCGGCCTCGAGGGCCTACCGGCCCGCTCGGCCTCGCAACCCTAAACTCAGCAAAATATGACAACCCTAATCTCAGCAAAATTGCCCTTAAGTGTGCACAAATCTTCACCACTCGGCCTCGCTACCCTAATCTCAGCAAAATATGCCAACCCTAATCTCAGCAAAAATTGCCCTTAAGTGTGCACAAATCTTCACCCACTGCATGCCTAATCTCAGCAAAATATGCCAACCCTAATCTCAGCAAAATTGCCCTAAAGTGTGCACAAATCTTCACCACTCGGCCTCGCCACCCTAAACTCAGCAAAATATGTCAACCCTAATCTCAGCAAAATTGCCTTAAGTGTAGACAAAATTTCAAGACTCGGCATCGAGGGCCTACCGGCCCTCTCGGCCTCGCAACCCTATCTCAGCAAAATATGTCAACCATAATCTCAGCAAAATGGCCTTAAGTGCGAACAAAACTACACGACTCGGCCTCGAGGGCCTACCGGCCCTCTCGACCTCGCTACCCAAAACTCAGCAAACTATGACAACCCTAATTTCAGCAAAATTGCCCTTGAGTGTGCACAAATCTTCACCACTTTCGGCCTCAAGGGCCTACCGCCCTCTCGGCCTCGCTACCCAAAACTCAAAGAAAATATGTCAACCCTAATCTCAAAGAAAATTGCCTTAAGTGTAGACAAAATTTCAAGACTCGGCATCGAGGGCCTACCGCCCTCTCGGGCCTCAAAACCCTAATCTCAAAGAAAATATGTCAACCATAATCTCAGCAAAATTGCCTTAAGTGCGAACAAAAACTACACAACTCGGCCTCGAGGGCCTACCGGCCCTCTCGCCCTCGCAACCCTAAACTCAGCAAAATATGACAACCCTAATCTCAGCAAAATTGCCCTTAAGTGTGCACAAATCTTCACCACTCGGCCTCGAGGGCCTACCGGCCCTCTCGCCCTCGCAACCCTAAACTCAAAGAAAATATGACAACCCTAATCTCAGCAAAATTGCCCTTAAGTGTGCACAAATCTTCACCACTTTCGCCTCGAGGGCCTACCGCCCTCTCGGCCTCGAACCCTAATCTCGGCAAAATATGCCAACCCTAATCTCAAAGAAAAATTGCCCTTAAGTGTGCACAAATCTTCACCACTTCCGCCTCGAGGGCCTACCGCCCTCTCGCCTCGCTACCCTAATCTCAAAGAAAATTGCCCTAAAGTGTGCACAAATCTTCACCA
This sequence comes from Hyparrhenia diplandra, assembly GCA_015847255.1. Classification (NCBI taxonomy): domain Eukaryota; kingdom Viridiplantae; phylum Streptophyta; class Magnoliopsida; order Poales; family Poaceae; genus Hyparrhenia; species Hyparrhenia diplandra. Next base: position 36,127 of record JADLZK010011712.1, on the reverse strand, counting down.
CTCGGCCTCGCCACCCTAAACTCGGCAAAATATGCAACCCTAATCTCAAAAATTACGACTTCAGCCTCGAGGGCCCTCCGCCCTCTCGACCTCGTGGACCCTAATCTAAGCAAAATATGCAACCCTAATCTCAAAGAAATGGCCTAAAGTGCGCACAAAACTTCACCACTCGACCTCGAGGGCCTACCGGCCTCTCGGCCTCAAAACCCTAATCTAAGCAAAATATGCCAACCCTAATCTCAAAGAAAATGGCCTTAAGTGCGAACAAAAACGACTTCGGCCTCGAGGGGCCTACCGGCCCTCTCGACCTCGCTACCCTAAACTCAGCAAAATATGACAACCCTAATTTTAGCAAAATTGCCCTTGAGTGTGCACAAATCTTCACCACTCGGCCTCAAGGGCCTACCGGCCCTCTCGGCCTCGCTACCCTAAACTCAGCAAAATATGTCAACCCTAATCTCAGCAAAATTGCCTTAAGTGTAGACAAAATTTCAAGACTTCGGCATCGAGGCCTACCGCCCCCTCGGCCTCGCAACCCTAATCTCAAAGAAAAATATGTCAACCATAATCTCAGCAAAATTGCCTTAAGTGCGAACAAAAACTACACAACTCGGCCTCGAGGGCCTACCGGCCCTCTCGCCCTCGCAACCCTAAACTCAAAGAAAATATGACAACCATAATCTCAAGAAAATTGCCCTTAAGTGTGCACAAATCTTCACCACTTTCGGCCTCGAGGGCCTACCGCCCTCTCGCCCGCAACCCTAAACTCAAAGAAAATATGACAACCCTAATCTCAGCAAAATTGCCCTTAAGTGTGCACAAATCTTCACCACTTTCGGCCTCGAGGGCCTACCGGCCCTCTCGGCCTCGCAACACTAATCTCAAAGAAAATATGCCAACCCTAATCTCAGCAAAATTGCCCTTAAGTGTGCACAAATCTTCACCACTCGGCCTCGCCACCCTAAACTCAGCAAAATATGCAACCCTAATCTCAGCAAAATTACACGACTCGGCCTCGAGGGCCTACCGGCCCTCTCGGCCTCGTGACCCTAATCTAAGCAAAATATGCAACCCTAATCTCAACAAAATGGCCTAAAGTGCGCACAAAACTTCACCACTCGGCCTCGAGGGCCTACCGGCCCTCTCGGCCTCGCAAACCCTAATCTAAGCAAAATATGCCAACCCTAATCTCAGCAAAATGGCCTTAAGTGCAAACAAAACTAGACGACGACTGGCCTCGAGGGCCTACCGGCCCTCTCGACCTCGCTACCCTAAACTCAAAGAAAAATATGACAACCCTAATTTTAGCAAAATTGCCCTTGAGTGTGCACAAATCTTCACCACTGGCCTCAAGGGCCCTACCGGCCCTCTCGGCCTCGCTACCCTAAACTCAAAGAAAATATGTCAACCCTAATCTCAAAGAAAATTGCCTTAAGTGTAGACAAAATTTCAAGACTTCGGCATCGGGGCCTACCGGCCCCTCGGCCTCCTCAACCTAATCTCAAAGAAAATATGTCAACCATAATCTCAAAGAAATTGCCTTAAGTGCGAACAAAAACTACACAACTTCGGCCTCGAGGGCCTACCGGCCCTCTCGCCCTCGCAACCCTAAACTCAAAGAAAATATGACAACCCTAATCTCAAAGAAAATTGCCCTTAAGTGTGCACAAATCTTCACCACTGGGCCTCGAGGGCCTACCGCCCCTCTCGCCCTCGCAACCCTAAACTCAAAGAAAATATGACAACCCTAATCTCAAAGAAAATTGCCCTTAAGTGTGCACAAATCTTCACCACTCGGCCTCGAGGGCCTACCGCCCCTCTCGGCCTCGCTACCCTAAACTCAAAGAAAATATACAACCCTAATCTCAAGCAAAATTACACGAAAATCTAAGCAAAATATGCAACCCTAATCTCAAAAAATGGCCTAAAGTGCGCACAAAACTTCACCACTCGGCCTCGAGGGCCTACCGGCCCTCTCGGCCTCACAACCCTAATCTAAGCAAAATATGCCAACCCTAATCTCAGCAAAATGGCCTTAAGTGCGAACAAAACTACACGACTCGGCCTCGAGGGCCTACCGGCCCTCTCGACCTCGCAACCCTAAACTCATCAAAATATGACAACCCTAATTTCAGCAAAATTGCCCTTGAGTGTGCACAAGTCTTCACCACTCGGCCTCGCTACCCTAAACTCAGCAAAATATGCCAACCCTAATCTCAAAGAAAATTGCCTTAAGTGTAGACAAAACTTCAAGACTTCGGCCTCGAGGGCCTACCGCCCCTCTCGGCCTCGCTACCATAATCTCAGCAAATATGGCCTAAAGTGTGCACAAAACTACACCACTTGGCCTCGGGGGCCTACCGGCCCTCTCAGCCTCGCCACCCTAATCTCAGCAAAATATGCAACCCTAATCTCATCAAAATTGCCTAAAGTGCGCACAAACCTTCACCTCTCGGCCTCGTGACCCTAAACTCAGCAAAATATGCAACCCTAATCTCAGTAAAATTGCCTAAAGTGCGCACAAAACTTCACCACTCGGCCTCGCAACCCTAATCTCAGCAAAATATGCCAACCCTAATCTCAGCAAATATGGCCTAAAGTGTGCACAAAACTTCACCACTGCCTCGCTACCCTAATCTCAAAGAAAATATGCCAACGCTAATCTCAAAGAAATATGGCCTAAAGTGTGCACAAATAACCTATTAGGGGCAATAAAAAGTATATCCAAAAATAATAATAAACCCAAAACCCATTGCCTAGTATGGGGTAATGCTTTTTATTTAAAAACAATAGAATACCAAAACCAAAACCAAAACCAAAACCAAAAAAGGACAAAAAAAGAGATTGATACGTTGACGTAACTAGTTCATGTACATGATCTTATTGAATTGATCCAATAAATTAAAAGAGCCAATCAAGAATGTCATCAGAATATATAAATTAATATTCATCAGAATTCCTGAAAAGAAAAACCATTCTCAGACCATACATTCAGCACACATAGATGAGCAAATATAACCTACAAGGACAGAGATTAAATATATATAACAAAAGAGTATATAATTACCTTTAACAAAATGGATAAATTGAACCAAAAGATGTCACCATGGATAATAATATTCCTCTGCCATCCAAAACTTAAAAGCTATCATATGTAAATGCACCGGCAAAAACAGATGGAGATGTCTGGGGCACATGCAAAAATAAGAGGACAAGTTAAAAAGGCAAGAAGAGGTGTGGAAGTACTATACCTGATAGTTCACTGTTTAGACGTACAGACAACAAACAACGGGCTAGAGAAATGGAGATGGAGAGGCAGGAGGGAAGATGGGAGGGTTGGACAAGTTATAAAGGCAAGCAGAGGGGACAGAGGGAGCCCAAGAGGCAAAAAAGAGGCAACCCCAGAAAAAACAGCAATAAAGACATGTGGCACGAGAAGTCATCGCTGACAAAATAAGCACATGCCAGTCCAAGAGCCAACTCCCACCACCCACCCATAAAACAGGCATTTAAGGTCCATATTGGCCCAAAACTAGTTAAAAAGCAACCCAAATAACAGCCCATCAACATGAACAAAAAAAATGTTTTCAAAATAAAGAGGCCCCCGGAGCAGTCCAAAAGGCGTCCCTCTAACAAAACACAAGGCTGCATGCTGGAATTGAGACTGCTGGGCCCAATAAATTAATAAGGCCCAACAACTAAAGCCCAACTGAGAGAAAAAAGCCCGAAATCCACTAGAGTGCTGCAATCGCAGATGCCATAGCTGACCTAGAAATCACTTACAACCACACAGCCGCCGGGAGGGTTCCTAAAATAGAACAAACCAAATAGCAACCAAAGGCAGCAGAAGGGGGAGAAAACACAAGATGGAGGAGGACGAGCAGCACCAAAAGGGAGTAGAAAATCGATCAACCAAGAAGCACAAAAGCCAGGTAAGAATGAATAAATCATCCAACTAACCTCCATAGTTGAAATTTGAGACCCAAAATGAAGCACATCTAGCACTGTCTCCCTCTCTGAGATTATACCCACACAGCATCATTGTGGTTTCTCCATCATCAAAATTGATTGAGTATGTTCCTTATCTGCAGGGAATCACCGAGGCAAACAGATCCAAACCTACAGAATCAAGCCAACAGGACAAACATCACTTGCTAGAGCAGGAATATAGCATGGCAATGATCAACTCGAGAACTGAATTGGCAAGGCGCTTACACAATGTGTCCGATCATGGAGCGATAAGGAATTCTCAAGAAGAAAACATGAATCCAACAACATTGCGGGTAAAAAAAAAAAAAAAAAAGTCAATGTACCTCACATCTAGTTGTTTGAGGGTTCTTTGAACAAACCCAGATTTTTCTTACATGATAGTATTACTATAATCACCAATTTCTTCACTGTAATTTATTTGCCTAAGAGATGTAAGTAGGAATTGCTTTATATTGAATATCTCGAAAACATATAAAACTACTCTAACTACACCTAGTCGTCCCATGTCAATTCCCCGATGGGTCTACGTGACAACTTAAAAAAAATCATAACATATCATGCAAATGAAAAAAAAGATGCATCATTCCCGATGGGTGACATATTATGCTTGCATTCTAATGTAATCTTGAGACATGATTCCAAAATGCGGGGACAATATGGATCATATACATCATTCCCGATGGGAGACATGACAACAGAGGTAAAAAAAGGGGAGGGAAAGGGGGAAGGGGGGGGGATAAAATAAAAAAGAGACGGACATAATGACCAAACAATAATGATGCTTTATTCTTACATTCTTGCGGACATCTGAATTTCAAGTGACGACCCGGTCAACAAAAAGCCGCAGAGATCCAATGGAGAGCGGAAGAAGAGGTAGAAACCATATATCAATTTTTTTAACAAAAAATATATACATGCTATATATTATACATCATCACATAAGGAACAATAGCAGTGGGATTTCATAACTTACATTTTGCAATATTAATGAATCAATAGGTGGATGACACCAACTTGGGGACTGTGATGACTATGCCAACTGGGATGACATAGAAGAAGAGCAACATCAAGAGGTAAGGCAAAAGAAAATTCTAACACAATGAAAAGAAGCAAATATTGGAATATAAATAGATACATAGGAAGGAGACGGCAGATACTCATCTTTTTTGTAAATTAAATACAACTTGGAGGAGTACAACAAGAAACAAGCCCCGGAGGAGACAATTGGATGTCGAAATATGGTCAAATTTAAACATTGAACAGTAAGAAAAAATACATACATCAGTAGAGGAAAAAAACTAATGGTATTTTTAAAAATGGAATACGTAACATTTTACAATTAAATAAGTTTGCCTTGGTTTTGTGCGGAAAGCATACGGCTAGCCGATGCTAGAAATACCATATCCGAAGAAGCAATAGACAATGAATCAATGCAAGGAGCATCGTACAACAATGATCGTGGAACCTCAAATGCAACATCGCCAACGACCGAAACCACAAATCGAACCTAGAAGAACATAGAGTGATCACGTAAGAAGAAATAGATGCATTCATTGAAACAAAAAAAAGCAAATGGCCGGAGCTAATGCCACCCATGCCTCCCAAGAGATTAGCAAAGATACACATACCAAAATTAGGAATGATATTTGACAAACCAGATGATGCATACGATTTCTTTGACAACTATGCATATCTAGCGGGATTTAAGATAGTCAAAGCACATACAACCGGAAACAACCGCCAAGGGAAGGGGAGGTGTATTCTCCAAGTCCGAAATGAAATGCCATATGTATGGAAAACCTAAAGAGAAGAAGGCTAAAGGCGTGGAAGACGAACAGATTCAAACCGAGCCTAACACCAAGAGAAAAAGAAAGGGAAAAGGAAAACTAATGTGCGTGTCAAGACCCGATTGTCCAATGCCGTCTGCGGTGGCAAAAAGAAGAAGGAGGCAAGTGGAAGATCATAAGGGTAGAACTGGAACACAACCATCCCCTTTCTCCGTGAAACAGGATCAATTATTTAGTGGGTTCAAGTTCATGACGTAAAATGGAAAAGGCAACATCGAACATTAAAAGAAAACAACATACAAACTAGAAAGATCGTCTCCCGTTCTATCATATCCGAGAGGGGTGACAAACTCTACCATACAAGAAAAAGGACGTGGCAAATTACGTGACTAAACTCAACAGAGAAATCACATGGTTCTGATATGAAGATGGTGCTCAATTATTTTGCGTAGAAGAAGCATAAAGACCCAACCTTCTTCTATAAATTTGATGTAGATGAACAGTCCGTAGTAAAAATATACTATGGAGGGATGCGGACTCAATGCAATACTATGCTAAGTATGGAGATCGTACCGCTTTTGACACAACACACATGACCAACAAATACAACCTGCCTTTTGCACCATTTGTAGGAGTAACAGGTCATGGGCATACCCCGCATATTTGCTTGTGCTTTCATATGTGACCGCACAACCAAAACATTCAAGTGGGTATTTGAATCTTTTGTAGAAGCAATGGGAGGCAAGCACCCCGTGACAATCATAACTCGACCAAGACAAAGCAATGAGGAAAGCTATAGAAGAAGTGTTCCCAAATACAAGGCATAGGAATTGCTTATTCCATATAAAGAAGAAATGCTATACCAAAAATCTGAATGCTTTGCAAAAGAAATAAAGGGTTGCCTGAGGAATTTGAAGATATCATAGGAAACTTTTGACAAGACTGAGTTTGAAGACCTATGGAAAAAAATGATAGCAGAATATAAGCTTGAAAATAACAAATATTTCAACAAGATGTGGGCAATGAGAGAGAGATTTGTACCAGTCTACTTCAAAAATGATTTCTTCCCTTTCCTACATAGCACGTAGAAGTGAAGGGACAAATGCTATTTTCAAGGACAATGTGGGTCCAACATACAAAGATCACCAAATTTCCTAAAAAGAGTATGAAAGGATAGTCAACAACACAAAAATAGCGAGAGGCGAGAGAGGACAATGTTAATACACAAAAACTCCCAAGCAAATGGAGTTTGGTTATAGCATTGAGCTACAAAGCTATGGAGATGTACAATAGAAATATATTCAAAGAAATTCATGACCCAACTCAGAGCTACAACAAGACTAAATTGCGAGAGAAAAACAGAGAGGACAAGATATGAGGTATGGGGAAAGGCAAATCGATACATACCACACATAGGACAAGGGTGTACATGGTGGACACCGACTTGGAACAAGGCGGCGATGACTATAGCTGCATGTGTGCAAAATTCAACAAGGATGGGATCCTATGCTCACATATCCCGAAAGTATTAGTTGAAACAGAGGTCAATAAGATTCCGAAAAATACATAATTGAAAGGTGGAGGAAAAAGGAAAGGAAGCTTAAGCGTAAAATGATTCATTCAACAACAAAGAATCGATGGCATACTCGTGTATAATGTCCTCATCAAGAGAATCAAGACAATTAAATTCTAAAGCAAAGAAGAAAACGAACAGGCAATGGAATACCTCCTAGATGAGTTCAAAAGGATTGGGAAAACTGTAGACATCATAATATCGTGACGGCGGTTAGAATTACCTGCAGGGGTTGAAGAGCATGATTATGATGAAGGAAAAGATGACACAGCCAACATACTTGGTCAAATTGGACATGAAATGCATCAAGGGTCCGATATCCAAGACCCACACACAATAAAAAGGCAGGGGAGGCCTCCAAATCCAAAGAGATGGAAAGACACGGTGGAACAAGAAAGAGAGAAATCGAAGAAATCACGAAAAGGAAACCAAAGAAAGGAGAGACTTCAAGTAAGAAAGCTAATACCAATTTTCAATTCCTCATTCTTAAAAATTACTAAAACATACATCATGTAGTATATATGTAGTATATATTAAAAATAAACCAATCTCAATGCAGTCCTAAAGGAAAAGCGAAAAAGAAGATGAAAAGAGGCACAGCACAATGAATGAACGAAGATGAGAGACACAAGAAAAGAGCTTGAGGACGCATCTTTGAGAACCAACAGAAAAAAAATAGTTACATGTTTTGTAATTTACTTGCTTTAACATTCGAGAAAAATATTGTGGACAGATCCGGAAAGGATTTCAAAATGATGTAATATTGCTTAAGTTTTAAATTTATTGCGCATATGAACTAAGTGTGGAATACTTTACGAGAGAGGAAATTTAAAAAGAAAATCAACTTGATATGTAGCCGATAAAAATAAGAGTCTGTCTATTTCAAACCCGGGTGGTTTGGGCCTTTTTTCCACCCCGGTGGATTTTCATCCAAAAGCACCCAAATTTTGACAGACAAAAAATCGGGTGGGAAAACCTACAAAAACCACCTGAATTTTGAAAAACAAAAATATGCCTAAACAAACAATACTGTCTTCCACCCAAACTACACTGACATTATCTTGCTCAACGCAACATTCATTCGATTGATTAATTCACATTGCGAAAAGGAGTTTAAAAGGTTCTACAAATAGGTAAATCATCACCCATCAAACGCAAGCATTTACCATAAAAAGATGCCTACAACAAAATACTAGGGAAAGTAATTGCGGTGGAGCATACCGTACTGATTTCTTGTTGTACACATTAGCAATGAACAAAAAAAAGCATCACATCTTGTTGTAGACATCATCACTTTGCTTTCTTCATTTATTGCCTTCTCGATGGCGATACACAACAATCCTCGCATGCCATTTCCAAAAACAAAACATAGGCGGGGTTAACAAAATTGCTTCACATATAATAAAATCGACGATAGAACCTAGCAAAGTTATATGAATAGAAAACTTACCGAATTCTATGACAGTTGAACCCCTTAAATACCTAAAGAAAGGAACCCGAAAAAATTAAAAAGTTTTCCATCACCCTTTACCCAGGGCTTTGAACCGCTATGATGTGCAATAACAAACATGAAATGTGCGTAAACATAGGCGGGGGTTAAAAATATTTTTAAAACAAAAACAATAGGCCTAAACAAATGAAAAAGACAAAGCATAGCTGGCAACAAGTAGGGCCTAGAGGAATTGTGCTACTTGAAAACGAAAAAAAAAGGCATGGGTGCTTACCAATTCATCGAAGCCAAAATCTCTCAAATATCCATTAGGCTAACTTAGTAAAATGTGTAGTGTTCAGTAGTCACACTCTATCTATAGCTCCATGAAGTACACATGAATCTTAGTGGAAAACAAAATACCACACCATTCATGAATTGCATGTCACAACAAATATAGCGAGAGAAAACAAAAATTGGAAGAACAAAGAGGAGCACAAGGCTTTGCCGAGGGGGCGTGAGCCAACCCCGATGTCCACAAACAAGTGAGCAGCATGCCACCATCACCCTGAATCCATGACTGGAATAATTCAAGCTTTGAATTACTAAATAAAATATTTGAGACCAAAATATCGTAACGGCTAAAAAATTATTGAATAGCCGAGTCATTGGGCGAAAGCTCATTGCCTAGCCCGGCCTACTCTCGAATGAAAACATTTTATAGAATAATATACTTTAAATGAATGGACTACTCTCGAAAGTGGCATTGAACAAAGTACTATGCTTAATTACCGAAGGGATACTTAACGAATAAGAACAAAGATTACTTACTTAACCGAATAAGAACACAAATCAAGAGTACTTGGCGATATAGAAAAAAAAAAACAAATCGAATCAATACTATCCATTATCATTAACATGAACCTCATCCATTGTTTGTGGGGGAACAAAAAAAGATTATAATCAAACATTAAAAGAAGTGAAAAAAATGTCTTGATAGGCATCAAAGCTCAACACGGCCCTACTTTCATTCATCATCCCAGAAAGAAGATAAAAATAAACAATTTGGGACGCTTCATGGACAATATACATGGTTCATAATAACAAAATTTTTTAGTAAATTAACAACTTACATCAAACTTATAGTTGAAAACAAGATCGAAACGACCGGTATTCTTGGAAGACAAAAGAAGTGTATTAGTGAGCTTGATCCTCAGTTAGGAATATCGAAATGCTTGAACATAGAGAACGAGAAAATCCCGGGCGACTTCCAAAGATCAAGAAACATCATTGTGTAGATTCCTGAATCACAACTACAGAGAAAACAAAAAGAAAAAGAAGGATAAAAAACCTCGATTGGGAATATCGAAGTTTGAAAAGAATATTATGAACCAAAGCATACTAATTGTTAGCAAAAGCTGTCTAGGCACATATGGATGGGAGAAGGTAAATCCATTGAAACCCATCTCTTTTAATCCGAAATGCTTCCACCGAATTGGAAATTGAAGATCTTAGAAAAAGGTAAATGAGAAGAAAATTCAGAATCATAAAAAAAGGTACAAGTAAACTAGAGTGTGTTAGGGAAAAATAAAATGGAACATACCAATTTATGCCTGACTTGTAAATAGAAATCATCATCTTTACCATAGAATGAATCCAAGAAAACCCATAAACGATTTTTTTACATCGACGGCAAAAAACAAACCAATGCCGATCATGGAGGCATGGGAAAAAAAAAAAAAAAAAGATGGCGGGAAACGACAATAAATCGGGAAAAAAATGGTAGCCAAATGACACACAAAGTAGTTATTATTTAAAGAAACCGGACATTATTAGTGAGAAGAATATAAAAAGTACCGATTATAGGAATACAGAGGCTGCCCCCTATCCCTTTTGAAGGCTTTCTTCAAAGAGTTTTCATTAGCATCCTCTTTATCCTTTAACAGATTTTCCTAGATCATTTCAAAAACAACCATGAAATTAGAATTAAACCAAAAAATAAAAATCTCATTGAAAGAGTAAATGTGATGAAAAAATTACACCGATATTTGGAAAGAAGAACTGGGACTTAGAAACATCGGGGTTGCCGGATGGCGGGCGAACAAGTGGTAGCGAAGCAAAATGATAACGAAATTATTAACCATCCCACCAAAGCTTCATAGAGTTGCCAAGAGCCCAAAAATTACATCTCACATTTCCATACACAATAACATCATCACTGCGCAGGTTAAGTAGTTGAACAGAGGAAAAAGAACCATATTACTACATGTCGATGCCAAAAAAACATTACAAAAAAATATATAACTATACATATACCACCCTAATAGTAAAATTACAATGGTTATTTAATATATTAATTAAATAATAGATACGTGTAAGTTGGAACGAAAAACAAATCTACTGGCCAAAAAAAATGGTTGTACAACATATAGATCGAAAAGAACATTCACATACCCACTATAAGGGGAGGAAGCCGATCGCATATAGCCTTGTAGTTGCTAATTTCAGATTCAAGAACTTTGAATTTACCCCTAACAATCTCATAATCTTCACGAAGACCAATGGGTGGAACAACGAAATCGGGGCGATGAGGTGGGGTCTTGCCACCGAGAGAAGATAAAGATAGCTTCAAATCAGATTTACTTGAAGAACCTCCAAACTCACTAGAGTCGAACATGGATAACCACGAGACATAGATAAATTCTCCGTTAGAATTGTACACATGCTCAGATTTTTGGACATCAACTTAAGCTTTTCGATTAGAGATATTGACCCGATAGAATGACTTCGGGAGAAGATAGCTAGAGCAGGGAAAAACATCAAAAGAAGAAGAAGAAAATGAATTAAACGAAAAATAAAAGTGTAACAATTGGCAATAAGTAGAAAATATATAAAATATAGCTTACGACAAACCGGAGCATTAGAAGAACATCCAGGCTTAGAACCGAGAAGTCAAACGAATGAATGAGACCCCTTCTTTGCCGACTTAGATTTGAAGCGATGAGAATCATATTCAACAAAAGGGATAGGATATCTAGAAAATTGATCCTGCAAAAAAAAAAAAAAAGGAATTAAAAGGCAGTAGAATTATAACTCATACAAACATAAAAGACATAGACTTAGAAAATGACATACCGCATAATAATGATTAGGCAAATGAAAGGGAGTGGGTTCAGGATCAGAATTGTCGTCAGAGCCAACATGAATAATATCATTAGATTCATCGACAACAACGGCTGGTTAGGAGCAATGATAGGATCATTAGGGGCAACACCCTTGGAGCACTTAGGAGATAGATTAGGGCGAGATGCAGATTGACGACCAACTTCTTGAGACTGAAATCTAAGATGCTTAGAAGTAGATGGACCAGCACCTAATATATAAAAAAAAAACATTAAAACAAAAGAGGTTATATGCAAAAAAAAAAATGGATAAAACAATAAAGAAGAAATAAAGGCTCATGCACTGAATACCCATTAAAGGTCTAGATTGACGAACATCAACATGACCCTGAGTTTCAATTTGAAATCCAGAACGAGAAGCTTTCGGATCGACAATATCACGAGTAACAGATTGACGACCACCTTCTCTTGAACCATGAGACTTAGAGCTAACATGGTTAGTAGGAGAAAGAGAAGCCCCTGAAAAAATGAACGAAATAAAAATAAGAAGAAATGAACTCTATATAGAACTTAAGAATCAATGTACACATAGAATGAAAACAGGGAAAAATAATAGAGGTGCATACGCTCATGATCCATTGAAGCTCTAGATTGATGAACATCCACAAGACCCTCGAGATCTAGAATGAGCACCGGAACCAACAAAGAAAACTAAAAAGGAAAGTTCAGGGATCTTCAAGAATCATATTTCTATCGACAAAGATTGATGAAGAGCGGGAGCAACGCCTTGAGCATGATGCCTAGAAGATCGAACACCGGCATGCACCCGAGATTCAAAATCGGGACCCGGCACCACCATCAACTCTCACCGATGATCTATGGGGATGAACATTAACATTATGCTCCGACGCGTCTTGAGGTCGAACAACACCATCACCTATATGAAAACATATATTTTAGAGGGAAAAATGATGAAGATGTCGGGAAATAACATATGTTATAAAGGGAAAATGTATAGAAGAAATTCATATAAAAAATAAAGAGGGCAGGGAGAAAAATAAAAATTAATGAGCATTACTAGAGCAAGGCAGGCCATTGTGATTTTTCGGATAAAGGGGACCCGTAAGCAATATCACGATGGCTCTCAAATTCAGCAAAAGCTTCAACACTTTGCAAACCAAATTCCTTGAATTTTCTTTGTAGCAATATACATGATTCATCAACTTGGTAAACAAAATCTTCAAGTCATTAGGCAAATCACTAAGAGAAACCACATCAAGAGGTATTCTAGAGACACAAGACTTGCAATGGTCATCAATCACACCGATGATGTTGCTCTTTAAAATGTCGGGGAATATCACAACCGCATGCGGGGAATGAAGCTTTGACAAGAACTCAACATCCGATTCGTTACCAGTTGAATCTTCAAGAGCAGCGGAACCTGAAAATAAGTGAAAAAAAAAATCAGCCCTAGCCCCCACCCACACCCCACCCCCATTAAAAAAACTTAATTTACCATTACAGAGGCAATGTAAAAAAATATAGCAACGTGATAGCAAAAGATAAGCTACATGTAGATGCACATCATTTTATAAAACAATTTATATAATCCATATTTAAACAATCTTAAAATAGAAATTACAATTGTTATTATAATGTAAATTGTATAAAAGGACTATGTAATTTCTAAATCAACGGGGCATCTAAATTAGGGGCATATAGGAAAATATGAAAAAAGTAGCCTTACATATAAGAACTCATATAAAAAATAAGCATCAAGATAAGTAAGGACATGAAAAAAGATGGCAGCAAAAGCGGGGAGGAAAAAAACCTTGTTATAGCATGAAGTTTCAAAATCAATCAAAGGCCTCGACCATACACGAAGTAGACTTTCTGTCAAGTTCGAAAAAAATCTTGGATCATACTTTGCTTCCACACTTGGATACGTGGGAGAGAATCGGGAACTTCGACAATGGCTAAAATCAAGATGGTCCAAATAAACAACCTTTCAAAAGAAAACATAGATTGGATTAATAGTAAACTTTATACTACTTGAAATAACTAAATATCATTATTTAGAAAACATAGATAAAGAACTTACACAAAGATAGTACATACAACCGATATAGTTGATGAACCTTTATGAACACCTTTATGAGCACATTTCTTCCCTCTGTTGAAACTATTGACACCATCAAGCAACCATCGTAGCACAAAACCAGCCCAGTCATAAGAACTAAGATTCTCAACATCTTCAAACACTCCAAGGTAGCGAGAGCTAGGGACAATATTAGAGTTCGGGCAAAGAAAACAATGCAAAGCCACAATCAAGAAGCATATCATCAATTCATCATCACCAAGATCAGCAGAACTCAACTTCTCAACAAAAAAAAAGAAATCTGAGGCAAACTACTCATGTTGAACTTTGACAAGACAACTGATTTCCCGGATGAAAAGTTAGAAGGGAATGGAGAACCACCAGCGAGGGATGCCAATAACTTGATGGACAGATTTAGCACTTAATGAGATAACTTTGCCATGAATTATGAGATCACCAGATTTAGATTCAACCAGAGAAGCCAACCACTTAGAGAAATGCTTGGGAACCATACAATTGTCGAAAAGCAAAAGAGATCCAAATCCATTCCTCCTAATAACATCCTTCTGGTGTTCAAGAAGAGAACCAATTGCTAAAGCAAATTTAGACATGGATTGTCTGGTGAAACCATCGAGAAGAAGTGCCAACAGTTCTCTTTCGTGCAGGCTATGAATAAAAAAATTTTAAAAAATGTAAAAGTTATATTCATATCAATTTAAAAATACTAACAAGCCAATCAATCGAGAACGAGAAAAAGAGAAAACAGACCTCAGCTTGCAAAGCCATAGTCAAATCATGCTTTAAAGCCTTTATTCTCTGATACTGAGATAATGCAAAAACAAAATTAATATATTTCATAACTAGAGTAGTGACAAAGGTCATATAGAAAAAGACTTACATCTTTTAAGCATTTTTCATATAGCTTCTTGTTAGAACTCTTATTACGATGACCATCAGATGAATCCTACCAAAAAAAATATGTGGAAAATACTAAACTGGAGTGAAATTAAGAATGGAAATAAAGATAATTAAAAAAAACTCACATCAGTAGAGTACTCAGCATCAGAACTAGACTTGGCACCACACAGATCATTGTCAAAATGAGAGCACAGGACATCATCACTATCGAGCCTTCCGTCTCTTCTTGGACATTGACAGTATGCTCAACAACCCGGCGCCTTTTATGCCTTTTGGTATCCATCTACACAACCAAAAATATAACAGTATTTTAAACCCAAAAAAAGAACAAGTCAAGGAAAACATAAAACCCCTAGTAAGCAGCTTTGATTAAACCCAATTATTGCTTGGGAGTAGAAAATTAAAAATTTCATGAATGTCATGAAAGCCATCTATAATATAGGGGCTCAAGGTTAACAGAAAAAGTCTTTATATAGGTCAAAACATTTAATCGGTGAAGCACTAGGTGTTTCAATCATAGGCATATAAAAAAGGAAACACCATTCAGATATGAAAATACCAAGTCGATATGTCTTAGAACTACAAGCGGTTAGATGCTAGATATGCCAAAATGCATCTCTAGGAGTTACCATGCATACCAAAAACCAATCTAGGATTCAGAGACAATTATTTTCACGTTCTCAGTCCAACAGATAGACCCTTAAAAAACTGATGGCTATGGCAAAATGGCAAAAACAGCTACAAGCTCCTGGCTATGGGCAAATGCATCTCTAGGAAGATAAAAAATGCAAGACAGCTAGACAAACAGATATTCAGATATGGCTATATAGCCATACAACAGGTATACAAATTGCAAAAAAAGATAGACATATGACCAGATTAAAAACGTAGATAATCGAGCATGGCAGGCAGACAGGCAGCAAGGCACCATCACATGCCTGCAACAGCTAGCTGCAGGGCAGGTCGCTTTATCTCCGGTGAATGGTGATGGTCCATGCGTCCATGAGATGGATGCATGGTCTTGGAGATCTCATGCACGGGAAGGTAATGCATGAAACCTTGATGATGCCACCTTAGCTATCTATAGGCTGGGTGAAATTGAGAACTTGTAGAGCCAACAATTTTGTTCTATGTGCAAGACTGACTGGATCAATCAGCCCATGATAACCACTTACAAAAAAGAACATGGCAAACAATTTTTGAATATAATGTCGACTCTATGATGTGGCTGTGCAAAGAAACACATTTTCCATCATCAGTAGTCAAAAACCAAAACACAGAAAACAACTTCCTATTGACTGCAACTAAGCAAAATAGCTCAGTTCATGCAGTTACAGAGATATACAACTACATACTTTAGGTGGTGCACATCCATCAGATGGCATCTTCACAGCTAAGAAGAGACTAGACTGAATACAATGTAAAAACTCTGTACAATTCATTGACTAGTCCTTCAATAGTCATTACAGAGTGGTTAATTTAAGCACAAATGACAAATCTGTAAATCGTATTTTTACAAGTGTGCATGAAAACAATAAAAACCATATGAATTGGAAACCAAATAATAGTGCAGTATGAATTATATAACTAATTTGGAAATCTATTGTTGCTTCCATTAAAAATATTGCAATTATAATAAAGTGAATGGAAATAAGTCAATGATTTCAATCCATGTCTTCTAGAATTTCAGCAACAATACTTACAAATCACTCATCTTATGCTGCTCCACAGATCAGGGTATTGGTACAAACATATATTGAATAATTAGCACTGAGAATATTTAGGTTAGGTAAGACTTGGAAGAACAGGTTTGGCTGGCATCCAAGAAAAAATATCAGATGCAACAAAACAAATACAACAAGCATTGCATGATAGATTGAGGAAATCAGAGACATAAAGGTCATATCTAAGCTGCAGGTTCAGCACTTACAATTTGAAAAAATAAAATACAGAGGGTCAACAATTGTATACTACTAAAAACTCAAGAGTCAATTGATGCACTAACCAAACATGAAGTCTATTTTACCTTTTAGGCATCACTTCTAAAGTATCTGTTGGTCCATAGCAGCTAGCAAAGATTAATATAATGCCTAGCCGAGGACACTAAAAATCACTATCTCGACGACATGACAGGGAAACAAACAGGCATAGAATGGCAAAGACAGGGGCAACCAGAAGACCACACGGTAATCAACACAGCAGCGGGTCAAACCCTACACATAAATTACAATTTCAGTAAGAGGGCATAGATGACAAATGAACTCACGAGGAACTAGCTCGAAGCCTGAAAGTCGCCTGAAATTGACAGCCACGCCGCAGAGGATTGGAGCAAAAAACAGACAAACAAGCCAAGACAAGGATGAAACGTCAGATCCAAAATAGGAACAACGGATTCAGGAAAATTCAGTCACAATTGATGGGAGAATATCTAGAAAATGATAAACAACCAAAAAAATCTCACCAATACTATTTCGTAGATCACAGCCACCGCGCATGAATCCACCCACGACGCTGACATGCAGACAAGAGAGAATGAGCGGTCACCAAAAATCAGACCAAACGAGGAAGACGACCAAAATAGAAATCAGAATAGCACATGTAGAAATCACAGAAGAACTCACCACCCTAGCCCATGGAACCGCAACCGCCGCGCTGGAACGCCGACTTCGCCGACGAGATGCAGAACAAAAACAAAAACATAACACAAATGATGTAAAAAAGTCGGACGAAATCACAGATGAGACAGAGGATGCGGACCGACAGCAGATCTCACGGAAATCACGATGAACTCACCTAGCTCATATCCCCACCTCCCACAGCATGAATCGGCCCCCTTCGCCCGACGACGAGAAGACGAAGAGAGGGAATGAAGAGAGAGAAATGGAGAGAGAGAGGAAACACCAGTCAAATGACCGCGGCGCACTCGATGTTTCGATTACAAACCGGATTAAGCGCGGAACCCAAAAAAATCAAACGAAATAAGCACCGACAGAGCGGACCCACATGACAGAGAAGCACACAAACCAACAAGCATACCAGATCCTCACGATCAACATCCGACGGTCGAAACAAATCGAGTGAGCAATTCAAACGCGCGTCACTTTCGAAAGTGACGTACAGATTAACCGTTTTAGAACCTAGTACTAGTAGTTCAACTTTTTGTGTTGGTTGGGAGTTCGGTCATTGGTACCAACTCCCAGTCTTAGTATGTTTGGAAGGTTGGCTAAGAGGCCGTTTTGTTTCATGAGTGTGTTGGAGATCGGATAGGAGGTATGCACTTTGAGCGTTAGAGTAGCACTGAATAATGTAAACTGCCTATAATTCTAGAATAAATCATTTGGCAGGACATAACCTTGTTCGAGAGAAATACACCTTGATATTT
The DNA here is from genome assembly GCA_015847255.1 of Hyparrhenia diplandra. Classification (NCBI taxonomy): domain Eukaryota; kingdom Viridiplantae; phylum Streptophyta; class Magnoliopsida; order Poales; family Poaceae; genus Hyparrhenia; species Hyparrhenia diplandra. The sequence goes on along the minus strand of JADLZK010011712.1, from coordinate 17,828 downwards.
TTGTCCAGAGGGATGACTATATATAAAGTGTGTGCCATGCTTGGAGATATGGTGAATTGGCGAATTCATAAACATTTAAGTAATATATATGTAATATCTAAAAAAAGGTATAATAATTGTGTAATGGTGAAGTGGGTAAACACTATGCCAGTAAAAGAGATTCCCACACCTTGTAAACACTATGCATGAATAGAAAATGATGTGTCATGCTGTCTCTTTTACGGCTATTTTCTGTATTCATTATTTTACCATTGTTCTGACAATTTGAATATTATATGGTTCTTGCATATGCAGGGAGTAAAATATGCTACTGGTTCCCACAAGAAGTAGCATCCATGTAAAAGGTGCCTTTAAGGAAATTTCAGGAGGAGGAGGTATTACCCAGCCGCATCCATGTACTATGCCCAAGAGTCTAACTGTGCTGTCAAATTTAAGTTTGGGCCAAACTTCAACTTCTTCCCACAAGATTTTGGTGGGTTACCGATCCCTCAACCAATGTGTATGTTCTCACCAAATGGGTTGAATCTTTCATGTGATTGTATATGCTTAAGTTCTCACCAATGAGTTTAAACTTTCCTATGGTTCAGCGTTTATGTTGTTACTGAATGTGTTTAATCTTTCCTATGATTTTATATGCTTATGTTATCACTAAACGGGTTTAATCATCTTTCCCGTGCTCGTGATTGTAAATGGTAGTGGTAAACTAGGGATGATATACTGGGCAACCAGACAATAAAATATACTGAAAGGTGGTGTTTCTGATAAGGTGGAGCGACAGGTGAGACCTTATTATAAAGGATTTTTGGCTGCAAAACAAGGATTTGTATAGCTTGGAAAGTAATTATGTGAATTTTCTTCATTATTCCAAGTTAACTGTATGTGAATTTGCTTCATTATTTGTTCATCACTCTAATGATTTGACCAATTGAAATATCTTTGTCAATATTTTGTCTATGATATAAAATATGTCTGGTTTCCTTTTGATACGTGTGTGATGATAACATATGTAATCGATGTTTATTTTTTTCAATATTGGTCATCAGTTGATTAAAATGATAAAATAGAATGGAGAAAAGGCATGTAAGAGCGTCTCCAATAGTTTACAAACAATCCAACCTTTATTTTCAAACACGCTCTCCAACAACACCTTTATCTCAATTTCCAACCTTTTCACACTTGGGAAAATCAATATTGTCGTGGTTCTCTACCACAGATTAAGTAAATTTCTACTGGTTTAGGCAATAGTGCCCTAGTCCAAAGAGAGGTGGAGTGTATCTAAGCTCAAATGCTCGTATTAGGGGTTACAAGCGGTCGAAAGAGAGAGCTTGGTCCAAGTCTCGGTGCGTGAGTGGAATGATGATTGAAGCGAAAGTGCTAATAGCGGGAAACTCTATGTGTTGAGCTCTGTTGCCTTCCCAAAGGCCCTTGGGTCCCTTTTATAGTTTCAGGGGCAGTATAGTAGCTCGGGCTCTGGCTGAAAGGCTGAGAAAGAAATAAAAGAAAGATGTAAAGAACAAGGTCCTGTGTTTATGGAGGGTCCATGCCCAAATCCATGTAGCTATTGCCATCGTTAGTCATGCATCCTCTATTTGACTTGGAGTGTCCGGGGGGTTTGGGGGGTTTCACTCCTAACAGGGGGTAGATACGCCGAATCTTGTTGGCAAGGTCGGGTAAGCTGTTGAGAGGTCGTCGTGCGTGTCGGGCGAAATTCCTCGGCCTCCCCGAAATCTTCTGCCCATGCTGGAGTAGTTGTACGAATTATTCCCGTGGATGGGCGGCTGATGACGTCGTTGTACTTCTGTTCACGGGAGGGGAGGGGTTGCTCCACAATGCGTTTGATGGGTTGGAAACCGCCACTGTGGCCTTCAAGTAGTGTGGCCGACAGACATGACCACTGTTATTGCTTTCTTGGGATGACTCGGCGTGGGCCGTTCACGACATGACCCATTTTGGAGTGGTTGAACATCAGAGATTTGATTCGCTCCCGGTTCCTTACTGAAGGAAACGGGAGAGGTCGGAGGAATAGTGAGTGAGGCCCACGGGTTGATGGCCTTGTACAGGACAACATTAGGGCATGACGACACGGAGGTCGTCTGGTCGGGAGTAGGTTGGGGGGGACCCGAGAAGTCGACGAGATCTGACTAGGTCGCGTGACCTGAGAGGTCTGCAAGTCGGAGAAAGGTCGAGGGGCTCTAGAGGTCGTGCGGGTCGGGACAAGGTCGCCGTTGGGCCGAGCCGCTTGAATTAGGGCCTTGCTGGGCTTGGTTTTGAAATCACCTCTGCGGTGGGTACCCTTGACATGGGTACCCGACAAATATAATCGTCTTGGTAATATATGCTCATGTACTAAAACCGCCAATGGAGGTGGAAGCACATAGTGAAGAATGATGAGTAGAGTTGAATAAAAAAAGGACGATGAGTAGAGAGAAAATATAGAATTGGCTGGGCCGTGTAAATTTACAAGTGAGAGAGAGATTATAAAATTGGTTGAAATGATATAGGAGAGGGATTTTAGAAAAGCCTAGAAAAACCCAAAAAAATGTGGTTTCAACTTTTTTTTTAGCCACTCGAAAAACTCTTAAGACCTTTTTTAGCCCAACTTTTTTTAGTGAACACACTGCCAATTTGTTGGCCTGATTGGAGAAAAATGCACCCCAATAATTTCTTATCCTAACTCCCAACCTATCCGCACATGGGGAAATAGAGGCATTCACATCAAAAGTTAGGTTGATACTCCCTATCTGTTTTATGTCTTCGCACTGTGTCCCCGGCTGCTACCGCCACACCTCCGTCTACAAGTTCACCAAAATTTCTACCACCATCTTTGGCAAGAAGTTCACCGGAGTTGCTTCTTTTCGTTCAGTATTTTGATATATGAGAATACTAAAAGATAGAGTAGGCAATAGAGCTTCTGGCGGTGAGTTATGGTGTCCGGATGGAGCCATAGCCTGGCGTGTTGCTGCTTACTTGATATTCGTCGGAATTGGGTCTCTGGCCACTATTAAGAAGATACAACAGATCATATAGATTCTATTTTAAAGGATCTAGGTGTGTATTAGTCGAGGGCCGCCCATAGCAATGAGTCGTCAATGGTCCGCAGCTTCATATATACACGAGAAAACGACATAATGTATGTTTTTTTAGCAACTAATAAAAGAGAACTGTGTTTAAAAAAAAAAAAGTTTCAAAATGAGGTATTAGCATCCAACTTTTTACATACTATCAGAGATGCTCTAACCCTTATGGGAACATACAACACACCATAGCAGTTTTATGTAAAATTCAATGATTTACATTCTTTTTGCACAAAATCTACTTGTAAAATTCAGCAAGTCAGCGAAGTTTCCTATAGACAACGAGAAAAACTAACTTAAATAAATAAACATCTCTTAGTTATATTGTTGCACAATTGTGCTAGCACTAAGCAGTTTCAAATAATAACATACATTTCCATATGACATCTGCACAATTTGGCTCAAAATGCAATGAAGAAAGAATAGCTACACCAGATGAATGAGAAGAAATATAAGTGATTACAGTACATAAGTATCATTTACATTTACAAATAGGTGCATCAGATGATCCATATAATGGAAGACTGTCTATCCTTCGGAAACAATTGATCATACAAATAAATCAAACATAGAATTGTACACTGGGGCTCCTCTTGTGTTTCCTCATGTTAAGAAAGAATAACAGAAGCCATCTTGATCAATGATCATGCAGCAGAAGGTTAAGCTATCTTTGCTATGAGCTACTAGGCGACAGGGGATTCTTAAGTGGAGATATTTTTCGAAGTTAGATGCCTGCATAGTGCGAATGATTAAATAATCTCAACTTGACTGCCATTTGATTTGTAGGTGGCTACAATCCATGAATGCTTCCACTCTGCTCAATGCTGCTTCTTGATGTTGCAACACTGACTTCATGCTAGGCTCAGTCCGTTTCCGAGCCATTTTTCGGGAGATGTTCTTCCATTTCGATTCAAACTCACAGGCTGCAAAAAGATACTAAGATTAATAAGATATCAGTTGTAGTAGTCCAAACTCAAGTAGCAAATGACCATTTCCTTTCTGATGCAGAAATTGCTGATGCTAGTAAGAACAATAAGCTGAACATTACACTAAGAAGCATTTACGAATTGAAACACTCCAACTTGTTAATGGTACTAACATTTTCATGTGTGAAATGAAGGAAGTAAAAAGTTGACTGCTATGTGCAAAAGGATTAACTACCTAGAAAAAATAGATGACCTTCTCAATTATACTTCAGGACACAGGATAAGCAGTCAAGTTGCTGTGCTATTAGTACGATAAGGTAAACATAGCACCATTAACTGAAAGCCTAAACAAATATAAAGAATATAGTCCCAGCATGCTCCTACTTCCAATACAGGTAACTTTAGTGATCCCAAGCTAAATAACTAGGGAAGTTGTCCTTGTGCGCACAACTAATTGAAGTCCCATTCAAAGTGAAGCTGGAAGCCAGAAAACAGATATTTACTACTAACCTTCACTTCTGTTGACAAAGCCTTCAACAAGGCATGCGAGATTCCAAGGCCTTCCGGCAGAAGAAGCTTTTGCACCACCCTTTAACTCACCATTATGTTGCCGCAACCTACAAAAAAAAAAGACTCATTTTAACTGTATGCTTGCTTAAACTGCTAGCTGTTATTAACATATACTTACTAAAAACAAGTGAATAAGACTTGCATTTTCAAGCATGTGTATCCTACAAGCCAGACCAAGGCAACTCAGAGAATTTCAACACAACTCAATGCTATTCTGCGACAAACCACTAGGTTGATAAACACCATTAGTATGCATGTATCAAATGCTCCCAATGAAGCAAATTCAGCACAACGTTGATGATGAAGCTAAGCAGAAAGACAACCACATAACAGCATCATTAGGCATGTGTATTCCAACTGCATCATTGGTTAATTATAAGGAACCCTGGGCATCTTAATATCTTCAACAAAGAACCTGAGCACTTGCTAGAGCCTTCCTTTCCTTTTCTTCTCCTCCAACTCTCAGAATAGGAACGCTAAGCAAGCAGTACTAGAATGAAGAAAAGCAGTCGAATTTCAGTCCTAACAAGATCAAGCCACACTATCGTGCGGCAATCGCAACCAGATAGGGTCAATTTCTTGTGGTTCCACTCAGAAGCTGCAACTCAAACGGCAGCTTGCCGCAATTAAATGGAGAAACAGGGAGGTGAAAGAAGCAGAGAGGAAGGTAGGGCAGGCGAAGAATCACCTGCGAGGGAAGTCGGTGGTGACGCCGACGTAGGTGCGGGGGATCCGGGAGGAGGCTATAAGGTACACGCACCACGGCGGCGGCGCCCTGCCATTCTTTGCGGCCCCCGGCGGCGGATCCCCGGCCGACGAGGCCGAAGCGGCGGTGGCTGGCTCGCCGCGCTTTGGGGAAGAGCGCGCGGGATTTTGGTGGCTCGGAAGGCCGCCGTGAGGCTCATCGGCCGGCCGGGCGGAATCGTCGATGGCATTCGCAACTATGTCGTCCGTCGACGAAATTTACGAATCGGAGAAGAAAGGGTAAACAAGTGGTGATGTCATGGGCTGAATGGGCCTTAATAAACAAATGGTTTCGGCCCGTGGGCCTCGATGGGCTAAATTTTCTCGTTGAGCACAATAATAGAATGGAATTCCTAATAGAATTGAATTCTCAAAATTATCTATCCTGGTTCCAAGGGGTTTTTAAAGGCTTTTTTTTTTTTCTTTTCAGTTCAAAATCTAGTAAACATTTCACAAGGTTTTTAAGTCATAGAAAATGTCTCTAAGGTTTTAAAAATTTCTAGCGAAGTCCGGAAAAATGAGATATAGAGATCTAAATCAATACCTAAATGAATAGTCCATTATATTTGCACATAGCTAAATTTTACATAGGAAAGTAGAGAAAAATAGTAGGTCAAATAGGGACCTACATATAAAAAGTCATAGTTAGCATATTAAAGTTAGCAATTCATATCTTTCCCACTAAAAATTACCATATTTAGCCTAATATAGAAAAGAAATTAATGAAAAATGCAATATGGGTATAATAAATATGTGGAAAAAAGATAAGGCAGGGCATTGAGGAATCTGATTAATCGTCACAACTATATTTTTGTTATGGTATCTACCAAGAACCCATAAGGAACATCTATGTAGGGATCATACACCTCCACAAGATATATCCAAACTAGACATTCATGTCTTTGGATGCCTATGGAAAACAAACTACTTCGAGTGCCCACCACTCCTTCCCTCGTTTTGTTATGTGCCTCGCCACATCATCTTAGCTTGTCCTATCATCGAGCCTCTAAGTTGCATGTTGCTCATTCCCCCTTTTCGTGGTTGGAAAGTTTTCGCATAACTATTACGCAATATAGCTTTTCTCAAAAACAAGCAAGTAAAATATGATGATTCTAACTATAATATAGCCAGTGAACTAGGAGAGGAACATATCTCAATTTTTGAGATTGTATCTAAGTCACAACACAAGGATAATAGGTTTTGAATCTTGCAACTGATCTACCGATTGCCTAATGTGCATGCTTGAAAAGGTTGTGTGAACGGCCAAGCAGGGACGGAGCTATCAGCTAGGACTACTACTAGGAGTTGTGACACTATTCCAACCTAGAGGGTCCACTAACTCTATTAACTAACGGCTCGAACTCATGCCATCAACAAAGGCTCACCACCCTCCCAAGCATGTCTTCATTTGCATAGCACCTTCATTGCTCTTTCTTGGCTTCACCCCTAGTCACAAATAGCAAGCCAATCATATTTTGTTTTTGGTGAGAAGTTAGTCAAATAGAAAAAATGTGGTGACAACATGACTAGTACTATTAGGATAAGAGTTACATGGGTAGAAGGCTTGAGATCAATTATAAGTTCTAAAGTAGACATGACCTAGATTATCATGAGTAGTGATATTTTATTATTAGGGTAGACAACTATGAATTTGTGAGAGAAAATATAATATGATCGAAAATTTAAATGTAAATATGAGGGCCATGCATGGATATTTGTATAAGAACTTGGACGGTAATTTCATTAATGAATGGAGCTTATAAAAACTCACAAAGAAAACTAAAGGCTAATTGGTCATTGAAAAATTATACAACCATGAGATATAAATGGAAAAAAGAAGGAAAAACCGAGGACGATAGCATAAACCAATATATGGATTATTTTTTTGACCGAATAATATATGGATTATTAGTCAGTAATATATGGATATATAAGTTCATACGATGGACACAGAAGAGGCACATGGAGAGAGAGAGGAAAATTACAATAAAGATTAAACAAATTATATTTATAAAAAAATTGTGACCTGCTCATGGTGATCGCTGGTGCGTGCCTCTCCGTCGTCACACCATCACAGACAAGAACCTCCACCCAAAAGCAGACACGGTGCTGATGAATAGCTTCACGAGAAACCCTGCTGATCATGATGTACAACAACACAACGCCACCCAAAGTTGTGGCCGCCCCTTTTCTTTTACCTTTTGTCTTTCCCGCTATTTTTCACATGCACCTTAATTATTCGGCACCGACCACACGTTAATTACATCTCACATCGACATACATATACATAAATCTCTTGTGATGTACTGTACCACAAATCACATTACTGATCGACAAATGCTACGTGCAGCAGGCCTCTTTGCTCCGGCGGCCGCCGCGCCGTCATCAGCTATGGCGCCGGCGGCCAACAATGCTTCTACCGGTGGCAGCGACGAAGCGGCGAGGTACCCGCTGAACGCCGAGTCGTACCGCCTGCTGTGCAAGATTGGGAGCGGCGTGAGCGCGGTGGTGTACAAGGCCGTGTGCCTGCCGCTGGGCGCGCGTCGGCGGTGGTGGCCATCAAGGCGATCGACCTGGAGCGGTCACGCGCCGACCTCGACGGCGTGCGACGGGAGGCCAAGGCCATGGCGCTGCTGTCCCACCGGAACGTGCTCCGGGCACACTGCTCATTCACCGTCGGCAGCCACCTGTGGGTGGTGATGCCGTTCATGGGCGCCGGCTCGCTGCACTCCATCTTGTCCCACGGGTTCCCTGGCGGCTTACCGGAGCCGTGCGTCGCCGTCGTGCTCGCCGAGACGCTCCACGCGCTGTGCTACCTCCACGGGCAAGGCCGCATCCACCGCGACATCAAGGCGGGCAACATTCTAGTGGACTCAGACGGCGCCGTCAAGCTCGCCGACTTCGGCGTGTCGGCGTCCATCTACGAGACCATCCATGCCGCGTCGGCGTCCGCGGCGACGGCGGCGGCGCTCGGGATAGGCTCGTCGGCGTCGTGCTGCTTCAATGACGTCGCCGGGACGCCGTACTGGATGGCGCCCGAGGTGATCCACTCCCACGTCGGGTACGGCATCAAGGCCGACATCTGGTCGTTCGGCATCACGGCGCTGGAGCTCGCGCACGGCCGGCCGCCGCTGTCGCACCTGCCGCCGTCCAAGTCGATGCTGATGAGGATCACCAGCCGCGTCCGCCTCGAGGAGACCGCCGCCGCGAGTAGTAGCAAGAGCAGCAACAAGTTCTCCAGGGTGTTCAAGGACATGGTGTCAGCCTGCCTCTGCCAGGAGCCGGCCAAGCGCCCGTCGGCGGAGAAGCTCCTCCGCCACCCGTTCTTCAAGGCCTCCTGCAGCCGTCGATCCAGGGACTTCCTCGTCCGCCACGTCCTCGCCGCCGTCCCTAGCATCGAGGAACGGTGCAGCAAGGACGGCGAAGACGTGGGTAATGATCTCTGCGGGTGTGTCGGCGCCAGGGACGCCGCACGCTGCGTGTCGCCGTGCCGACGCCACGCCGACGACGTCGTCGGCGTCAAGAACCGACGGATCAGCGGCTGGAACTTCAATGAGGACAACCTCGAGTTTGATCCGACGACCGAGGACGCGGCAGCGGAGAAGAGGTGCGTCCCGTTCGCGGACGCACCAGTGGAGCTCGACGACAGTGACTCCTCCACTGGAGATGGAGATAAACGACGCCCGGCGCCGGCGCCGGCGTCGCATGGGGATGACGACGATCATGATCACGGGAAGGCGGCGGAGGCGACAGGGTTTAAGCAGAAGCAGCAAGTGGTGACTCGGCAGCTGATGGCTGTCCTGGAGAGCCTGGAGATTCAGAGGGATATGGTGACGAACGTGTTGGAGCGCACTGCCGGCCGCTTTGATGACATCGTCGACGGCGGCAATGGGGGCGGCAGTGGCGTGAGCGTGGCAGTTCCAAGGGAGGAGGAGAGGGAAGAGATGCTGCTTGGGTACGTCCGGCAGCTGGAGCACAGGGTGGAAGACCTGAGCAGGGAGGTCGAGGAGGATGTGGCATGGAACGCCCGGTTGGAGAAAATGCTGCAAGAGAGACTTGTCATTGGCGATGATGAGAAGATTCAGAACAAGATAAACTCATCTCATACGTCAGCTGGGAGTAGTTAGTTGATGCTCTTCGTTCCGCTTGTTCACCAAGTATTTTTCAGTATTATAAATTTATTATACAGTATTATATAAAAATCATCTCCATCCGACGTCGTATCGAAGAGTTACTTAGCAAAATCAACCCGCCGTTATTGTAGCAAAATCACCCCGCCGTTATTGTAGCAAAACCACTGTTGAAAACCGCCGCTGCTGTTTGGGGAACTAGATGAGACACTGTGCCAAGTTCATAGACCTACATGTGCATTTCGAGAGTTTGGGACCAAGATGACAAATGCTGACATGTTTAGGGATCTAGACGTGCAATTTGAAAGTACCAGGACGTAGATGAGATCTCGGGGCAAGTTCAGGGGACCGCCAGTGAAATTTGCTCTATATTAATTTATTATACGTAGTAAGAGCTATGTAACACATATGGAACCGAAGATGGTGATATGGGTTCTAGAAGTCATATACGTTGTTTTAACCCACCCGTAATGACCAAGTGGAACCCATTGCATAGGCATGGCCGACCAAATAATTTTTGGTATTTGTAGTTTGAAAAGAAACTTGATATCCACTATCCGGCCGGGCATGGTTAGCAGATTATATGATCTAGTCAAAAGTGATGAGTTTCATTATGAACCGTCCCTGATAGTTAGTGACGAATTAAGTTAGCATTACATTGTTACAGTGAGTGAGACACGCCTTTGCCGAGCCTCGATTAGAAAGTACTACTATAATAGAGCTTTGCTGCGGTACATCCAAAGTTGAGAAGTTTGACCAACATGTATCAGAGTGATATTTTTCTAGAACAGAGGGAGTAGGTGATTTGCATGTGTGTAGTACCTTGAGCATACATGTTAGGTTGGTGGGTAAAGTACATGTAACGTATTATGCTTACGAGTTGTTTGGTCCGGTTTACATTTGATTCTAAGTGTTTTTATGTGCCAGCCATAGAACATATCACAATTCCATAAAGTGCATGTTTTTGCCTTCTTGTTGTCGATGATCCACGGAACACACGGAAAAGGAAGGGCCTGGCACGCGGCTCGCAACAAGGAGGCGCCACCTGCTGATTTTTGTCTTCGTGACTTGATGATTCGACATTTTTTTCCTAGATTAATTAATTAATTAGTTTACTTGATTTTTTTAAAAAATAAGAATACAAATTTATTAAGATATTACCTCCTATCAAATAAATGATGTACCGTGTAGCATTGCCCACTATATAATATATCAAGTGACCGGTCGTATGATCTGACTCGGCCTGACACTAGTCTTTCACTTTTGTGTATTTTTTTTTTTTTACATAAATTGGAGTACAATAAAGTCGAATCAGCACTAAGGTAGTACCAAAACAGGAAAACCAATTACACTCTAAAATGAAAGGATTAACATAAATCCCAGCCTTTTATTCATAAATATATAGGCATTGATGATAACGGACTGGAGTCATCATGGTCTACTATAATATATATAGCTAGTGCTGTGGCATTTTCGGATGTCGGCTTCAATCCAGTGCTCTTGTCAAGGAAGCCCAAGTCAGGGCCACCTGGACATAAACCTTGTCATACAAGCGATCAAAAAACAAGAAGCATACAATTCTCCACTTCAGGTTCAGTAACAAGATGAGGTAGATAGTCGACAGGCCCGTCGCCCATCCTATGCCCAGCCCAAGGTACATGAACAATGCATCTTGATCCTCATCCTTGGCACCTGGTGGTGGTGGCTTTGTTTCTGAACAATTCTTGGAGAGAGGTCGACCGCAAAGACCGGGGTTCCCAATGTATATGGATGCCTGGTTATCAAGTACCTGTAGCTGATTCCCAGAAGGTATTGGCCCTGACAAATTGTTGTAGGACAAATTCAAGTGGCTCAGTGAGTTTAGAGATGATATGCTATTGGGGATTTCTCCAGAAAGCCCATTATGTGATAGATCCAAAGATTCTAGTGACTTTAAGGCACTGATATTCATTGGGATTGTCCCGCTTAAATCATTCCAAGAAAGGTTTAAGCTTTTCAGCGCAGTGAGTGCACTAATTTCTTCAGGAATATGCCCTGTTAAGCTGTTGCAAGATAGATCGAAATTTACCATAAACCTGATTTCAGATGTAAATTCAAGTTGCTGCCCTTTAGTGACAACCGATAAACTATCATTGTAGAACATGTCCATATAGCTGAAATTAGGACCATACATGGTCTCAATGTTCAATGGGTCATCAAGAGAAGCAATGAAGGTTCCACCTCTTGAGGTCCAAAGTGACCATCCATAGTAGAAGACATCTGAAAGTGGACCATTGTCATCAGGCATGTGGGACATTGCCTCCAAATTCACAAGTGACCCGGGGATCAGCCCTGAGAAGTTGTTAGAAGCTAGGTCCAAATACTGAAGATCTTTCATGTTGCTAAGCTCGGGAGGGATGTGACCAGTGAACATATTTGAACGTAACCTCAGAAACGCTAAGGACGACAATTTCTCTCCTATCCATGTCGGCAAGCTCCCCGAAAACTGATTAAATGCGAGATCAAGGAATACTAGGCCCTGGCAGTTTTGGACAAAAAGAGGTAATGGTCCTGAAAGATTGTTTTCATTTAAGTTCAGCATAAAGATATTTGAAATCATCGGCAAGCTTGGGTTGGAATTTGAAGACCCAATACTGGTAGATGTGTTCCCCTTTTCTGAACTGTCCCAGCAATTAGAAATGGTCCTTGAAGTAGATTTCCTGATAGATCTACAAACCGCAAGTACTTCAATTTGCAAAAAGGAATTTGGAATTGTACCAGACAGTGAATTTTTGAAGAGAACAAGTGATTTTAATATTGGTGCTCCAAAATCAAATGGCAGTGGCCCTGATATATTGTTTCTTGATAGGTTAAGATATGTCAAATTTCTTGAAAACTTTGGAAGACCACCTTCAAAAAAGATTCATACTGAAATCCATTGCTCTTGATTCCATTTTTCCAAACTTCAGTGCGGGTAGCGTGCCTCTAATCTGGTTCCTTGACAGAATCAAGTATTTTGTTTTTGAAAATGTGGACCAGAACCAATCAGGTATGGAATCAGCTATGCTTGTATTTGAAATATCTAGGATCATCATCCCACTTTGTGATTTGAGCCAATATGGGAACTTTGGCCCTAGCCTACAAGACCGTAAACTAGCCATATATAGTTTGAAAGGAGGAACCCAATGCTGGTCAACTGCCATCGTCAAGGAGTTATAGGATAACCCTAGAGCCTTCAGACGAACAAGTTTTGTCAAATGGGATTGTGTGATTATGCCATCTAGGTTGTTGGAATCGAGCTCTAATTTCGTCAGGTTTGTTTGCTCTCCTATCCAAAGTGGTATATTCCCAGAGATGCTGTTATCACTGAGATAGAGAGTATGAAGATCCCTGAAATAGCCTTTCCGAGAAGGCAAGCTCCCAGTCAAATTGTTCGTATATAATTGTAAATTGTGCAAGCTATGCCGTGGCAATCTCTAAAAAAATTCTTGAATGTCACCATTGATGTTATTCCGGGCAAGACACAACGACTCCAAGGTATGCAGTGTCTTGAATGTCACTGGGACACCTGTGAGGTCGTTAAAGTTGAGATACAATACTGTGATGGATGTTGAGTTTCCCAGAACCTCAGGGAGGGAACCTTGCAGCCCGCAACCTGCTAGAAATATACTTTCAAGACTGGGAAGAGCCCAGAAGGGCCAAAAGAAATGTTTGACAGAAACAGGTGAGTTGAATGGGTTACCACTGAGTTTTACTGTCTCTAGTGATGTGAGGTTGATGTGTACTGGGGGAGGAATAGTGTTTCTTAGGCTACAACCAAAAATACTCAGGTAGACCAGGGATGGAAGCATGTTAAGAGAGTGAGTCCAGTCGACGGCAGTGCTGAGGTTCACCCCGGCCAACTCAAGATACGTTAGTTTTGACAGACGTGCTAGCCATGCAAGATCAGAGTAAACTTTTGGACCTCCCAGACTGATTACATCGAGACTAAGCAACTCGGAGAGGTTACCAAGATGGGGTGGTATCTGCCCACTGAAATTGGCAAAGGAGAGGGACAGACACTGCATGTGTTTGAAACTACCAATGAACTCCGGGATTGGGGCGCCACCGAAATCATTCCCTTGAAGCCTCAAGGACTTCAAATGCCGTAGTCCAAGCAAGGAAGAGCTTAGCGTACCTCCAAGTCCTGCAAACCTGAGCCAAAGCTTCACAACGTGGCCATTTCGCTTGCTGCACTTGATGCCCATCCATGCACAGCAGTCATCGCCTTGCCAGGATGACAGGTAGCTGTCAAGATCAGTGAGGCCCTTCTTGAAGTCAAGAAGAGCATCCCGCTCGCTCGGGATGCAGGGATTGCTTGGTGAAGGTGCAGGTTGTTGGGTTGGGGTGGTAGGTGAGCTCTGTAGGGACGACACAAGGCGTGATATTATTGTTATGGTGATTGCATTTAAAAATTTAGAGGTTGATAGGTTGACTCTTAGTGCAAATTTGAAACACTCGAAATCTAGATTTAATGAGGTTGCGAAAGATGATGAAAAAGGAAGAACGTCTGGGCGCAGTTCTAAAACACGTTTGTGGAAATGAGAACTTCGCAGTTTATGGAGAATGATCATATTATTGATTTGTCTCCGGTCCAGCGTAGGAAAAAGTTTAATAAGTCCAAATTTCTAAAAAGCCTAAAACTCCATCCAAAATTAGTTTAAAATGAAAGGAGTTTTCGGAATAGTAGAGGTCTTGCGGACTTGGCTAAACACAGATTTTTATGCGGAAATGGTAAAGGAGGAGCAAATTAATTTTATTGCTCTTTTCAAACCGGTAGGGACTCCTTCCCGATCATATTCTTAAAAACCTTTGTGGAGGGCGTGATTTTTTTATGGCACGCTATGGCTCCACATGGTAGATCCGGGGGGTATTCTACTTGGAGCTGACCTATCAGTTTTTGATATTGGTGCCATTGATGAGGGTGATTTCTATGTGAAATTCACCTTGCGTTTAAAAGCAAATGACTTCAAGTTTGTCCTCTATTCTATTTATGGACCGGCACAATATCAAAACAAAAGTGCTTTTCTCTCGGAGCTAGCTAATACTTGCTCAAAAGAGAACCTTCCGTATATTATTGGAGGGGACTTTAATATTATGTGAAGCCCTAACGACAAGAGCACAGGGGACTTTGACACCAAATGGCCGAACCTTTTTAATGCGGTCATTAATTCTCTCGATCTCAGAGAAATCTCCATGTCAGGCTGCCAATTCACTTGGGCCGGACCTGGGGATCATCCCACCCTTGAAAAGCTTGATAGAGTCTTAGCTAGTACGGATTGGGAAATTCAATTCCCTCTAACTGTGGTGGAGTCTAGAGATCGGAATATTTCCGACCATACTCCCTTAGTTATTAACACTGGTGCCTCGACACATCGGGCCCGTGTCCGCGACCGTTCAGATTTGAAAGGGATGGCTACTAAAGGAAGGGTTTTATGATATGGTTGCGAATGTTTGGCAATCCGAAACTTCCTAAGTACCAACCCCTTAGAACGTTGGCAAGCCAAAATTCGGAAACTAAGACAATATCTTAGAGGATGGG
The DNA here is from genome assembly GCA_015847255.1 of Hyparrhenia diplandra. Taxonomy (NCBI): domain Eukaryota; kingdom Viridiplantae; phylum Streptophyta; class Magnoliopsida; order Poales; family Poaceae; genus Hyparrhenia; species Hyparrhenia diplandra. The sequence goes on along the minus strand of JADLZK010011712.1, from coordinate 2,824 downwards.
CAAAGAAATACCGCAGGAACTTATAAGAAAGAGAAGAGAACTCTTCTAACTCTTTTACAGAGCTAGATAAAAAGTCGAGACTATTTGTCTATCCGATCAAGAGATCAATTTTAAGCTTTACCTAAAAGAACGCTTTTAGTTTCTCTTTTGAGAGAAGAGGAATTAAAGTGGTATGAGAGAGCCAAAGTTAAGTCCTTATTAGAGGAGGATGCTAACACTAGGTTCTTTCACTTAGTGGCTAATGGGAAGCATCGAAAACAACATATTTATAGACTTGAAAATGATCAAGGTGTTGTTATTGGTGATGACCGTCTCAAAAGTCACATTACAAATTATTACAAAAATCTCTTTGGCCCACCTGAGTAGACCGAGGTGACTTTGCTAGAAAATCATATTACAGATATTCCACAAGTTACCCCAGAGGAGAATGATATTCTCGTCATTTGAGTTCACTCATTCTCAAGTGAGAGATGCCATCTTCCAAATGGAACACAATAAAGCTCCAGGACCGATGGTTTTCCCCCGCTGAATTCTATCGAGTTTTTGGGAGCTTATCAAGGATGATCTTTTGTCCATGTTCCATGAATTTTACAATGAAAATCTAGACCTTTTTAGTCTCAATTTCGGGGTTATCTCTCTTATCCCTAAAACTCAGAACGCTACCAAAGATTCAGCAAGATAGACCAATTTGTGTCCTTAATGTTAGTTTCAAAATTTTCACGAAAGTGGGAACTAACAGACCGAATGAAGTAGCTAAGATAGTTGTGAGTCCGACTCGCATCGCTTTCATGCCCGGTAGGAATATCATGGAAGGAGTAGTTATTCTACACCTAAACTATACATGAATTACATACCAAAAAGGAATGGAGTCATTTTCAAAATTGATTTTGAAAAGGCTTATGACAAAGTTAAATGGTGCTTCCTACAAAAACGCTACGCATGAAAGGGTTTTCCTCCAAATGGTGTAGATGGGTCCAAAACATGGTCACAGGTGGGAGTGTAGGGGTAAAAGTTAATGACGATATTTGCCCGTACTTTCGCACCAAATGGGGCCTTAGACAGGGGTGATCCTTTGTCGCCTATCTTGTTTAACATCGTGGGTGATATGCTTGCTCTTCTTATTAATAGAGCAAAAGCCGATGGTCAAATAAGAGGGGTTATCCCACACCTAATAGATGATGGCTTATCTATTTTACAAAGATGCGATGATACCATCATCTTTTTTAGATCATGACCCCGAGCAAGCAAAAAAATTTGAAACTTTTGCTTTGTGTTTTCGAACAACTCTCGGGTCTCAAGATCAATTTCCATAAAAGCGAAATCTTCTCATTATGGTGCTGCCAAAGAGATGGAACATTATTATACAACACTCTTTGGTTGCAAGGTCAGGGCTTATCCTTTTAGATATTTAGGTATCCCAATGCACCATAGACAACTTCTTAATTCGAATGGAGCAAAGTGGAGGAACGTTTTGAACAAAAACTTTCTTGGAAGAAAGCTAATTACCATCATATGGGGAAGACTTGTATTACTAAATTCAGTCTTAAGCGGTCTCCCAATGTTCATGATGTCCTTTTTGAGATTCCAAAGGGAGTCCTCAAGAATCTTGACAAATTCGAGATCAAGATTTTTCCGCAAGGTTCTACGAGATAGACATAAATATAGACTTGCTAAATGGGATATTTTATGCCGCCCCAAAAGATCAAGGTGGACTTGGAATTCTTGATTTGCATATTCAAAACAAATGTTTATTAGCCAAATGGATTGTTAATCTTATTAATACAGATGGCACCCCGCGCCTTTGCTTAGGAATAAATATTTGCATTCCAAGTCTCTAACCCAAGTATCGCCCAAACCAAATGACTCTCATTTTTGGAGAGGCCTCATGCATATCAAAGATGAGGTGCTTGATAAAGGCTGTTTTATGATAAAAGATGGATCCATAACAAGGTTCTGGGATGATACTTGGTTAGGTGATAAGCCTCTCAAATTTAGATACCCGAGCTTATATAATATAGCTAGGGATCTGTCGTGGTCTGGTGTCGCGGCGACCACGAATCAGTAATCGACTGGCTAGTGCGTTCTCCGAATGGCCTAGCTCTGGAGACAATGACACAATGTTTATACCGGTTCGGGGCAAAATCAGGCTCCCTAGTCCAAAGTGATCACTATCCGAGCTCAAACGCTCGCATCGGTCTGCATAAAGCGGATCGAGAGAGGAGCGGACTCCCAAGTCTCTCGTGATTGAGGCTAATGCCAATATGAGGGGTGAGTGAGGGTGTTTGAGTGCGTTATCTCGCCTCCCGACCGAGAGTCCCCGCCCCTCCTTTTATAGTGGCAAGGGGAGCAAGACATATGAGCTCTCCCGAGTTGAGGTGGGAGTGCATAGGACAAGGAGCCATGGAGCGCGGGTAGGTGAAAGAGCTCTTCGAACGAGCTCGTTGATTGGCCGGAGTTCTCTTCGAGCTCTCGGTAGCTTTGGATGTCGGAATCACCGCCGTCGTGCACGCTGAATCCGGGCTGGGTGATGATCATGTGTCACCCGTCTTGATCGTAGTTGGAAGCCGCCTCTTCGCATGGGAGGGCGGCCATGCTGGCGACGAGATGCGCCTCCGCATGCACCCGTAGGGAGATCGCAGCGTGAGTTGTTGGATGCGACGGGGTATGGCGAGGAGCTCTCCGGGCGAGCTTTTTGGCCGGGCGAGTCGCCTTCGAGCTCTTTGGAGGCCCGGATGTTGAAATTGGCGCCGCCGCTTGCGGGAATGGGGGTTTGGGTAGTAGCCTAGGCGTCGTGTAGTCCTTAATCGTGGTAGGAACCGATCCC
>JADLZK010011711.1:0-113854 GCA_015847255.1 Hyparrhenia diplandra | reverse complement strand
TTTCTAATCTATACCTACTATTAAAAGCGAAGAAATTTACGCCGTTTTTTCACCCACCGTTTCTTTTCGCCTCTTCCGTTTCCAAGTCAATCACAGCGAGTAGATCGGCCTGTTAGAAAATTTTGCAAGTCTTATAGGATACGGACTGATCTATAATAAATTCCCCAATCTCAATTTGATTAAAATAAAAAGAGTTGGAGACCGAAGTTGGGCAAAGAAATCCCCAAATCTAAGGAGAAATTGAAACATACATGTATTCACAACAATCACAAAAATCAACAAAAATCGATTCGACGATATCGAAAGAATCGAATCAACGAAATTAGATAGAATCAAATCAAAATCAAACGGGACATGCCTCTAGGCACTTTGGGGCGCCAGCGCTCAGCCGCCGTCGGGTTCCTCCCGAGCCACGCCATCCCCTCCAATGGCTGGAGGCTGTCGTATCCGCCCCTCCGAGCCCGAGCGAATCCGGTGGATGGAGCGAGAACGAGTCGGGGAGAACCTAAAGAGGCCGCTGCCCTCGGGTAGAAGCATAGAAATGAGACGGCGACGTGCTCGAGGGAGCCAGACTCCTAAGGGAAGGGAGCCGTTCCCGGATAACGATTTGCGGAACCCACGGCCGGCCGGAGAGCAAAGGTAATCCGGCCCAGGCGATGGCCCTCCCCGTCGCCGCCGGCCGGAATCCCACCCCCATCCTCAGGTCGTGGAGAGCCAATCCCTCGATCCACCACATCCCCTCCAACCCCATCACCCAAGGAGCGCCCAGGCCAGTATGACGCCGAACCGCTCTGTGGAAGGAGATCGGCAGCGTCGATTCCGAATCCCCGCCGCCCCCTCCGCCGCGACACGCGTCGGCCGGAGCAGGATGACAACCTTGTGGTCCCGAGACGCCCGAGCATCCGCACACCTCGGGCTACCTACGCCGAGGTCGCCAGCGCCCGTACCGCGGAAGCCGCGTCAGGTCCAATCCGCCATTACTTTCCCAGGGGAGCTTTTGTACTACGGACGTGTCATGGCCGACGGGCCAGCCATACCGAGCGAGTCCTCGCCGCTCCCGAGGCGGTCGAGGCTGCGCCACCACGTCATCATGGTCGCGGCCGTGCCGAGGGAGGAGCGCCTCACCACCGCGGCGCCCTTCTTCAATTCCGTTGTTGTGACGGGCGGCGCTCGACGTGTGCCGCCAGCTTGAGCGCCCTCGTGCTGGGCGCTACTTTGCCCCGTCCCATCCACGCGCGGCGCAACATTCACACCCGGAGTCAATGCTCGGAGGCAGGTTGGTGTGAGGCAAGGGAAACATTGGTGGCGCAAGAATCGCAGTGCAATTCACCTCCCAGGCACCTGCACAGCAATGCTACTCGCCATCCCCAAACTAAGAGCGACACCGCACCATAGCAACACGAGTCTTGAAGCCTTCCGTGCGTCGAACAAAGGGAAGGTGCCAGGGGAGAGAAACTGCCCCGACCACCGCGCCCAAATCGGCACCCGAGACCCACCGCGACATGCTGCGCAAAGGCTCAAATGACGGCCACACGAGAGAAACTGCGCTCCAAGTTCCCCCAACCGCATTACCACCCGGACACACCGGGGAAGACACCCTCCCCTCCACCACAGACACTCCCGGTCGCCATGGCTAGGCCGGGTGATCCGGTGACAAGACCGGAGGAGGATGACTGCCTCATCCCCACTTCGTTCGCCACCCCTGCAAAGCAAGGAGGGCCTGGGGAGGAGACGGGAGCTGTCTCTTGGGCAATGCCCGCGCCGCCTCAACACCGGCCCGACGACGCCGTCGGCGGCGATCCGTGCTGAAGTTCAAGCTGCGTCCAGGCGACGCCACCGTCACCGGGCACCACCCACAGGAGTTCCTCATCAAGTTCGAGCATCGTCACCACTGCGCCTGGGCGCTCAGCGGAGCTCGCCAGCGTCACGGCATCGACATACGCTTCATCCAAAGGGCGTGGTCGGGCGGGATCGTGTCGGGTCTCCCTCATGTTCGGGTCCGCTACGCTCGATCGGGTGCCTCGACACGCCTGGGACGACGACATCGTCGAGCGCATCATCGGCCGCCCTGCGCACTGGAAGACCAGACCATCGACACCGATCGATGCGGCCGGCGGAGACGAAGACCATCGACCTCGGGCACGGATAGCGAACCCCTGTTCCATCCCCAAGAAGGTATGGGCGACTTTCACCAACCCAGGAAGACGCAAGGCTGCAGTCCATCCTCATCACCGAGACGCCGCCAGAGCGTTGGCAGAAGGGGTCCAAGCATCCGGTCATCCTCCACCTTGACCAGATCCACGACTACACCACCACCTGCGTTGGACGCCCGGGTGGGCAACATCACCCCGTATAAGGCACCTTCCTAAGTGGCATTTGGGAGTTGTTGATGGAGCTCGAGGTCCCTGCACGTGCTTTTGTGGAGCTCCCACGCCACCCACAGCCGCCCGAGAGGCGGTCAAGGAGGACACACGCCGAGGAGGCGGGACGCTCGAGGGGGACCGCGGGCCGGCAATAACACCACCCGAAGCTTCGGGACACGCGACGGATTTGGCGTGATGATGATGAGATGATGGCCCGCGACAAAGAATGGCCGAGATGGACGTGGTGTCCACGGCCGGTATGCACGCAAGGCGACCGTGGACGGCACGCGGGCGACGCTGTGGAGCGTGAGCGGTCCCGCCCGCGCGCTGGCGCGGGCGCGTGGCAACAACGGGGGGGCACGGGAGGGGCGACACCGGGCACTTGCGCCGGCTGTACTCCCCTCGGTCACCGTCCTGCAGCGTCTCGAGCCAGGGCGGAACGCGCGCTCTTCACCTCCCACGCCGCGGCCATCCACACCACCGCGGGCGCGCCATGGAGCGCCGCGAGCGCGCGGCGGCGGCGCCGGCGAACACGACGCTGGCTGCCATCGCGCATGACTACATCGTCAAGCGTCGGCTCCAGCCAAAGAATCGGGGCTCATCGGCGGCAAGAAGACGCCGGGCGGGATGAAGCCCGGGTCCACGGTGACTCCTACCGCGGCTTACGGCAATCGCCGCCATGCAGGTGCGCACGGGGCCGCCCATGATGGTCAACACGCCGATCCCTGTGCGCACGCCATCGACCGCATCCTCAACATGATCCCGCAGAGCATTCACCGCAGTCGATGACGCGTCGCTGGTTCAGCGCCCTCGCACAACCTGGAGCTCGCCGCTGATGACAACCTCCCTGCTCAGGTGCCTCTACACTCCTCGCCCGCTACTACGAGCCCACCAGTCACGCAACACATCCAGGAACACGACATGTCTGTTCATGCGCCAAATGAAACATCCCAAGACCGCATCATCATCTTAGGTGCGAAAACCGATGAGCTGCCGAGCCAAGGCGCGAACGTGATGGCGCTCTTCACCACGCCCAGCAGCAAAGATCGCTCGAAGAACCGGAGCGGTGGCGATGGTTCCACCGTTGATGGCATCTGGAGGTGCACCGCGTCGTCGCAGAGCCAAGCGAGTCTACGACATGTCCTCGGTACGCCGCAGCGCCCGTCTTGCAAGCTCATGCCCTGCTCGACCCATGTCTCAAATGCAACGTGCGCAGAGGAACCTCTCCAGGAAGCTAGGCCTCCTGCAGGATGAACTTGAGCCCGTGGAAAATGCTTTGCAGGAATACATTGCCATGTTCAATGGCCCATCGCTGAGGACATCATCGCCGCTACCGACGCTGTTCAACCTTGGCGACGATGGGAACCTCGACGTCGACGACGCACTGATCCATATGATGGAAGAAGGGATCGATGGCCTCCAGGAGGTTACACCACAAGTGGCGGTGGCCTGATGCTGACTGCACACTTCTTTCCAGCGCATTTTGTTTCCTGAATGTATCAAGACCTTAAGTCTCAGAATTTCCTTTCATGTCGTCGTTTGCACCCGCGTCGTTGGTCGGGTCGTACTACGCTGCTACATCGAGAGACCTTTTATGCATCGTTGTCTTTGGAACTACGCCATTGCTTGTTGTCATCAATTCATCAATGCCCGTGTCTTCGCTTGTCTTTGTATAAGTGTTTCAACCTTGATGTCCATGCGACCAATGCCCACCGCGCCCGAGTATCCGCTTACGCATACGACCCCTTAACCACCGTAGAGTGGTTCGCTCCCCGGTACCCCGGCGGGAATGTCCAGTCGATCTAGGCTCCAAAGATGCTAGCACCGCGCACTTCCAGTTTCCCAAATGATAGCACAAAGCATCGACCTCATCTCGTGGAATGTTAGAGGGCTGAATAGACAAGCAAGGAGGGATACCGTCCACCAACTGCTAGCCGCGACGCCATGCAACATAGCATGCATACAAGAGTCCAAGCTTTCCCGTCTATGCCAAAATGATGCTTTGCATACCTCGGCGGCTACCGTTTACGCCAGTTCGCCTACAAACCGGCGTCAGGACCTTCCCAGACTAGGGGAGGAATCATCATTCTCTGGAATGAGAATTCAGTCAGCTGCTCAAACATCGTCATAGGAGAATTTCAAATTTCCACAACTGTGGAGCAGCTGGAGTCCGACACTACCTTCATGCTCACTGTGGTCTCTGGGACCTTCGGCGTCGGCGGACAAAACCGAGCTTCCCGAGAGAACTAAGGGAACTGAAACCACCGACAGGGCACAAGGTGGCTCATTACCGGGGACTTTAACCTCATATATAAAAGCGGTGATAAGAACAACAACAGGTTAAGCCCAAGTCTTATGCGGCAATTCCGCGAGGCACTGGATGATTGCGACCTCTCCGAGATAGCGCTCCAAAATAGGAAATTTACCGAGCAATGAAAGGCGAGTCCCACAATGGCAAGGCTTGATCGCTTCTTTTGCAATGCGAGTGGGACACATCCTATAGCACGCACATGCTCAATGCATTATCCACCTCCTTATCGGATCACTGCCCTTTACTACTCTCCAACCAAGCGGGGCCAAGAAAGCCAAGAACTTTCAAGTTCGAGAACTTCTGGATCAGCTTGCCGGGCTTCAAAGAAGTGGTCCAAAGCGCTTGGGAGACCCCAACAGAACACCATGAACCTTTTCATGTCCTCCGCCATAAATTGATGCACACGGCGAAAAAGCTAAGAGCTTGGAGCAACGAAATCATTTCAGACGCAAAAAGATTGTTCTTCATGGCTCAGGAAGTCATCCTTAGACTTGACATCGCGCAAGAAAGCGAGAGAGCTTTCAAGTCAAGAAATACTCCTACGGGCAAGACTAAAAAAATGAGTCATGGGGCTAGCGGTGGTTGAGAGAGCGCGGCGCAGACAAGCATCCAGGATAACGGCAATAAAGCTAGGAGATGCAAACACAAAGTATTTCCACCGTCGAGTAAATGCTAGGAGAAGAAAGAACCATATCCAAAGACTTAAGAATGGGCACGGCTGGGCAGTACACCACGAGGACAAAGCAAATGTGGTTCATGACCACTTCTCAAATTTCATGGGACGCCCCCCGATACGCCGACATGACCTCAATTGGGATGAATTGGGGCTCCCACAAAGACGCGACCTAAGTGATTTGGAGGCAAATTTCTCGGAAAGAAGAAATCAAAGCGGCCATCCACCGGATGCCCACTGCCGACAAGGCGCCAAGCCCTGACGGCTTCCGCGGGAGCTTTCTATAAAGCGTGTTGGAACATCATCAAGCAAGATTTCTTAAGGGCGGCAAACGCCTTCTATGACCTGCGGGCTCGAGTCTACCCATTGTCAACACGGCAAACGTGATTTTAATCCCGAAAAAAGAGGGCGCTGAGGCCATCGGGGATTTCCGACCAATCAGCCTGATACATTCCTTCGCCAAAATATTAGCCAAAGTTTTGGCTACAAGGCTTGCACCGCACATGTCCTCCATTGTGTCCAATGCTCAAAGTGCCTTCATCAAAACGCGAAGCATCCACGACAACTACATGGCCGTCAGCAACGCAATAAAAAGATACCAGAGAACCGGGCGATTCGGCCATCTTCCTGAAGCTAGACATCACTAAAGCCTTCGACTACGTGAGATGGGAATACACCGCTCACCCTTCCGAGCAAGCTTGGGTTCCTAGGCCGCTGGAGAGAGTGGATCGCCATACTTCTCTCCACTTCCTCGACCCGAGTACTCTCCTAAATGGAGTACCAAACCCGCCAATTAGACATGGCGGGGGGCTAAGGCAAGGAGACCCCCTCTCGCCGCTCTCTTCGTAATTGCGATGGACCCCCTACAAAAATTGCTCGACCTAGCCACGGAGAATGGATGCTTATCCGGGCTAAGAGGGCGAACACCTAAGCTACGAGTCTCCATATGCGCCGATGACACTGCGATATTCATCAAACCGACGAGAAAAGATGTCCTAGCCCTCTCGAAGCTACTTGAGCTTTTCGGAGACGCAACGGGTCTCGAGAACAAATTTTCGTAAATCCACGTCATCCCGATCGATGTGAGAGAATCAACCTAAGTGAAATCCTACATGGCTGCGCTGCGACCGTCTCATGCTTCCCAACAAAATATCTAGGGCTTCCGCTCTCGGACAAACGACTAAAACGGGGTGGACTTTCAACCTCTGGTAGACAAAGCGGTCAGCAAGATCACCCGCTGGAATGGGCGTCACATCAATCAAGCGAGGCGGGCCGGCTCTAGCTAAAAGCGATCTCGACGGGCGCCGCGGTTTACTTCCTCACGGCCTTGAGAGCCCCGAATGGAGTCCTAGATGACATCGACCGACAAAGAAGGAGTTTCGTGTGGGCGGCGGCGAGGCGCTCACGAGGCAAATGCAAAATAAACCCACGCTCGGCTAGACCTAAAAACTTCGAGGCGGCCTTGGCATCCTACACTTGAGGAGATTTGCAAGAGCCCTAAGGCTAAGATGGTTGTGGAAACAATGGGCGACAAACACGACTATCGATTTAGGCGGGAACACTCCATGTAGCGTAATCGGACAAATTGCTCTTCGCGGCCTCCACTACTCTCACGGTGGGAGATGGAAATAAGGCCTTGTTCGGACAAGCGCTGGATGCATGGCCAAAGACCCCTGCGATGTTGCCCCAAAAGCTCTACTCTATTTCTAGGAGGAAGAATCGAATCGTGCGATGTGCCCCTTGCAAACAACATCCGGGTCCAAGACATCGATCTACATCATGGAAACTTCTCCACCGAGCACCTAACGTAAATACATTATGCTTTGTGGCGAAAACTAGACATTTGACGCCGACGGCAGGGGTCCCGACGCCATTGTTTGGAAAATTGGGCGCAAAAAATGAATACTCAACATCGTCGGCGTACCAGCGCAGCTTCATCGGGTCAACTTTCAATAATTTTGAGTCCATCATCCGAAAAGCCTGGGCACCACCAAAGTGCAAATTCTTCACTGGCTTGCTATCCAAAAAAACGAGTGTGGGCCGGTGATAGGTCGCAAGCCGTGGCCGGCCAACCGCCAACATGCTCCCTATGCGTAAGACACCCGAAAAGCGAGGAGTTCATCTATTCAAGGACTGTAGATTCGTGCGAAGGATTTGGAGTGAAGTAGCAGCTGGGCGCATAATGAAACTCTACAACCAACCGGCTTGGCAACAGAGCGATAACCTCCATTAGTGGTGGACAAACCTCGCGAATGGCTCTACAACCAACAAAAAAGGAATCGGATCATTGATCATCCCGGTGTCTTTGGGAGGTTTGGAAGGAGAGGAATCACGAGGGTTTTTGATCGATCGGAGGCAACCAACGGGACGGTCCTGCAGAGGATCAAAGATGAGGCGAGATTATGGATGATAGCGGGAGCCAAGCACCTTTCTCGCCCTTCTGCCTTCACCGCCCTCTTAGTTCCCGTCGGCTTTTCTCTTCTTTTCTTTGTGTACAGCTTCCTTTGGTCTAGTTAGACCTTTTCTTTCTTTCTTGTACAGCTTTGTGGTCTGGGTTTTTCGCCGTCTGGCACCCCTTCTTTTGAATATAACGGGCAGAGCTGCTGCCGGTTCGTTTCAAAAAAAAAAAAAAAAAAAAAAAGGGAAGGGAGCCAGCGACAGGTGAGAGACGGGCAGACGACCGAGATGCGTCGAGCGGCACCTAACGCATCTGTCCGCCGCCTCAGATGCGGGACACGCCCGCAGGCGCTTCTCGCCGAGTGGCCAAGCTGCAGCCGCCGACTAGGGTTTGAGTGGGATTGGGAATCACCGAGCGCAGGAGCTAAAGGCTACAGCGAAGGGATGCGGAGCTGGGAGCCTTCGTGAGGAGAAAAGGTGGAGACTTGGGCCTTGCTGGGCCAATGGGCTTCGGGTGGGGAAGAAAGGAGTAGAGTTGTCCTGTTCTTAGTCAATTTGTTCACACAATGTCTTTTCTAAAAAAATGTTCACACAATGTTGAACTTATTTTCCAATCATTTACATATAAATTTTTTTGGGTATTCAACTTAATCTAATATCAATGAATTGATTAAGGTGGGTCTTCCCATTTCTCCCGGCGGCAAATAAACTATTATTGATTTTTAAATTTTGTTTAATATATACATTTATTCACGATATATCCATATTAGTGCACAATGTTTATTCTTGATTTTAGGGCAGAGACCGTTCACACATTCATGCCGTAATTTTTTTGGTACTACTATTTTCATGAAAAACAAATTGTGCATCCATAGCCGGGCATTGGCTTATTTCCTAACATAATATTAAATAAAGAAAATAAAATTATCTAATATTTTTTTTTCTTTGTTTTCATAACTACATGGATAGTGGAGATGTTCAAAGAGTATAACGAAGGAAAAATACTTCCTCGACATATTGTAGAGTGTATTTTTTATTGAATGATGTCATATTAAACGCTCAAAAACAAAACATATGTAATAAAAAGATTAATAAATAGTAAAAAAATCATCTTTTCTGTTAGAGGAAATGATAGAGGAAGAAAAAAATCACTTTCGTGCACCCGTTGCAACGCACGAGCATATTTACTAGTTACTAGTAATAGATAGTTTGGTAAAAAATACTCTCCAACAACTTCTTCAATTAATTATCATATTATATCCATCTTCTATTCTAAATTTCCCTCTAGAGTGCAAATAAGATATAGAAAAAACTGTTCAGAAAGATATAAAAATAGTTTTATACAAATGTCTCTAAAGATAATTCCGAGAGTATACAGATTTTATTTTTGAGGGGAGAATATAAAGATTTTAAATAAAAAGACTCTTGGCCTTAAGAGTAGAAGTTGTTTTTTTTTTTTTTTTTTAAACCGAGGTCTCAAGCAGCGAGCGACGCCATGCTCTGTTATTATCAGCCCATCATCGTCAAGTGCCACAAGAGAAGAAGACCCTCATGGGCCAAGGGGCCCAGAAGCGCACAAGGAGGCCCGAGGCCCAACCTCCGCATCGCTGGCAATGAGTGGCTGTGAGCAGTGCGTGCGTGCCTAGCTTGCACTCGTCGCTCGTTCTCTCCCAAGTTTCCCAATTCCCCGCCTGCCGCGCAGCCGGCGAGACGGCGGTCCCTGGTCCGTTGCCAGCAGGGCCAGCAGGCAATCGCTAACAGCGCTGGATGCCGGATGCCGCCTACCCCGGCTACCACGCTTGTCTCCTTCAACTCCCTCCTCGTGTCGCTAGCGCGCTCCGGCCGCCCCGCGCAGGCGCTCCGCACGTTCCGGGACATGCTCGCGCAGGGCGTCCGGCCGGACCACTTCAACGTGCCCCCGTGCTCCGCTCCTGCACGCTCACTGGCGCCGCGGGCCTAGCTTCCACCACCCACGCGCTCGTCGTCAAGCTCGGCGCCCAAGAAAACCTCTTCGTGGCGTCTGCGCTCGTGCTCTGTTACGCGGGCCTGTCGAACCTCCCAGACGCGCGGAGGCTGTTCGACGGAATGCGCGAGCGGGACGCGGTCCTGTGGACGTCCATGCTGTCCGCCTACGCGCAGGGCGGGGAACCAGACTCGGCGCTGCGGTTTTTTTGGTAGCATGGTGGCAGCAGGGATAGAGCTGGACGCGGTGGTCATGGTCAGCCTGCTGCTCGCTTGTGGGCAGCTCGGGTGGCGCCGCCATGGAAGAAGTGTGCACGCCTGCTGTTTCCGGAGGTTTCTAGGGATGCCACTGTCCCTTGGGAACGCACTTGTGGACATGTACGTCAAGTGTGGGGACTTTGCATTCGCTGAGAGGGTGTTTGCTGGGATGCCTAGACGGGATGTTATCTCGTGGAGTGCTCTGATCCTTGGTCATGGCTTGAATGGGCATTCTGATGTTGCATTGAGACTGTTCGATAGAATGGCAGCTGAAGGAATCCGACCGAACTCAGTCACTTTTCTTGGGGCATTGTCAGCTTGTGCACATTCAGGCATGGTGGACAAAGCATATGCAATCTTCAAGGGGATGAAACTGTGGGGTATTGAGCCTGAACTGAAACACTACTCTTGTATGGCTGACACGCTTGGGAGAGCAGGGCATGTTGTTGAGGCTGTGAAGCTCATAGAGGAAATGCCTTTTCAGCCCGACGAGGTCATGCTTGGAGGTGTACTGGCAGCCTGCCGAGTGCATGGAGAAATGGAGTCTGCTGAATTGGTTTCAAAGAGATTGATGGACATGTCTCCTGGAAAGAGTGGCTACTATATGAGCTTGGCAAACATATATTCAGATGCTGGGAGGTATAGTGATGCAGAGAGAATAAGAGGCTTGATGAAAGAAGTTAAAGTCAACAAGCTTCCTGGATGTAGTTCAGTTGAATTAGATGCTGATAGATTCCATACAATGAGCAATAAAGTCTGAAGTGTTTGAACAAAATCTACACTGTTGGGGCATATACTTCACTGCAGTGTATGGATTAAATTGAAGGGTAAAGAGCCAATGGTGGAAGAAAGAGTGAATGATAGTTTCAGCACGAGTATGCAATAGTTAGGCTTAGCGTTTTGTGTTACTGTATTGTGCTAAAATTTGAGGGAACCACTTCTTGAGATGATATGGACAGGTTGATAAAGACAAAGCATGAATGCATGTTGGTCACAAATGAAACCACACAATCTCCCATTGTCTTTAAGAAAGGAGAAAGAGACTGTCCACTATGTGTGATTCAGAAGTTATAACAGCTTTTGGAACTGACATATGCATCCAGGCCTGGGGATTCATGAGCTGAAATGTTAGGTCAAGATTCGTTTTATGTTCACAAGTGGATGGGCACTATGATGTGTTTATTTGCTAATCTGTTCATCTCTATCACAAGCCTTGCCTTACTATAGGACACGAGGTGGCAAAATGGTAGCTTAAGAGGGTTCTATTGACTATGTTAGTCACTTAGTCCTCTATGTTTCTATGTTGATTGGCTTGTGATGACCGTTGGAGGCAGCAGGGAGCTCGGGTAGCATAGCTCATAGCAGCTGGCAAGCGAAGGGGAAGAGAGGATGCAGAGGGAGGCAAGCCCAAGGGCAAAATGGTCTTTTGCCCTTCCTCTCAATCGAAAATAACTAGTTTGTTTGATGTGGTGTGTTGCAGACCAAACCGTGCTTTTTCGCGGTGTGCTTGAGATAAAATCGCCTAGGCGATGTGTTCTACACAATCGCACTGTCCCGGTGTCTCATACTGTACATTTCCCTGAGACAACTATTACATGAACTGAGAAGTATGTGCAATTCCTATGCTCATAGTGTGATAAGATATGTATGTTTACTCGTGACTCCTGAGGCCAAAGGTATGCAACTGAATTCAGACCACACATACTTTGACTTTCTATTTCACACAATAGTTTTTTCTGCATTGGCACCTTTTGTTTATCCACCGGCCTGTCTTCCATAGTCCCATTCATTCACATTAGCATAAATAGGGTTGATTACTCAGTTTGAGAACTTTGATGGCAATGCTGGTATATTAGTCACATGAGTTTACTGAGTAAGTCCATCATTTATACTATTTATTCACCTAAAAATGCATATACTATGTTAGCATGTCAACTGCCATCCTCAGGTAAATAGACTATTGGCAGACTGCGATCTTCCAAAGATTGCTTGGCAAATAACAAGTTATTTTAAGGGTTTTCTTACTTGCGCAAGAAACACACACAGCTAGACACTCATATAACTCAGTCCACCTTTTCTAACTGTCCAAAATTCCCTAATCTTTGCTGAGAAAGTTTAGGTCAATACAACAATGTTTTCTCTAGCTGTTCACAATTAAATATTCTCAAGGGCTGGGACTCATATTTCTCTTGAAATTGCATATACAATAATGCAGATAACAAAAATTTAGCTTTCTAAATGCCACTATGAAGTTTCTGGAAAAGCAAGGGAGAATTTCTCAAGAGTTGTCAACTGGTCGCTTTCAAATCTTTTCAAATAGTTGATCAAAATAAAGTTGAGAGCTGATATTTCAAAATAAAGTTGCATCTTGTGGATGCAACTGAACTATGAGGCGAGCATTCGCTTTCATGGACTGTAGAGTGATTTTGTTTCAAATGTGTCGGTATCATCAATAGGTCTCAAGGAGCTACATAGAGATTATGGAAAAATGTGCAATAAGTCATGCAACACAAATATCAGTTCTAACTTGCAGTAACATGAGGATCCAAACAAAATGCAAATAAATTTTGTTTTGAAGAAACTGATATTTGTTTATTTTTCTTATGCTAAATTTGTGAAGTATATTTCCCCTTATCCCTGCAAATCTTAAGCTATCGGAAAAACAACACTATGTCCATTTTATAATCTAATGTGATAATGTGAAAAGGTTTTTTGCTTTCAACTTCACATCACATGTTTGTTAGAGCTTCTTGGTTGAAGACTAATATTTGCCGTGCCAATTTTATGACAAGCCAAAAATACAAGTACACCAATAATAATATTAGGGGAAGCCAATATTTTGGTAGGACAACCTAGGTTGGCACTTGCTACCAACAAGAGAGATAACTTGTCTTTTCTGGAGGATATCTCTTGGATTCGGCAATTATTGTTTACACTTGCACCTACAATTAGCTTCTGCATTAGCAGAGTGTTCATATTTATGTACAATAGGATGATTTTTAAACCTTAGAAAGTACTAGTACTTTAGGAGCGAGGGAGCACGACAAAATTTAAACTGATGGCTGTGAAGGAAACTATAATATAGCACATAAGCTCATAAAGGAAGAGTATACATTTTGATGACATTGAAAGAATTGTCTGATTGATTTCTTTTTAAACTGATGATGACTTGACTTAAAAAGGGTGTAGCCAAATTCCTTGTTCTTTCGCTGAGTGGCGTCAACTTCGTTCAGTCACCAAAACATTAGCATAATACCCGGGTCGTCCCAACGTGTTTCTGAGTTTATTGAGAGTCTTTCACAATTTCGTTTTTGGTTCACACTGCGAAACAGAATTGCGCTCTGCCAATCTGCCGTGACACTTGCAACCGCCCTTTGTTTCGTTGCCAACCACCCTTCGTTGCCGCTTGTGCCTATATAAAGTTGAAAGCTCTGCTGCCCATCCCGTATGCATCTCCACCTCTATCATCAGGGGCGTATCTAGAATTTTTAATCATTGATATCACTAAGCTATAACCTTCAAAAATTTTAGGATCTTCTACTATATTACACAAGCCTATTGATGTCACAGGACAGCAGTGCTCGTACTGTGGATCCGTCCCTGTTTATCATACAACGCCGCGCGCACTTGCAAGAACGCGCGTGCGGCGTGCCCTAGTGCCAGTGGACATTACACCAGCAGCGGGCCTGCGACAACAGTAATGGCCAATGCCACTGTCCCCGAGTCGCAGCCGCAGGTGCAAGCGTCGGTGGGTGGGCGCAAGGTGGTGGACGAGGTGTCCGGCTGGCTGCGCGTGCTAGACAACGGCAGCGTCGACCGCACGTGGACCGGCCCGCCCGAGGTGCTCCCGATGATGCAGCCCGTGGCGCCGTACGTCGTGCCCCGCGACGGGCACACGCTGCACGACCTCCCTGGGGACCCCTGTTTCCGAATCTTCCTCCCCGATGTCGTCGACGGCCCTGGCCGCAAGGACAGGCAGGGCCGCCTGCCCGTCATCGTGCACCTCCACGGCGGCGGCTTCTGCTTCTCCCACCCGTCCTGGGTCATGTACCACCACTTCTACTCGCGTCTCGCGTGCGCCGTCCCTGCCGTGGTTGTCTCCGTCGAGCTCCCGCTCGCGCCCGAACGCCGCCTGCCTGCGCACATCGACACGGGCGTCGCCGCGCTCTGCCGGCTCCGCACCATCGCGCTGTCGGAGGACGGAGCCGCTCTTGAGACTTGATGACAAGGCAGCTAAGCTCCTCCGTGAGGCGCCTCTGGAGTCCGTGCCGCTCCCGCCGATGCTGGTGGCCGTCACCGAGAACGACCTCGTCCGCGACACAAACCTCGAGTACTGCGACGCGCTGCGTGCCGCTGGTAAGGAGGTGGAGGTGCTGCTCAACCGCGGCATGAGCCATGCATTCTACCTCAACAAGTTCGCCGTTGACATGGACCCCAGCACAGGGGAGCGGACGCAGGAACTGATTGACGCCATCGTGAACTTCATCGCTTGCCACTGAACGCCAAAAAGTGCAAAATTGTAATTTGCCTGTGCGCCCAATGCGTGTGCAGAATTAATGTCATCAAATGTGTGTCGGCGTCACGTCTCCCTCCACGTGTGACTCGCATCGCGTTCGCCCCTACGTACTACCCATATGAATGTTACCACTCCATCAGTAATTGATGACAGGTTAATAAAGATTCGTTGAATGTTACTTCATTGCACTTTCTACCTTCCAGCATATCATATTTGGAAATGGCGGTTTAGGGCCTGTTTTGTTCCTATGAGATTAGGGAGGACTAAATTTTAGTTCCTAGTTAGTCCCTAAATTACCGACAAGAGTACGGTGACTAAATTTTAGTCACATTTAGAGAGTGTTTGGGACTACTCTGCTTCAGTTTTTACAGCTCTGCTGTAGCTCTGTGTTGCCAAAAACTTTCAGCTCCAAAGGCAACTCCACGTTTTTTTAAAACACCTCAAGGGTACTCCAATTTTTGGGTTTTCTACTCCCACGTGGAGTTGATTTACCCACCTTTTGCCACTAGTTAATGACCTGTACCAATTCCTTGGGTTCGTTAGCTAGCCACGGCGTCGCTCCCTAGTCGCATTTAGGGGGTGTTTGGAACTGCTCTGCTTTAGTTTTTACAGCTCCGCTTTAACTCTATGTTGTCAAAAACTTTCAGCTCCAAATGTCAACTCCACGTTTTTTTCTAAAGCACCTCAAGGGTACTCCAGTTTTTCGGTTTTTCTACTCCCACGTGGAGTTGATTTACCCACCTTGCCACTTGACCTGTACCGATTCCTTAGCAGTGGCGGAGCTACAGGGTATGCCATGTATGCCGTGGCATACCCTGTTTTCCTGACGGCACATCCACTACATATACGTATATATGTGTATTAGAAAAAAGAAAACTACTCATTTGTGATCTCCTAGCTTGAGCGAGAGGCAGGCCGTGACTTCACGATCCACCGAGCGAGCATCAGGCTCAGGCCCATGAGGCCAGTAACTTTGACGGGAACGGGATTACGGCGATCGGCGGCAATACAGGATACAATCGACATATCGAGGCAGGCAGGCAACGCCCAGCTCGAGCCGCCTTCACGCCGATCGCGTATCGCCGGATCGCCTACCCGTGCCGGCGTGCCCTACTGGTGGTTGCCTGCTACACCAGCGGCCAGCGCCGTCACACCGATCGGCGATCGCTAACGCCGGACGCCCGTTGCCCTACACCGACACACGACTCCCTACCCAATAGGCCAAGACGCAATACGGATTAGATCAAAACTATCCACTCTTGATCTCGTCTTGTTTGGTTCAGGCTTCAGCCTTCAGGTGAGATTCAATATGCGTTCTTCGGATTTTTTTAAATCATTTGTACTGCTTGTCTGCTTCACTGCTTCACAGGGAGATTACTGGGGTGTGTTTCATCGTTTAGATTATACTGTGTTGATTCTTTGTATTGTACAATCACTTTCATTGAGCGAGATATTTTTCTTTGAAGTTGATGAAGATAATATAATTGAGACATTCACGTCCCTTAAAAAGCGTCGAATATCATCAGCAAAATAACATTGTAAGTCTCTTGTCCTCTATTATGCATATATTTCAATTATCAATATGGTTTTTGAAACAATTTATATTGTATTTAGTGGATATGATTTCCATTTAATCCATGAATTTACGCGAATTAGTAAATGGATTTACCAAATTGTGCACAAAATTTTTTGGGAGGCATACCCCTGATCTAAAAATCCTAGATTCGCCTCCTTAGGTTCGTTAGCTAGCCACGGCGTCGCTCCCTACTCGTTCGAGCAGTCCTTGTGTTTGAGTATGTTGCCTTGCTAGCTAGCTAGCAAGCTAGGATTGGAGACATACGTGCAGTTCGTCAAATTAAAGTGAGAAATCTAAGGCCAATCTTTTTGGCCTGGCCGGGCGGTCGCATGGTGGTCATCCTTGCTAGTTGCTAGGCCATAACGTGTCTTGGCGTGTAGATGCTTTGCTTCGATGTATTTTGGCCGAGATGCTTGTTTTGGTGCCGCGAGGAACGACCATCTGAGACACTCAGACAACGAACGTCAATTAAGGGCGTTATAGGCCATTTACATTTTTTTTAGATAAAGAAAATTATATTTCCGGCTTCAATCATCCGAGGATGCATCAGGCCAACAAAATTACAACTGGAAGACAGTGTTACAGGTAAAACAAAGTCACCCGAAAACACTGGTGCACAAATAAAAAAAGAAAACAACGGTAACTCGTCCACCATTGGAGACTCCGGATCCTGGCAACAACATAAGGCCCCGTAAGCGTGTGCGATGAGCCACCACCTTGATGTCGGCACCAGCCGACACCCAAGGGATCTTCCACAAACGACGTCTCCAACGAGAAAATGTCATCCAAAGACGCCATCGCCGCCCACCCACCGGTGTTGGTTTTCACCCGTAGAGATCCACTTGAAGAAAAGACGGCGCCTCCAGCGAGGAAAGTGGCGCCCTCGCCACCGCCGCCGAACAAATGATCTTGGCCAATGCCATGTCCTGGGGCCATGCCGTTACGCCAAACGCCAGCGACGTGCACTATCGCCGAAACTCAGATCTGGAGCAAATGCCGACGTCCACTGCCAACCTCGCCGTCCCTTTCCCCAACTCCTCCACCTTGACGAACGCTGTGGAAGCCACATGGCCGGCCACCGGGGTTCCGATCCGAACGCCTAGACGCCGAATCACGCATCCCCAATACGGCATACCAATTCGCTTCTCTGTCGCCGCCGTCCGAAATCACCGCCACCATGGTTGACGTACTGCGACGCCCACTGTCCTGGGGTCTCCGGATCAGCCCGCACTGGGTTCTCCAACGCCCGCATGGACGGTCGGCCGCGCCACCATGAGAAGCTGCTCCGCCCACACCCTGCGCTCCCATCGCCACCGCGGCGTCATCCGCGACGCTCCAAACCACAGCCTCCGAAGACCTCACCACCGACACCTCCACCGCCCGCGTCGTTGAACTGGGCGGCGGACGGATCCATCCCCCCGAAGAACCCGTCGCCGCCGAATTCGCCGAAACCGCCGCCCCGCCCTGCCCCGACACCGCTAGATGCCGGATTCGGCGAGGGAGTCCGGATCCTCCCATCTCCGACTCCTCCCGCGCAGCCTTCCACCGACGAGCTCCAGCCGACCACCGGCTCCGCGCCACCTCCTCCGCCCGGAGACGGGCGTTGCCCAGTGTGAGACCCGCCGCCACCATCCTCGTTTGCCGCTCGGGCTTCCCGGGCGCTCGGCGGCGCCGAGGTGAAGAAGAGTGGGGAGAGGCGACGGCGGCGGGCTAGGGCCCGCCCGAGCCGCCCTCGCGAGGAGCGACCTATAGGCCATTTACATGTAAACAACCCATTACTGGAGCTGAAGCAAAGTTATGTACCTAACAATATCATCTACTCCATAAACTCTACAGTAGAGTTGCTCCACGTTGGAGCTCGTGGAGCAGAGCCAGAAAACCAGAAGCGGAGTAGTGCTAAACACCCCCTTAGTCCATAGTCCATTAGACTTTTGGGAGGGGCTAGAGACTAATTTTTAATCACTATTAGTCTCTAATCCTTAGTCCCTCCATCTAAACAGGCCCTCAGTCTTGGTCGGCCATCACGATACTATAACTCACAACCAGAACCTCTAAAATGGAATTCTTCATTGCATACTCTCATACCAAAAAATAGTGGTTGTGATGGAATTCTTCATTGCATACTCTCATACCAAAAATAGTGGTTGTGATCCAATTCTAGTGAACCACCAAACGAAGGCAGGGGGCCAGGGGGAGGAAGTGCGAAGCAACGAAGAACACTAAGAAAAAAATTGGATAGGGCTTATTGGTCGCTCAAGTATCTTTCTGCGTTAATGCATTCATTTGCCCTGAGGTAATAAATTGAGGTTTAGCTAGGATAAGGCCAGTCTCAGTGGTGAGTTTCATTGTGTTGTTTCCAAGACTGCCATGTCATATGAAATGAAATGAAACTCGGATGAAACCCCTACTCTCAATGGAGAGTTTCATCTTGTGGTTTCATAGGCATTTAATTTCATAATTCAGAGACAATTGATATTCGTGCCAAGAGAGTTAATTTCATCTAGATGAAACTCATTTCTTCTTTCTCCTTTTAAATACACATCCATGTCATCAATAGTGCCTATGTGTGCGCCCCATGGTGGCCTTCTCGCTAGCTTCAATTCGTGGTCCACGCCAACACATACGAGGCACTCCAATCATCAATGCCTTCCTCCAGACCACCTTCCTACGCCATTGACACACTTGAATCCTCAATTTGCCCTCCACCTTCCTTGTCACGACGCTAAATGCCACAATAGACTGACCGTGCACAATATTATTTAAAAGAAGAATTTCTTGATGAAAACCTTTTCACGACGCTAAACGCCACAGTAGACTGACCGTGCATAATATTATTTAAAAGAAGAATTTCTTAATGAAAAATTACGAAACGACACACACCCAATAAGACTATGAAGCATCTCCAGCAACTCCCCAGTCTAACTCGATCACCCAATACATGGATAACTGTGGTGTCTCAATATCAGCTGTTAATGTCGGGGAAGATGGTACCGCATGTCACCAAAAACCTCTCCTCCTAATGCTGGCATATCAGAATCCATTTGTCTTTCTTTTCTCTCGCTATGATAGGAACACAGCACGACCGACTTGTCGACTTGACTTTCCTCATCCGAGTAGCCAGATGGATTGATAGCCCAATTAGTAGCCCATCCTAGAATTTCTAATGTTTTATTCCGCTCGTGTTTTGCAAGGAAATAACCTACTCCTTGACCTGACTGACTGACTGACCGGAGACTAATAAAAGTGCTATCCAGTCCTCGGCCGGTCAGAAGCCCCAGTTCATACTCCCCGGAGGCACTTTGTTGCCCCACTTGCTCGGAAACTGCAGCAGACGACGGACCCCCGGCGGCCGGCGCCAAAGTGTTGTGTCATTATCTGTGTTACTATATTACCAACTGCAGCAGGTTCAGTCAGCCGGTCCACACGGCAGCGGCACACAGGTCCTCCGCCCCGGCGTCACGCTGCTCTTGTCACGCGCTTGGTTGCTCCGACGACCGACGACGTACGTCACGAACCCGCAATTCTGATCGAAATCGCCCATATATTCCCCGTGAATGTTCTGTGCGAAGGAGCGGCAATCACAACCACAATTCACAAGCAACCTCCTGGACTCTCGAGTCTCTAGAAACCTCCACCGCTGCCTATAAAACCCGTCTCCCGCATCGCTTATTGGTGCAATCCAGCCACTAATCATCCCCAACCGTGCTCATACAGACGCCACCCGCACTTCGCCACCCCAGTGCACTGCACACTACCCCAGGAACACCGATGGCCCCCTGCCAATGCCCAGCAGTCACAGCCGCAAGCGGCGGGTGGCCGCAAGGTGGTGGACGAGGTGTCCGGCTGGCTGCGCGTGCTGGACGACGGCAGCGTCGACCGCACGTGGACCGGCCCGCCAGAGGCTCTCCCGCTGATGGAGCCGGTGGCGCCGTACGCGGTGCCACGAGACGGGCACACGCTGCACGACCTGCCCGGGGAGCCGAACCTACGCGTGTACCTCCCCGAGGTGAAGGGGATCAGGCCGGCGCGCGCCTGCCCGTCATCCTGCAGCTCCACGGCGGCGGCTTCTGCATCTCCCACCCGTCCATGCTCATGTACCACCACTTCTACGCGCGCCTCGCGTGCGCCGTCCCCGCCGTGGTGGTCGCCGTCGAGCTCCCGCTCGCGCCCGAGCGCCGCCTGCCCGCGCACATCGACACCGGCGTCGCCGCGCTCCGCAGGCTCCGCTCCATCGCGCTGTCCGAGGACGGCGCCCTCGATGACCCGGCCGCCGCGCTCCTCCGTGAGACGGCCGACGTGTCCCGGATGTTCCTCATCGGGGACAGCTCGGGCGGCAACCTGGTCCACCTCGTCGCCGCGCGCGTGGGCCAGGACCAGGAAGCAGACGCGGGCAGTTGGGCTCCCCTCCGCGTCGCCGGCGGCATCCCGATCCACCCGGGGTTCGTGCGCGCCACGCGGAGCCGGTCGGAGCTCGACACGAAGGCGGACTCGGTGTTCTTCACGCTCGACATGCTGGACAAGTTCCTTGCTTACGGGCTGCCGGAGGGCGCGACCAAGGACCACCCCTTCACCTGCCCGATGGGTCCGCAGGCGCCGCCGCTGGAGTCCGTGCCGTTGCCGCCGATGCTTGTGTCCGTGGCCGAGAACGACCTCATCCGCGACACTAACCTCGAGTACTGCGACGCGCTGCGCGCCGCCGGCAAGGAGGTGGAGGTGCTGATCAACCGCGGCATGAGCCACTCCTTCTACCTTAACAAGTACGCCGTCGACATGGACCCCACCACTGGGGAGCGTGCCCGAGAGCTCATCGACGCCATCAAGAGCTTCATCTCACGCCACTGAATAATTCCAAGGACATACTATATAATTTTCCGCACGTGCTGCATGCGTGATGTCCGTTTTCAGCACTCATACATACACCACTTATGTCAGTCTACGTGTAAGTGTTACGCCCATATACGTTCGTGTAGCTGCTTTGATACTCTGTATACATGATCGATATATATCAACTTCAATAATAATGAGATGATACACCTACATACAGTCCTGTACACCTTTTGCACCATATTGGATGACAACCATATCATACGCTGTAGCATGTGTCTCTCTATCGTGTGAGTTTGTAGTGATACATTTCTGTAATTTCTTTCAAAATTTGCATAGTTGAGACTCAATAATGAATACAGTATGTTTGCATAAATTTTAGTGTTGTTGCAACTAGAAGAATTCACCTTGCCGCGGGGTGAATGTAGATAGGTATTTTCTTTCATAACAAATGTAGATAGGTACTGAAAATGTGAAATCCGTGGATGTTTTTATTCAACAGTTATGTAATTACGGGTGAGATGTATCTATTTGTAAAAATATGTAATACTAATTTGTTAAAATCAGTTAAAATTTTAATGCATTGATTGTATATTAAAGTCATGTTGTCAAGAAAGTTTGTAGATTTTTCTAATCAAGTTTGGATATTATTACATTTATTCTAAAATAATGCAACAAAATAACTGCAATAATAACTAAGTCTATTTAGATAATACCGCCAATTGACATAACAACATATTTTGGTTCCGTATAAGCATTCCATAAAGAGTTCAAGCAATTTTCATAAAGTGGAAATATACATCCACTACAAGAAATGTGTTAGTTTGTGTCGTTTCATTTATGTCATAATATCTACAATTTATATCATAATTTAATATTTATGACACTTAGTTGACGAAAATGCTTGCGTCAAAAACCATGCGCCTTAAAACCGTGGTTTATGTCGTTTATATGTTGATGTCACAAATTTACTACATTGGTTTTGAGGTCACAAAATTTTATGATTTTAAGTCACAATTTCTCACCAAGCCCATGAAACCAACAACCTTATATTGGGCTAAGCCCATTACTGAGACTAAATTTAGGCCTATCTCATTTCTTGCTTTAGGCTTTCTTGGCCCACGACTAATTCAGATTGAATCCGGTCAAAAAAAAAAAAAAATTTGGATTCATTTCGGCTTGACCCCGGACTGATTTGGACTGATTCTGGCCCAACCTAACATGTTTAGGCTAAGCCCACGTAAGATATTTTTTTGGACAGCTCAGATCCTTTTCATGCTATTGTAAGCCCACAAAATATTTTTTTCAATGCTGTTTAGGCGTACCCAAAACTTATTTGGGCCACAACCCAAATAGCTTTTTATTAGGGCCGACAACAAAATTTGCAAACATAAAAAACACATTCATATATGCATTCTAACTCATATAGCCATTCCATCTGATGAGAAGTACATCAACTATGATGATAATGACATAGATGCATTCTTAATTGTTTAGTATTATGGAAGCACCAACATCTTGTTCTTTCCATCCATAAACGTCATAAACCTACACATTTCTTGTAGCGATCCTTCAAAATAGAAACATCTCGTAAACTTAGTCATGTAACTATATGTGAGAAGTATCTATTTGTAAACAAAATGCAATATTGTTTTGTTAAAATTATTTAAAATGTTGTATGTAATAATTATACATCAAAATTATGTTTCCAAGCAAGTTTTTTGTACATTATTTTCTTAACCAAGTTTAGTTATTATTACATTTGAATTCTAATATATGTATATACTAGCATGAATCCGCGCACCTGCGCGCGGATATAGCAAGCATGAGAAGGCGTAAATAATGCAATGGACATAGTGAAGAATGAACATTCATTATTGAATGGGCTGGATAAGAAAAGAATTGGCAATCGAAAGTAGGAAGAAAAAGTACTTGTCTTGTATTAATGAGATGTTTGCCATCAATTTGGTACATAAAAATAAATTCGAGATGGTCTGCATTGAACATTTGATATCCCAAAACTGGAGATATAGAGTCATATCCTGCAACAAACAAATGTGAAGAGGGCATGTAGAAATTATTGTAGCAATAAGTATGTGTAGTTGTGCCTAAAAAAATCGATTGAAGAGATCATCAAACATAAAGGATGTGTAAATTAGGAGTTAGCGGTGTAATCTAAAGACCAAGCAAACAAAATGAGATTCTATGAGGCATAATAATTTTAGTTCAACTAAGAAAGACTAAGAAACAAGCAAACAAATAACAGGGAGAAGTAAAAATCAATAGTTCTTACCGGAAGTTTGTTTTAGGATGGAAAACAATTGGACGGTCGACGGCCTTAAAGAACATTTTTAGGATATCGAAGATCATCGGCTTATATGGGAGTTCATTTTCATCACAAGTTATGCAACTAAAGCAACATTTGCATCAACTGGAAATGAGTAATACAATAATGAAATCCAAAGTGATGAGCACGGAGATCGATAACAATACTAAGATTTGTTCTACAAGAACATATCAGCTGCAATCTTAGATGAGAATACAAAGCGGGGAAAGCACGTTAAAAAAGAGGTACATGGTCGATGAAGAAGTTTCATGGCGTAACAAGAAACTACTCGGCAATGTAAGGTAGTCCGAATAGGATGAGGAGCGAAGGCACCATTCTTTTCAACAATTCTTGTTTGTACATATAAATCGTAGTACCACAACATAAATTTGTCAATCATCTGCATCCTAGAGATGATCAATGAAGGGTGAGGAATATAGACAAGAATGCAAGAAATCGAAAGGAAAAATAAAATAAAATTGATTGAGGGATATGGCGTGACTGGATGCGCCGCCGTCGGATGCCTTGCGAGCATCCAACCCCCGAACTTTTCTACTAAGGGCAAGGCCAATGGAGGCTACAAGTGGTAGTAGTTCTAGTACAAATAAAGTGATCCACATAGATGAGGAAATATTGAGGCTACTATTTACACAATGCAAAAAATTATTGCTTGTGGCTTGCACATGAACTTTTTGCTTTCATCATGCCACAACTTTATTTCCTCTCCCTCTTCTTTTTCAGCATGGATCACCTTCTCTCTCCTTAAGCACTTGTAGCCTCTGCAAGCCACTATGACAAGAATAGAGCACCTACTTTTTTTATCCGAGCCTACATGGCACTTGAGGCTACAAGCAAAAAGCATGCAATGGGGAAGCCCTAAGGTTTTGCCACATGCAAGGCTGCAATGGTGGCGCAACACAAATCGGAGCCAGTGAGGCCCGCCGACAACCCATAGGCCACGCCTTCCGCCGAGGCATTGGGGATAGGATGAGCGGCAGTGGCGTTGGGAGGCAGAGGCGTCACCGGTCGTGGGGTAGCGCGGATGGTTGGCCAACGTGGGGTCGGAGGCGCCGAGCGTTGAGTGGAGTGGAGCAGATGGCGGTGGGAACGATGCAGATTTGGTGGTGTCCTTGTTGGGCCAGTCAAAGAGGCCCTTTTGGAAGTGGTGGAGGTAGAAAAAAATTGTGGCCGTGGATGTAGGATGGAGCGGTGAGGAAACGAGGGCGACGTGGTTCAACGGTGAAGAAAAAATTTGGGGACAATCATAAGAGTATATAAAATAGATAAGTTTAGGACAAAATACTAAAAACATCATATGAAAAAATCTTCAACTACAAAGTTGAAAGGTCCATTGTGGTTTTTGGAAATTGAGTGACAACATTAGGTCGACTAATAAATTGTGATTAAGATAATACACGGAGATTAGTTCACATGTGATGATGCAATGAAGGAGCTTATTGCATATAAGACATGACATGGAGTCATGTGACCAAGGTGGTGAAGATCAAGGCAAGGCTTGTCTTGATGGACCGGTTGCAAGTGTGAAGGGCAAGTCGAGGCTTTGAAGTCTGGACCGCGAGGCGGTGAAGCTTGAGCAAGACTTGGCGCCGACGGACCGACGCAACGGTGAAGAGCAAGTGAGGTCAAGATCGATGGTCCAAGTAGGTCATGTGATGATATGAAATGGATCATATCATTCTTGATCGTGTTGGTGCATGTGTTGCATTGGCACTTGGAGATGGAGCGGAATGGAAATGTGCAAGGCAAAGGTATAACCTACGTGGCATTTCATTTCGCGGTCATGAGGAGCTTAGAGAAATTTATGACCGAATTTAGGATAGATGGCCGTACTATCAAGAGAGGCAAACTTGTTTGCATATCGGTCATCTAGTGCCACTTGAGCGATCTAACCTTGCGATGTGTTAGGATCGAGTGGCGTGGTAAGAACTAACCCATCCTTTGAAATGATTGTGAAAATGATAACACACATGCACATGGTGATGTACACTTGGTGGTGTTGGCACATTTGCAAAGGCGGCGATGGTTTGCAGGGTTGAGTCGGCGTTTTTGAGAAAATGAGATGCCTATTTTCTATTGCGCCGGATGCAAGTTGGTGGTGAAAACATGCTAACCCTCGTGCTCAAGTTGGTATACTTGTTGGGTAGCAAGTTGGAGCAAAGGCGACAACAACTTGACGATCTGCGCAGGAAATGGCGACCGGACCGCGTCGGCCGGACCGCCGTCCTTTGACCGGACCGTCCGGTCAGCCGGTTCCGGTCGAATTCCAGAGAGCTCTACAATTCAACTTTCGACCGGACGCATGGCGGGAAGTGACCAGAAGCATGGACCGGACGCATGCTTCCGAGTGTCTGTAGTGGGGCCGAACTAGCTGTCGGTTGTGACCGGACGCTGGACCGGACGCATGGGCGCGTCCGGTCGGTGCGTCCGGTCAACACGCAGAAACTGTGGTCTGAAGCACCAACGGCTCTATTTTGGATGGAGCCTATATATACTTGTTGTGGTCGGCCATGGCAGGTAGCCGAGCACACTTGGGCCTTGGTGGCTTGTGTTGTGGTGCTAGAGAGCCCTCCCACTCACTTGTGATTGATAGTGTTCGTCCAAATCAAAGTGAGGAATGATTCTAGTGCATTCACGTTGAGAGATCGCATTCGTGGCACGATGATCGTGTTGCAAGCCGGTGTGCTTGTTTCTCTTGGAGGTTACCACCTCCTAGACGGCTTGGTGGCATGAGACGCAAGGGAGATTGTGCGGTGCTCCGGAGGAGGATTTGTGAGAGGTTCGTGCTCACCTCGCGGGGATCGCGAAGAGCGACACTACTAGAGCGTGTCATTGAGTTACCTCACTTGTGTGTGTGTGTGGGGGGGAGGGGTTCAATCGCGGTGCTAGAGGCTCACTTGAGAGTGGTGTCTTGCAGTGCCTTGCGGGGCATGTGAAATCTCATGTTTGGTTTTGGAAATTGATGACACACTTGTGGAACTAATCCTTTGCTCTAAGTGATGACTTGAGATAGGATTAGATGGATGACAAGGAGCATGATGATCATGAACATGGACAATGTCGGTGGACTTGATGGATCGTCAAGCTCGGTGATCGGCTTGAGAGGAACCCGGGAGATCAAGGCAAAGGTATCTTGATAGGGTTTTCCTTTTGGTGATCAAGACACGATAGAGCGTGTGATCACATTATAGGATAGATAGCCGACTAT
Organism: Hyparrhenia diplandra; assembly: GCA_015847255.1. Lineage (NCBI taxonomy): Eukaryota > Viridiplantae > Streptophyta > Magnoliopsida > Poales > Poaceae > Hyparrhenia > Hyparrhenia diplandra. Next base: position 87,422 of record JADLZK010011711.1, on the reverse strand, counting down.
CAAGAGGGGATGCGACAATCCTTTGGTGAAGTGCTTCTAGGTCCAATTGACTTGCATATTGCATTTAGGACAATGAGAGCACTAACTTCGATCTTGCCTAACTTATCGACGAGCTAACATGCATGATAACGTGATCATCTTCGACGTGTTGGCAACCTATGGCAAGAGGCGAAGCAAAGTTGAAGCAAAGAGCAAAGAAAAGGATGAAGAACCTACTATTTCGGGGTGACCGGACGCGACGAGGAGGCGACCGACGCGCGCCGCCCAACGGTGGCTCCGGCCGCGTCTGGCGAGAGAGCCCTCTGGCCGGTTTTGATCGGACGCGGGGACCGGAAGCCGCGGCCGGATGCTTCCGGTGCTCGGCCGGGAAGCTGCGACCGGGCGCGTGGAGGAAGCCGTCGGCCGTGGGCCCGACCCTTTGTTTGTGGACCGGAAGCGGCCGGACCCGCGACCGGACTTCGCGGGTGAGTCCGGTCGGTGCGTCCTGATCAGCGCCAGAGAGCCCATTTTGAAGGCAACGGCTCTATTCTTTGGAGGAGGCTATATATACTTGGATGGCCGGGTACATGCCCCCTCTCTTGCACATTTGAATACTCCTACACACTTGTGAGCAAGTGAGACTCCCCTCCACTCATCTCTTCACTCTAACTTCGATTCTTGAGTGATATTGAGAGTGATAGAAGTGCATTGCATCGTCGGTTGCATTCTAGAGGCACTTCATCCTTGGAGAAGCCGCGGGATTTCGTTTCTCTTGGGAATTTGCCCGGTTCCCTAGCGTCTTGGAGCAAGAGGCGGTGTTGAGCTCGATTGGAGCTTGTTCGAGGCCACACCGGTGGTATTGTGAGGGGTTGAGCCTTACCCCGCGGGAGGTTCGCGAAAGGCGTCACTAGTGGATTGCTCGTGGCTTGTTGGACCCTCTCTTGTGATCGTTTGCTTGAGCTCCCATCGGGGATTTGGCACCGGCCATTAAGCTTAGCAACCATCAAGTGAGTGTGTCGCCACAACGGGGACCGGCAAGCACGTGAACCTCGGTGAAAAATCATCGTGTCAACCTTGTTGTGTTCGTTGGAGATTTCTAGTTGATCACGGTGATTGGCTTCCACCTCTACACATCGACGTCGGTATATCGATTCCTACTCCTCGTGTATTTACCTTGATATATCTTGTGTAGCCTTGCTTAGGTTGTTAGCTTGTTTAGTGTAGTTTAGCTCCTAGTGGTAAATTAGTTAGTCTTGCTTGTTCACCTAGGAGTAAACTAGCGACCTAGACCTTGTTTGTGATTAGAGACATTACATTTGACTTGTGGCTTGCTTAGATAGCCCAGTAGCACCGCTTATTTAGCTTCGCCATATTGTTTACTAATCCTGGTGCTTAGTGTTGTTGCAAGATTTTTTAATAGGCTATTAACCCCTCTCTAGCAATTAGGACCTTTCAAGTGGTATCAGAGCCGAGGCACCGTTTTTGAGTGGCTTAACATCCAACGGTGATAAAATGGTGTTGAATTTCCATGTCAACAACACCAAGAAGACGCCACCTTTCGATGGCACCAATTTCGCCTATTGGAAGGTGAAGATGACTGCAGACCTCAAGTCAATCAATAGAGAAGTGTGGGTTGTGACCGAGAAGAAGTTCGAAGTTGCAAATCAAGCGCAACCAACCGCCTTGGAAGAAAAGAAGCTATATGCCAATGATGTGGCCGTGAGTGCTTTTCATGAGGCATTCAATGATAGAGTGTTTGAGCAAGTCAAGTCACTCACCGTTGCTCATGAGATTTGGAAGAAGCTAGAAGAGTGCTATGAGGGCACCGAAGGCGTCAAGCAAGCTAAGGCATATATCAAGCTTGAGCAATTCAATAGCTTCAAGATAAAAAAAGATGAGAGCGTGCGAAAGATGTTCCACCGCATGCAAGTGTTGGTGAATGATTTCAATGCTCTAGGAGAAGAGATTAAGGACAAGACCTTCAACATGAAGTTCTTGAGGTGTTTGCCCGAGAGGTTTGGGATGTTCATCACCATGCTAGTGAGAACAAACTTGAAGGATTTGACTCCCAACCAATTGCTTGATGAGGTCATGACCGATGATTCATATAGAGATGACAAGAAAAATTAAGAGCTCATCAACAAGGCAAACAAGAAGGTCAAAGAAGAAGAGAAGAAAGAGGACAAGAAGGGCTTGGCACTCAAGGCAAGCTCATCATCCAAGGGCAAGAGGAAGAAAGAAGAATCTAGTGATGATGAGAGTGGCACTTCTACTAGTGGGAGTGAAGTGGATGAGCAAATGGCTCTCTTTGTGAGGAGATTGGGAAAGTTTGTAAAGAAGAACTATATCTCCAAGAACAAGAAGAAACAATCATACAAGAAGAAGACCAAGGATGGCAAGAATGAGGCAACATGACATGTTTTCGTTACCATAATGATTGTCACTTGATTGCCGAGTGTCCATATGACAGTGATGATGAGAAGGGCATCAAGAAAGCAAGAAAGAAGAATGATGCCAAGAATGAGAAGGAGAAGAAGCCCAAGAAGAAGAATGAGTCTCATGTGGCTACTTGGGATAGTGATGGCTCATCCTCTTCAAGTGATGAAGAAGAGGAGAAGAAAAACAAGAAGAAGGGACAAGCTCACCTTGCTATGCATGACAAGATCTCCCTCTTCGACACTCCTTCTTCATGCTTCATGGCTAAGGCCACCAAGGTACAATCTATCACTAGTGATGATGATGATGATGATAGTGATAGTGATAGTGATGATGAGGAACCAACTCACACTAGGGAGGAGTTGCAAAGCATGCTTGATGATTGCATTGTCATGTTCAAGGATAGTAGGAAGGAATGCAAGGGCTTGCGTAAGGAAACAAAGAGCCTTAATCAAGAACTTGATAAGCTTTGGGCATCTTATGAGAGTCTAAAGGTAGACCATAAGAAGCTTAAGAAATCTCATTCTAAGTTAGAGAAATCTCATTCCTCCATACTAGAAGAGCACAAGTTATGTTTAGTTGAGGATAAGGTTGATACATGCAATGCTAGCATCATGTGTGACATTCTTGTTGATGAATCAACCCCCAAGTGTGAGACCTCCACTAGCTCTATCACTAGCATATCCATTTCTAGTGAAGATAATGATAATCCCATGCTTATTCATGAGAATGTTTGTTTAAAGAGGGAAGTAAAGGAGCTCAATCACTCCTTGACTAAGGCCTATGGTGGTGAGGACCGCTTACTTATGTGCTTGGGTAGCCAAAGGGCATCCTTATACAAGGAAGGCTTATGCTATATCCCCAAGAAAGGCAAGACTGCCCTTGTAACTCACAAGACTCGTTTTGTGAAGAACAATGGTAGCTATTGCAAAGTGCATGAACAAGAAAGCCAATGTTTCTTCAATCAAGCTTGATCATTCATATATGCTTGTGAAGAATGAAAATGGTGTTCGTGCTAGGTTCATTGGTACACCATGGATGGGCTCAAAGAAGAAAGCCATTTGGATACCAAAGGCCTTGGTGACTAACCTTGAAGGACCCAAAAAGGTTTGGGTACCTAAGAAGAATTGATTTCTTTTTGTAGGTCAATTACCGTGCCGGGGGAGAGCATTGGATAATGGATAGTGGGTGCACTCAACACATGACCGGGGATTCTCATATGTTCAAGTCTATTAGCATCAAGGGCATTGATGAGTATGAGTCAATCACATTTGGCAATGACAAGAAAGGCAATGTGTTGGGTCTTGGCAAGATTGCTATCACATAAGAGAAGAGTTTGTCAAAGGTGTTGCTAGTTTATCATCTTGATTACAACCTATTGTCGGTCTCTCAACTTTGTGATCTTGGCTATAAATGTATATTCACAAGCCAACAAGTTGAACTGGTTAGTGGTGATGGTGCAAACATGATTTTTAAGGGATTTAGATATGGTGATCTCTACCTTGTTGATTAACATAATTTTCAAGGGATTTAGATATGGTGATCTTTACCTTGTTGATTTTAACTCAAAAGAAGCCAAGTTGACAACATGTTTACTCTCAAAGGCTAGCAAATGGTGGTTGTGGCATAGAAGGCTTGGTCATGTTGGGATGAAGCAATTGAACAAGTTGATGAAGCATGACTTGGTTAGAGGTTTGAATGATGTGAAGTTTGAGAAGGACAAACCTTGTGAAGCATGTCAAGCCGGGCAGGCAATATGGCAATGCACATCCAACCAAGAGCACAATGAGTACAAGCAAGGCATTTGAGTTGCTACACATGGACTTGTTTGGGCCAACAACATACACTAGCATTGGTGGCAACAAGTATGGTTTTGTCATAGTTGATGACTACACTAGATACACATGGGTGTTCTTTTTGCATGACAAGAATGATGTGTTTGAGCTTTTCAAGACATTTGTCAAGAGGGTTCAAAAGAAGTTTGAGACATCCATCAAGAAGATTAGGAGTGACAATGGAAGTGAATTTAAGAACACAAGAATTGAAGAGTTGTGTGATGAGCTTGGAATTGGACATCAATTCTCACCAACCTACACTCCTCAATCCAATGGTGTAGTTGAGAGGAAGAATAGAACCTTGATTGAAATGGCAAGATCAATGCTTAGTGAGTACAATGTTAGCCATTCCTTTTAGGCCGAAGCAATCAACACGGCTTGCTATTGTAGCAACCGACTCTATTGCCATGGTATGCTTGGGAAGACGCCATATGAGTTGCTAAATGGAAGAAAGCCCAACATTGGTTACTTTAGAGTCTTTAGATGCAAATGCTACATCCTCAAGAAAGGCACAAGATTGGACAAGTTTGACAAGAAATGTGATGAAGGATTCCTAGTTGGATATTCAATCATAAGCAAAGCATATAGAGTTTGGAACTTGGGTAGTGGCAAACTTGAAGAGGTTTATGATGTTAAATTTGATGAAACCCAAGGCTCTCAAAATGAAGTTGAAAATCATGATGATATGAGTGGTTCCAACTTGGAGAATGCAATGAGAAACATGGATGTTGGTGACATTCGGCCAAGGCAAGTTGAAGATGATGATGACACTCCATTGCCTACCACTACCATTGAGATTGATGCAAATAAAGCAAGTACTAGTGGTACTCAAGATGATGAAGATCAAGAGCAACAAGCTAGTCCATCCACTCATCCTAGTCATCAAGTGCAAGTGATGCAACCATCCAACATTGCAAGAGATCATCCAATTGATCAAATTGTCGGTGACATCAATAGTGGAGTGATCACTAGAGGAAGATTGGCATCGTTTTGTGCTCACCATGCCTTTGTGTCTCAAGTTGAGCCGGAGAATATTGAGAAGGCACTAAAGAAGGAGGATTGGATCAATGCCATGCATGAAGAGTTAAACAACTTCAAGAGAAATGATGTATGGGAATTGGTGGAAAGGCCAAAGGACTATAATGTGATAGGAACCAAGTGGGTCTTCAAGAACAAACAAGATCAAGATGGAATTGTGGTTAGAAACAAGGCAAGACTAGTAGCTCAAGGGTACACTCAAGTAGAAGGTCTTGATTTTAGAGAGACATATGCACCGGTTGCTAGACTTGAAGCAATTAGAATCTTGCTTGCTTATGCATGTGCACATGACATCAAGCTTTATCAAATGAATATGAAAAGTGCATTCTTGAATGGCTTCATCAATGAGTTGGTCTATGTTGAACAACCACCGGGCTTTGAAGATGAAAAGTATCCCAACCATGTCTACAAGTTGAAGAAGGCATTGTATGGCTTGAAGCAAGCACCTAGAGCATGGTATGAGAGATTGAGAGATTTTTCTCCTCTCTAAAGGGTTCAAGATGGGCAAGGTGGACACCACTCTCTTCACCAAGAAGATTGGGAAAGACTTGTTTGTGTTGCAAATATATGTTGATGACATTATCTTTGGGTCAACCAACCAAGAGTTTTGTGAAGAGTTTGCTAATATGATGGCCAATGAGTTTAAAATATCAATGCTTGGAGAACTCACATTCTTTCTTGGACTTCAAGTCAAGCAATTGAAGAATGGCACATTCATTAGTCAAGGCAAGTACATCAAAGACATGATCAAGAAGTTTGATCTTCAAGATGCCAAGTCAATGTCCACACCAATGGCAACCAATGGAAGCTTAGACCCCGACCCTAGTGGCAACATGGTTGAACAAAAGAAATATCGGTCCATGATTGGTAGTTTGCTCTATGCAACCGCATCAAGACCGGACATTGCATTTAGTGTGGGCATATGTGCTAGATATCAATCCGATCCTAGAGAGAATCACCTCAAGGCAACAAAGAGAATTGTGAGGTACTTGAAGGGCACACAAGATGTTGGACTATGGTATCCAAAGGGATCCAAGTTTGAGTTGATTGGATATTCGGATTCGATTATGGAGGATGCAAGATCAATAGAATGAGCACAAGTGGCACATGTCAATTCCTTGGAAGGTCACTAGTATCATGGTCTTCAAAGAAGCAAAATAGTGTTGCTCTTTCAACCGCCGAAGCCGAATACATAAGTGCAGGAAGTTGTTGCACTCAATTGCTTTGGATGAGGTCAACCTTGAGGGATTTTGGATTCAAATTTGACAAGGTTCCATTGTATTGTGACAATGAAAGTGCTAGAAAGATGACTCAAAATCCGGTTCAACATCCAAGAACAAAGCACATTGACATAAGGCACCACTTCATAAGAGATCATCAACAAAAGGGTGATATTTGTATCATGGGCATTGGCACCGAAGATCAACTAGCTGACATATTCACTAAGCTACTTGATGAGAAAAGGTTTTGCATGCTAAAGGGAGAATTGAACATTATTGACTTCTCCAACTCGAGTTGATGCACCCCACTTATATGACATGCCTCTTCTTCGACAAACCCATGGTAAAAGTTGATTGTCATGGCATTCATATGATGTTAAGGACTTGTTAGTGCATCTAGCCATCATGCATGTTTAATAGGCTCATTCATGAAAAATAAAATGTTTTCAATGTATGTGTGGCACCACTATTGCTTCGATTGGTTCTATGAACTAGTGGTGGCATATGACATGTTTATGTGCTTGCAATCCTAGTGTCAACTCTAGAAAAATGCGCTATTGATGTGTATTCTAACATGGTGCAAGATAACCCTTATGCATATGAGGTGTGAAAAAGCTTGTCCTTCGTTCAAACTTGAATACATGGAAAGGCAAGTGATCTAGATGAGACCACATGTGATACTTTGATTGACTTGATTTCTCTCATTTACACCTTTTTGGTGATTGTTGACAAAGGGGGAGAAATAAGTCACAAAGATGTTGGAAAGGATCACACAAATAGGGGGAGCAAGCTCATAGACTATTTGTGCATTTGTATGAGCATGATCATAATGAATTGTTGCATTGGCAATTTAAATTCAATATACATGATTGCTCGGTGTATGCTAGTTTTTGAAAATTGATTGGTGATTGACCAACTAGCATACATAGGATGTGTCTAGACAAAGCTCACATTTTAGCCTATAATGTTGATCTCATGGGGTATGTTGAGTTTTGATGATTGTCTAGTTACATTGATGCTAAGGACTCCGATGGTTTGACGCTTCAAAGGTCCGAATTCTAGAACCTTAGCATCTCTTTTTTGTATTAGTATCTCTCCCCAAGATTTCTATCCATACATATGTGCCAACTTGATCCAAACACATGGAAGCACATATGTAGGGGAGCTACTACTACCAAAACAGAACCTTGAAATGTTTGCCCAATCCTTGATTCATGATCAAAATTCTATGGGCAAGCAATTCAAGTTCAATTGAATTTTATTTCATATCTTTGTGATTTTGGTTGTCATCAATTACCAAAAAGGGGAGATTGAAATCTCATGTTTGGTTTTGGAAATTGATGACACACTTGTGGAACTAATCCTTTGCTCTAAGTGATGACTTGAGATAGGATTAGATGGATGACAAGGAGCATGATGATCATGAACATGGACAATGCCGGTGGACTTGATGGATCGTCAAGCTCGGTGATCGGCTTGAGAGGAACCCGGAGATCAAGGCAAAGGTATCTTGATAGGGTTTTCCTTTTGGTGATCAAGACACGATAGAGCGTGTGATCACATTATAGGATAGATAGCCGACTATCAAGAGGGGATGCCGCGACAATCCTTTGGTGAAGTGCTTCTAGGTCCAATTGACTTGCATATTGCATTTAGGACAATGAGAGCACTAACCCCGATCTTGCCTAACTTATCGACGAGCTAACATGCATGATAACGTGATCATCTTCGACGTGTTGGCAACCTATGGCAAGAGGCGAAGCAAAGTTGAAGCAAAGAGCAAAGAAAAGGATGAAGAACCTACTATTTCGGGGTGACCGGACGCACGAGGCGGCGACGCGACCGACCGTGGCTCCCGCCGGTCGCGTCGCGGCGAGCCCCTCGGCCCCGGTTTTGATCGGACGCAGGGACCGGAAGCACGACCGGATGCTTCCGGTGCTCGACCGGAAGCTGCGACCGGACGCGTGGAGGAAGCCGTCAGCCGTGGGCCCGACCCTTGTCTGTTGTGACCGGAAGCTGCGACCGGACCCGCGACCGGACTTCGGCCGGTGAGTCCGGTCGGTCGCGCCCGATCAGCGCTTGAGAGCCCATTTTGAAGGCAACGGCTCTATTCTTTGGAGGAGGCTATATATACTTGGATGGCCGGGTACATGCCCCCTCTCTTGCACATTTGAATACTCCTACACACTTGTGAGCAAGTGAGACTCCCCTCCACTCATCTCTTCACTCTAACTTCGATTCTTGAGTGATATTGAGAGTGATAGAAGTGCATTGCATCGTCGGTTGCATTCTAGAGGCACTTCATCCTTGGAGAAGCCGCGGGTTTCGTTTCTCTTGGGAATTTGCCCCGTTCCCTAGCGTCTTGGAGCAAGAGGCGGTGTTGAGCTCGATTGGAGCTTGTTCGAGGCCACACCGGTGGGTATTGTGAGGGGTTGAGCCTTACCCCGCGGGAGGTTCGCGAAAGGCGTCACTAGTGGATTGCTCGTGGCTTGTTGGACCCTCTCTTGTGATCGTTTGCTTGAGCTCCCATCGGGGATTTGGCACCGGCCATTAAGCTTAGCAACCATCAAGTGAGTGTGTCGCCACAACGGGGACCGGCAAGCACGTGAACCTCGGTGAAAAATCATCGTGTCAACCTTGTTGTGTTCGTTGGAGATTTCTAGTTGATCACGGTGATTGGCTTCCACCTCTACACATCGACGCCTCGGGTATATCGATTCCTACTCCTCGTGTATTTACCTTGATATATCTTGTGTAGCCTTGCTTAGGTTGTTAGCTTGTTTAGTGTAGTTTAGCTCCTAGTGGTAAATTAGTTAGTCTTGCTTGTTCACCTAGGAGTAAACTAGCGACCTAGACCTTGTTTGTGATTAGAGACATTACATTTGACTTGTGGCTTGCTTAGATAGCCTGTAGCACCGCTTATTTAGCTTCGCCATATTGTTTACTAATCCTGGTGCTTAGTGTTGTTGCAAGATTTTTTAATAGGCTATTAACCCCTCTCTAGCAATTAGGACCTTTCAAGTGGTATCGAGCCGAGGCACCGTTTTTTGAGTGGCTTAACATCCAACGGTGATAAAATGGTGTTGAATTTCCATGTCAACAACACCAAGAAGACGCCACCTTCGATGGCACCAATTTCGCCTATTGGAAGGTGAAGATGACCGCAGAACCTCAAGTCAATCAATAGAGAAGTGTGGGTTGTGACCGAGAAGAAGTTCGAAGTTGCAAATCAAAAAGCGCAACCAACCGCCTTGGAAGAAAAGAAGCTATATGCCAATGATGTGGCCGTGAGTGCTTTTCATGAGGCATTCAATGATAGAGTGTTTGAGCAAGTCAAGTCACTCACCGTTGCTCATGAGATTTGGAAGAAGCTAGAAGAGTGCTATGAGGGCACCGAAGGCGTCAAGCAAGCTAAGGCATATATCAAGCTTGAGCAATTCAATAGCTTCAAGATAAAAAAAGATGAGAGCGTGCCGAAGATGTTCCACCGCATGCAAGTGTTGGTGAATGATTTCAATGCTCTAGGAGAAGAGATTAAGGACAAGACCTTCAACATGAAGTTCTTGAGGTGTTTGCCCGAGAAGTTTGGGATGTTCATCACCATGCTAGTGAGAACAAACTTGAAGGATTTGACTCCCAACCAATTGCTTGATGAGGTCATGACCGATGATTCATATAGAGATGACAAGAAAAATTAAGAGCTCATCAACAAGGCAAACAAGAAGGTCAAAGAAGAAGAGAAGAAAGAGGACAAGAAGGGCTTGGCACTCAAGGCAAGCTCATCATCCAAGGGCAAGAGGAAGAAAGAAGAATCTAGTGATGATGAGAGTGGCACTTCTACTAGTGGGAGTGAAGTGGATGAGCAAATGGCTCTCTTTGTGAGGAGATTGGGAAAGTTTGTAAAGAAGAACTATATCTCCAAGAACAAGAAGAAACAATCATACAAGAAGAAGACCAAGGATGGCAAGAATGAGGCAACATGACATGTTTTCGTTACCATAATGATTGTCACTTGATTGCCGAGTGTCCATATGACAGTGATGATGAGAAGGGCATCAAGAAAGCAAGAAAGAAGAATGATGCCAAGAATGAGAAGGAGAAGAAGCCCAAGAAGAAGAATGAGTCTCATGTGGCTACTTGGGATAGTGATGGCTCATCCTCTTCAAGTGATGAAGAAGAGGAGAAGAAAAAACAAGAAGAAGGGACAAGCTCACCTTGCTATGCATGACAAGATCTCCCTCTTCGACACTCCTTCTTCATGCTTCATGGCTAAGGCCACCAAGGTACAATCTATCACTAGTGATGATGATGATGATGATAGTGATAGTGATAGTGATGATGAGGAACCAACTCACACTAGGGAGGAGTTGCAAAGCATGCTTGATGATTGCATTGTCATGTTCAAGGATAGTAGGAAGGAATGCAAGGGCTTGCGTAAGGAAACAAAGAGCCTTAATCAAGAACTTGATAAGCTTTGGGCATCTTATGAGAGTCTAAAGGTAGACCATAAGAAGCTTAAGAAATCTCATTCTAAGTTAGAGAAATCTCATTCCTCCATACTAGAAGAGCACAAGTTATGTTTAGTTGAGGATAAGGTTGATACATGCAATGCTAGCATCATGTGTGACATTCTTGTTGATGAATCAACCCCCAAGTGTGAGACCTCCACTAGCTCTATCACTAGCATATCCATTTCTAGTGAAGATAATGATAATCCCATGCTTATTCATGAGAATGTTTGTTTAAAGAGGGAAGTAAAGGAGCTCAATCACTCCTTGACTAAGGCCTATGGTGGTGAGGACCGCTTACTTATGTGCTTGGGTAGCCAAAGGGCATCCTTATACAAGGAAGGCTTATGCTATATCCCCAAGAAAGGCAAGACTGCCCTTGTAACTCACAAGACTCGTTTTTGTGAAGAACAATGGTAGCTATTGCAAAGTGCATGAACAAGAAAGCCAATGTTTCTTCAATCAAGCTTGATCATTCATATATGCTTGTGAAGAATGAAAATGGTGTTCGTGCTAGGTTCATTGGTACACCATGGATGGGCTCAAAGAAGAAAGCCATTTGGGTACCAAAGGCCTTGGTGACTAACCTTGAAGGACCCAAAAAGGTTTGGGTACCTAAGAAGAATTGATTTCTTTTGTAGGTCAATTACCGCACGGGGGAGAGCATTGGATAATGGATAGTGGGTGCACTCAACACATGACCGGGGATTCTCATATGTTCAAGTCTATTAGCATCAAGGGCATTGATGAGTATGAGTCAATCACATTTGGCAATGACAAGAAAGGCAATGTGTTGGGTCTTGGCAAGATTGCTATCACATAAGAGAAGAGTTTGTCAAAGGTGTTGCTAGTTTATCATCTTGATTACAACCTATTGTCGGTCTCTCAACTTTGTGATCTTGGCTATAAATGTTGTGTAGCCTTGCTCGGTGAAAAATCATCGTGTCAACCTTGTTGTGTTCGTTGGAGATTTCTAGTTGATCACGGTGATTGGCTTCCACCTCTACACATCGACGTCGGTATATCGATTCCTACTCCTCGTGTATTTACCTTGATATATCTTGTGTAGCCTTGCTTAGGTTGTTAGCTTGTTTAGTGTAGTTTAGCTCGTAGTGATAAATTAGTTAGTCTGGCTTGTTCACCTAGGAGTAAACTAGCGACCTAGATCTTGTTTGTGATTAGAGACATTACATTTGACTTGTGGCTTGCTTAGATAGCCTGTAGCACCGCTTATTTAGCTTCGCCATATTGTTTACTAATCCGGGTGCTTAGTGTTGTTGCAAGATTTTTTAATAGGCTATTCACCCCCCTCTAGCCATTAGGACCTTTCAGCGTGCCTTGAGGGGCAAGTGATTTGGGATCACATCGAAGAACCATATAGGTGAAACATCGAAGGAACCACCCAAGGTGTTGGTCGACACAACGAGGAATAGGGAGAAGTTGGCAAGCTTCCCGATACCTCGAAGAAAAAATCACCGGTGTCAACTTGTCTACTCTTCTCGGTGGTTTGCATTCTTCAAATCACAAGCTTTGTATTTATATTCATTTAAACCTTGTGCTTGTGCTTGTGGAGTAGCTCTTGCAATTACTAGCTTGTGTGGCTTGATTAGTTGAGTTGCTTAGTTTGTGTAGCTAAGTAATTTGAGTCTTTGGGTTAGGGCGTGTGTCGCCTTGTCCATTGTGCATCTAGTGAGGTTAGGTTGACTTTGTGGTTTTGCTCATTAGAATTGTGTAGGAGCTCACCCTTGTTTGAAGTAGTAGTGCATAGGTTTGTGTGACCTTGCAATACAAATGGTTAGGAGCTCAAGCTAGGCTTATCGGCTCATTTGCTTTGTGTTGGATCTTTTGTGAGGTGATTTAGAGTCATAGCTAGAGGGGCTAAGTCTTGGCTAAACGAATAGTTTCAATTCCGCATTATATTTATTTAGCCGGTGCAATTAGTTTTAGTAAGGACTATTCACCCCCGCTAGTCCCCATCTCGACCCTACAAAAGTTGTATAGCTCATAGAGATTTACAATTTTGGTTTGATTTATTTCCCCACATGAGTTCATTTGAATAATTTAAAATTTTGAATTTCAAATTATAAGAAAATGAGTTTAGGATAGTAAATGATTTCTAATGAAAAAATATAACTTATCGATCTACAACTTTTGCTTTCATTATTTCTTTATTTAAGTTTGTTTTTGAACAGTTTAAAATTTTGATTTTTCAAAATGTGACAAGCTTTTCATCTTATTTGTATTAGTTCGCATATATATTCACAAACCAAAACACTAAATTCAAATCGCGTGCACAGTGGCGGAGCTGACGTGGGGCCAGCGGGGCCATGACCTCCCCAACAAAAAAAATGAGCAATTTGTTTTGTCAGCCAGGCTAACATATCCCTGCCGTCAGTGCATGCATAGTTTTTTTTTTTTTTTTTTTTTTTTTAAGCAAATCAGTGCATGCATAGCTGAGGCGTCATCGATCCTTGCCGTCCTGTCAGTGCATGGAGTAATTTGGGGCCAACCGGCCAAGGCCCATGGACCGGCTCTCTGTCCAGTAAAGAGGCCGCCGGCCGCGTAGTCGCTAGGAACAGCCAGTTGATCGTAGACGTACGACGTTTTGTTCCTCCGCAACCGCGAGACCGCGACATAAGACGTTTGGGTTTTCTTTTGCAGTTTCGCCGCCACCGCAGATCAAACTTCGCTCCAGCAGGTGCCGCCGCCGTGACGCCATTCACCTGTCCAGCACGACTTCACGAGCGACGAGCCGATCAACATCAACCGATGACTCCCCAAGGTAAGTGGCGCGGGTGCTCTCCGTCTTGATCTCAAACGCTGAAATTTTATTTATATTTCATGTTAATTCCTCATGTAATTTTGTTGCTCACGTTGATCATCTTAGTTTTATTGAGGATTTTTTAACACCATGAAATCGGCTGATCGGTTTGGGGAGTAATTTTATTGCTCCATCTTGATCTCACACGCTGAAATTTTATTTCTATTTCATGTTAACAGTGTTGACATATCACCTGTCCTCTCCATCTTGAGCTCATTCTCGTGTAATTTTATTTCATGCTACATGTTTATCAGGCAAGGAAACTAAAAAGAAGGACACTTTTTATTGCATAATTATGGCTAGCTAGTGTATGTGGTCAATGAATTTTTTTTTGCCCCGCTTTTATTTCCACGCCAACCACCGATCGTGCACTGCAGCACATGCACCGCACTATCAGCTGCACCCACGCTGAAATCAGCATCAAATCAAGTATCGGCAGCTGTAGCATGCGCTTGTCCCTGCATCACTGCATGCACCAACAGAACCAAAAAATATATATATATGCAGAAGCCCACCTTGTCCACAGTGCCAGCGGGAGCCCAAATGCCTCCTACGCGGAGCAGCCCACTCGCTGCCGAAGAGCCCAGCAGCGCACGGCCAGGAAGTCCAGCATGGAATATAATAAAGCAATTCTAAAAAAAAGTACTCCCTTCATCCAGTAATATAATGATTTTAAGAATTCTAAGATAAATTAAGAGGGAACATAAAAGATGCATGTACCTTTATTTTTTAATCAAATATTATCATCAACGTGATTAATGGTGATCGGTTGATATATATAAATTATTTAAATAAAATTAGCTTTTGTCCTCTAGAATGCATTTTTTTTTTTTTTGACGCCTCTCATCTGGTACAAATTGTAGCATTTGTTCATACAAACGCACACCCACACAACACACGCACACTACTCACACCACCCCATGTACAAACAAACCTACAACTACACTTTCGATTCAAGACCGCGTTCATCTTGAGATCACCGAAATCCTCTCGATTCCGTAGGTGGCGGCACGCCACAATCCCATTGTGGCTTCACGCGTGAGGCGCACGCTTGGCACCTGTCCCAAGCGGAGACTGTTCATATTTGGGGAAAACCCCGGTGCCAGACCCGGGCGATTCTGGGAATCGAACGCGGGCGGTGGCCTCCACGACGAGAGAGCGCACGAGAGCGCACCACTGCGCTACGGGCGCGTTGGCTAGAATGCATTATATTTGAGGATAAATTTTGAAAGCTAGAATACACAATATTACACGATGCATTATATTTAAGGATAATTTTTGAAAGCTAAATTACACTATATTACACGATGGAGGGAGTAAGATATATACTAAGTACTAATCACCAACAATATCTTATAGTGGTATTAGTAGTGGTAATAAGCACTTGGGTTAGCATTAGCATAATTTGAAGTGGCCTGTTTTGAAACCCATCTTATTAGGTATTTTTGTTGTTTTTTTTACAACTTTTCTTTATGAAGCAAAACTGAAAACCTGACGTCGGCCAACCTGGCTATGTGGTAGGCCATGTGACAATTTCTATTTTTTAAAAAAGATCCCTTCATCCCAATATGTGTGGACTCAGAAAAAACCGTACCAATCTAAAAAAACCCGCACTTATTAGGACTCTTGGATTTGGACAAGTGGTTACCGTCGAACAGTAACGCGGACCTCGATCCGATAAAGTTCATTCATAGATAACATCAAGCTCCGATCTGTAGCGCAAAGAGAAAGTTTGGTGCGCTTATCCCCATACAATCTGGCAAATGATCGTGTAGTCAGGGTTGTGAGGCATGATGGAGGGATGAATCTGAGAGCTTGTGTTTATTCAAGGCTGTGCTGGTTGATGTATTTGGATTTCCCTTTAGACTTACAGAAAGATCTTTATATCCGTGCTTCAGTTGCCCCCTATGGCCGTCTGCTAAACTGGTACAACACTACTACAGATTCGCTTCAGCACTACAGCGGTATCACTACCGAATTTAATCCACCGGCAGTGCTGAACCTCGCCTCAGCAGTGATGAACCGTTTAGGCTCGGAAAAATCAGAAACTCCACGGACTCGACCAATTCCCGGCAGTGAAGACTTAGATCACCACCGGGTTGAATCGTTCCCGGCAGTGGTCTTGATGGACACAGAATCACTCACGGGTTTAAATAAGAACCGATAGCGATTTGAAGACCAAGGAACAAAGAAAAACAAACGAAAGAAACAGAAGATTGCACACGCAGACGAATTAAAAACGATCGGGTTTATTATATATTACTAAGTAATATATTTACAAAATGAAAAAATAAATAGAAAGCGGCGGCCGCCGCCGCCCTCCTAGGCCTCGTCCTCGCCGGCCTCATCCTTGCCGCCCCACCACCTCGAGCGCCGCGTTCATCATTGCCCGCCCTTGCCGGTATCCCCGTAGTGAGGATGTCGGCGATGGCATCGACCTTGTAGGCATAGAAGTTGGCCTTCTCCACCAGCGGCCAAGCCACCGCTTGGCAGGCCGACCCATTTGTTTCGCCAGCCGACCGCGACGGTGAACTGAAGCTCCTCCATGGTGTAGACGCCCGGCCATCTCGCACGCACGCCGATGAAGCTGCCCGGTGATCGAGATTATGGAAAGAGAGATGTTAATTAGCGATGGAGATGGTACCAAATCGAGAGGGTGCTATATAGTAACAATCCATGGAATGCATGCAGTCGATTGTCATTTCCCAAGACGACGCCATGAAAACAATCAAACAAATGACCGCCCATCTCCCCTACACCCGGCTCGATCGGGCGGCTCGCGCATTTGCACGCCGCTTTTGATCTCCAATCCCTAGGCGGCAAACCAATGGACGACCGGCTCGCTACGCGTTCTTGCGCGTTTTTCAATGGCCGCTTCTTGCCACCACCTGCTTTCCCAAGACACCCAATCCCGATCCCCGGGTTCGATCCCCCAACGAGCCGCTTTTTGACCATTTTTTCAAGAACGATGCTAGAGTTTAATTAGGATTACCATTGCTATAGATGTTGCTCACGAAATCTAATGATATTGATTTGATAGCATAGATAGAGACTTATCTAAATACACCATTGTTATTTTAAAACAAGGAATGCAATGCTTTACATTATTTACCATTGGTACAAGATCAACCACACGTACCTTCGCTACCCTAACGATGTCGACGGGGAGGGAGCAGGGAGGGAGGGAGACGAGAGATCGAGACGAGAAACTTTTGCTACCTCGGGCCGAGCATGAACAAATGACACTCAACTTGCCGTAGCACGCTTCACAACACGGCCGGGCTATTTAAAGAATCAACCTTGTACCGCCCAACGGATAGCCATCACGTTTTTTTTTTTTTTTACCATGGCAGTAGTACGAGTACACACAATATCAGTAGCTGCCACGCTTCACTTAGCGTGTTCACGAGAGGCCCGAGCATGCATGCATGGCGCCGCGTGAAGAACCGCGTTGCCGTAGTATTCACTACCGGTTAGGAACCGGCGGTGTCTCCTAACCGATGAGAAAAGCTCGTGGCACTAGCCGCAAATGCGCCGACGGGTTAAATCAATGTCAAGTTAAAAACACCGCCGGGTGTAGTTTTACACCCGGCGGGATTAGTAGATCACCGGGTGCAGATCTTTCTAGCGTTGATATTCGATATCACCGCCGGTGAAAACTTGGACCCGACGGTGATTTCGCAAAAAATTCAACGGCCACACGCTTCAACTCGATCGGGCTGACCATCGCACCAATGCCGGGCGAACTGCCGCCACGCCCTCCGTACAACGGCGGCCGCCTCAACCACGGCATCTCACCTATTTAAACGGCAAGGGGGACGCTGTGTTTTTGCACCCGCCTCCTATCCGTTCGACATTCTTGGTTCGTCCCGTAGTTCCTACTCTCTCCTCAAAATACGAGAGGGCTTAGTTTTGAATTTTAGTGTCATGGGTTTCGGATCTAGGAAATCTTTTTTTCGCTTATTTTCCTTGTTCTTCGTCCCCCGATCTTCTTTGCTAGCAGTACTTTCCAGTTCCACATACATATGGCCTTTCTTTGAGAGAAAACCCTCCACATACAGATATGCCTAGTCCAAGAAAATGGTTTACAGAAAATATGCTAGAAGAGTCTTACTGAAGATAGAGAGACACCGGAGCTTGCGGCTTTCGTGGGTGCCATGATTCAGGATCGAACTCGACTCATATTAAGAGTCCGGAGTCCTTGTGTTTTGGGGTGGAAATGTCGAATCAAAACCCTGGCACATGTGCATATAGTATCTCGAATCATATGGTGCATCCACGGAAAAGCAATCCCCATTGGACCAAGTTACCGTGACTTCATCCTTGGTTCCATGGTCAAGTTTGGGCTGAAGATGAAGCTCCCGGTGAATCTCATCCTCCAACCTCCTCGATCGCTTTTTTTGATCTCGCCACTTCTTCGACCCCGCAGAGATGCTACAAGAGACTTACCGAGGTGATTAAATTTTAATGTGTGTGTACACTTTGATTGTAGCATTGATCTATCTCGTGAATTGGTCTTTGTTACCGTATATTTAGTTTTATGTAAGGTCCTTGTTGTGGAAATATATGTAATCAAATTTCTTATCTGTTGTATTTTTGTTTGTTATGGATGTGGATTGTCTCTTCAATATCTTTGAGTTTCTATTTTTTACCCTTCATCGAACATAATAATGAAAGACAGATTTCGCCAAATATGCCGCAATGTCGAAAAAATACAATGATCCAAATCCAATGCGAATGAAATAAAGTTAGTATATGTAACAAACAAAAATACAACAAATAATAAATTTTATTCACATCCATATGGCCTCAATGCCATTGTTGTAGCGGTTTCAAACTTTTTCTCGAGCCTTTCACATGCAAATGGGGAAGCAACCACGAAGTTTGAGATTTTTGGAGTTGGTTTGGTACTTTCCCTAGTTTATTTGAATTTTTACACAATGCCATCGTGTAATTATAGTTTGAACTGAGAGTACCCACAAAAAGAGCTAGAATGCTTTAGACTTTTTCCCCGGGGTCTCTCATGTTCCCTAGGAGGCAAATCATTGTGGAGGTCCATGAAAAATTCTTGTGTTTCCATGGTGTAATTAGCGTTCTTATCGTCGCTTTAGCTCGAAGAAAATCATAGTAATTAAAATATTTCTCGAAAAAAACCTAAGATCTTGTATGGGATCATAATTTGGGTGTACGTGGATCGCAAAAAAAAAAATTCAAGCCATTTCTATCTAGGAGGATTACACATCCTTCACAGAGGCACATGATACCTTCCATCGAACCAGACTATACAATGTAGTTCTTGTGCCCCATGTGGTTCATATGTTTGCCGGTGTTGTAGTGGTCTCAAACTTTTTCCTCGAGGCTTTCACATGCAAATGGGGAAGCAACCACGAAGTTTGAGGTTTTTCGTAGTTGGTTTGGTACTTTCCCCAATTTATTTGAATTTCTCGCGCGACGCCACTGTGTAATTATAGTTTGAACCGAGAGTACCCACAAGAAGAGCCGTAATGCCGCTAGACTTTTTCCCTGTGGGTCTCATGTGCCCTAGGAGGCAAATCATTGTGGAGGTCCATGAAAAATTCTTGTGTTCCATGGTGTAATTAGCGTTCTTGTCGCCAGCTTTAGCTCGAAGAAAATCATAGTAATTAAAATATTTCTCGAAAAAAACCTATGATCTTGTGTGGGGTCATATTTTGGGTGTACAAGACTACAAAAAAAAAATCAAGCCATTTCTATCTAGGAGGATTACACATCCTTCACAGAGGTACATGATCATTCATGAAGTGGCAAAGATCTCTATAGCACCGCCGGTTGTGGGTAATAACCGGCAAAGAATAGGATTGGGGCGAAATTTTCCAAATGTATCCGAACCTCCCGCCATTCGTTCCCCACCGCCAAAAAACCAAAATTTTGTCGATATATATATGTGAGTGGCTCGGAGCGAAATTTTGGCAAGTCATTTTGAACCCCGCGCCATTCTCATTCCCCACCAGCACCGAAAGAGCACCAGATTCGCCGACGGAGCACCACCAACTCCAACGTCGCCGTTCGTCGTCCCCTACGCCGCCGGGCCGTCCATTCACAAGCATCTCCGATCGTTCCGCTCCAGCGAAATCGAGGCTTGACGGCGTTCTCCCACGCCACGCTCCTCCAATCCGATGTCCCCAACGCCGCGCCGGCATCCTCTGCCCTTCCACGGTGAGAACTAATTATCCCTTTAGGTGTTCAAGTTTTTACCTTTGAGAATGAGAACTAATTCGTCGTAGTCCTAGCCCTGCCTCGCCTGCTTGGTCTTCCTCCACGTCGACGGAGGACCGCCGCCACACCTCTTTGCCGTCCGCAGCCTCACGGCGTCTTCCTCTTCACCGCCCGACACCGTACCGTCCGCGACTTTGTCCTCCTCGAATCCTCCGAGACAAGATAGGAGCGCACGAGGTGCACGAAAGCATGGTGAGTGTGTTGGTCACTGCCTTTGAGGTGTTCGTTGAAATGCCCGTGTGGATAATCGCAACCTGTTATTTTCCTTTTTATATTTAGATTTTGCTTTCAAACAGTTCTGATCCTTAGTAACAAATGAGCTCTAAAACATTATGGTCGATTCTTGCATGATTGAAGACATACTAGTGCTCGAATTGTGATAGAAATTCATAGATTTAGCTTTCAAACAGTACTGGATCCTTATTAACAAATGAGCTTTAAAACATTATGGTCATTTACAGCACGATTGAAGACATACTAGTGCTCGAATTGTGATTGAAATTCATGAGTTAGCGTTGTTCGAAATCCAGTTTGTATATTTTAAATATATGTATGTGCTTACTTTACAACATTTATGAATATCAAAGCATAATCATCCTATTTTGGTTACATGTATAGGCAAGCATGGCGTGGTACGTAGTATTTGTTGGTCGCGTGCGGGGATCTATCTAACCTCGGGAAGATTGCTATGCTCAAGTCCAAGGCTACGCTAATAATTGTTATAGAAAATACAACACCGAAGGTGAAGCCGCCATTGCCTATAATGGTGCAAACTAGCCGACCCTAGAGATTGAAGAGAAGCCACCCCCACATACTTATGAAGATTGCGAGAATTGCCGCTTAATTGGTCTTGGAAAGATGTCATTGCTTTTATTTATGTCTTGGTAGTCTTCTTATTTTAAAAGTTGATGTAGGCTTAGTTTCTAGAACATTAGGTAGATTTTGTTGTATGTAACCATTAAATCCTCGTAATGTTTTGACGATATTAATATATGATGATTTTTGGATTTAAAAAGAGCTGAATTCCTCGATTAAATTCAAAAAATTTAAATATTTTAAAATAAAAACGCTGGGTGGCATGGGCCCGCCAAAGAATGAGAAACAATCGGTAGTGTAACTACACCAAAAACTATCGGTTTGAATTACAAACCGTCATCAATGACGAAATATCACCGCCGGCCGCATTAAACAACCGATAGTGTCAACTCTAATAACGCCGCGGGTTGAAATCAACCGACGGTGTTCACATAAAGTTCACCGACGGGTCCAAAGTAAACCGAAATTGTTAGGTCCACGATACATTGTCGGCTCAATCTAACCCGATAGTGTTATCCCCTCAGTTCTGTCGGTTCGTTGAAGCCCGACAGTGCTCTCAATATCAACTCCGCTGGTTGACTTCTGAACTGGCATTGCTTGGATAAAAAATGCTACCGGTCAATGGATGACCCGACAGTGTTCGGTGACAGTGCGCTGCTAGTTCGATATCAAACCGACAGTCTATCCTCGAATCACCGCTGGTGTTTTGACCCGGTAGTGTTTCGAACCCCATGTTGGTGTTTCTTAGTGAAAGCAGCAAAGTCCGCAAGCGCACGGGAAATACCGTTGTAGCACTTCACCCGGTGATAAACAAGGTATCGTATAATTCGCAAGGACGGTTGTGTAGAGGGCTTTCTGGCTGTGTCTACCCAAGGCAAGGTTATGTTCTATGAGTAATGAGGTATCTCTATGGTCTTAGATTTCCAAAGCGAGGATTTCTCGCGTTGTTATCTCCTTACTTTCAGCACCGGCCCACGCCCAATACCTGGGCAAAGGTCCGACAATTAGCTCTACGTCACACCCGAACGGGGAGGGATTACAAGGGACGAACAAGGCTGTCACGACCCCCGCCGCCTACCCTCACGACCGTGGGATGCTCCGCAAAAAGGTAGGTGAATGCTAGTCCAAACACCACGTTTGCACTATTGGTCACGCTTCTTGATGTTGGCCAAGGTTCCCTGAAAGAGTTCCTTCACCAAGAACTAACGCTCTTACGAGATAATCTACCGATCCCTCAAGATTATGACAACTTAAGATAATATGCTTGAAAAGACAATAAGCCGAAAGATAATCACAAGCTTGCTCACCAAAGTGTAAGAAGCTTGTACGGGTACAAGCATCGCGGGTGCCGACAAGTCCGGCACTCCGACCTCCTAGGAACCGCGGACCCCTGAGGGCAGTCCGACAACTCCGAGTAGAAGGAGCAATGTTTCCTTCTAGCTTTTCCCTCTCTCACTCTCTAGAATTGGAAGAAGAAAAGAAGACTAATCTACTCTCTTGCTCAAGTGTGTTGAATTCTCCTTGTTGTGATGCTTAAGGGAGAGGTAGAATGCCTCCTTTTATAGCTTGAGTGTAGGGCGGTCTTTGGAAAATGTCCTCCACCCCCATTATGGCCAAACCGACCAGGAATAGGCGGTTTGGAGGTACACTGAACCTGGCCTACACCTGCACTGACGTCCTCTGGAGATGGAACCGCCGCGCGCCGGCTCAGGCCCACCGGTCAGAAGATGGGTGCGGCCGCGCCCTGGTCGGCCCCAAATCGACCCAGCTTTGACGTGTCGTCCTCTTTCGTTGTCTTGGGCCTGGTGTCGGTGTGGAAAACCTGAGTTCGCGGCCCGACCGAGGTGAGTTGGTTTGGCCTTGCCATTTGTCACTTTTGGGCCTTTTTCCATTTATTGATTTATTATTCTTTTTCTTTGTATTTTGGCCAAAAGTGCACATGACTTGTCTTGTACCTGCAAGAACCAAATATACACCAAAACTATGGAATTTGTTAATTTATAATCCCTATTTCTAGGTTGTCTTGGTGACTGTGTTTGATTTGTAGTTGGTTACCGTCAACATCCCACATCACTAACGCTATGGTTCTGCCGGCTCAATTTTCGGGCAAAGGAAGGGGGGGGGGGTTGGAGCCCGGTAGTGATGAGCGATTCTATAGTAGTGCAGGGATGAAAACAAAGCACATATCCTGCTGCAAGTGTTACTTCTTGAAGCTGACAGAGTACCCAGGAGTCTTGTGGTGTCCAGAGGCACAGTTCTTGGTGGAATTGGGAGGTCATGGAGTGTTCAGTCTACATCTTGGATGGGGAATTCCCGGATGCATTCCCCCAGGATGAGGACAATGTGCCATTTGATGGTGAGCCACACCCTGAACATTGTCCAATAGTCATGGGGGCCAACCCTCTTTTCCCAAATTGGGAGAATGAGCAACAGGGAGCAATTGGGAATCTAGGAATTTTTGGTGGCAACCCACACCTTGCCCCTGCACAGCACTTCAACCCAATTCAGTTTCAGGCTTCCGTTAATGATATGGAGAATGAGGTGAATGAGGATGAAGAGGTGGATGTTGATGGAATGGAGGATGAGAACAACAATGCTGGTTGGGATGCTTGGGAACCAGCTGAGCAAGCTGCTGACAATGCTCAAGAGTTTGCACAAGACATCCAGGGAGCTCAGGGCAATGAAATAGTACACGACCTCATGGATATTGACTTGTCAGGCTCTTCTATGCAGTTTCTAAGGGCAAATGGTACTAATATTGATATCAGTGATGTCCTCAAGCTATCTGATAACAGCTCTGATTCCAGTGATGCAAACACTGAATTCATGGAGGAAAAGGCAAGATTTGTTTAACCGCTAGAAGCTTCGTGCCAACATAGCTCGTTTCGAGGAAAAATCTACCATCCAAAGAAAGAACTTCACCCCACCTTTCATTCTTATGAAGCCAATACTGTTAATAGGATTGCCGAACAGCCCACGATGAAGAGCACCGCCATTCCCCACCAAATGGAAGTGATCTGGTGATTTGGAAGCCAATTGCTGTTGTGGTCCTACTACAAGCCTTTCCTTTTGTTCTGGTAGGCATTAGGAAATAGAAGGAAAAGATTGTGGCTAATACCCTCTTCATTAGTGAGAATGGAGTGGTTCATGATGCAAAGGGTAACAGAGGAAGAATTTGTTGAGGTGCGAGAGGAAGGAGCAAGCTTCCAGCCCAACAATTCAAATTCAAAAGGAGTCATCTAGCCTAGGCCCATCAACTGCAGGGCAACAGAACGAGATTCAGCCCACTGGTTAGAAAAGAAAGGATATGTCTCTCCCATCCCTCATATCAATCTCTGATCCTCGCACACCCCTGACCCAAAAAACTGTACGTCGTAGCACACGACTCTCCACAAGGCAGAGGGTTTTCGCCAGTCAAAATTGACCGAGCCAACCAAGTCCGTGAATCGTGGGGTAGTTGAAGTGGATGAAAACTCAGGTGAGCTCAAACCCTCTCCATTGAAACACCGAGAAGTTGGGGAATTGCTTGTGGTGTCGATCCTAGTGATCCGACAATTGATGCGCTCTTCACAGTGCACCCTCTACTACGGTTGCCAATGATGACAATGTAAGACGCTTGAAGGGATGGAAGGAAGGACCGTGGAAGAGGACCTGATGCATCCGCTCCTACTCTTGCCAGCTTTTATCGGTTTTTTTGGTTTTCTATACTTGTGATAGCAAGTCGAGACAAAGGGAAACTTTATCCCTCGCCTTATGCTTTTGAACTGCTCCCTATGTAATAATACTCTACTTGTCCCGGGTTATGGTGTTTGCTACTCTGTCGAAATCATCTTAATCGCCTCGTGGCACTATAATTTCCAAATCCCATTTGTGTCTGGGTTGCTTGTTTTTTCTCGAACAGTGCCGTTGTGCTTCTGGCGTGTGACAATATCTATAGTGTGTTGAGAGGGTGGTGATAGTTACAACGCCCAAGGGAGACAGAATCAGTGTTGGGGTAAGAGTGCAACAACCACCAGCGGCTATAGTCAACCAGATGATTGAAGATGCCAACCTTTAGAATGAGGTCATGAGGAGTTCTCGGATGTGTTCCCGATACTTTGCCGGGCATGCCACTTGACCGTGATATTGAGTTTCTTATTGAGTTATTGCCCGATACTGCACCTATAGCCAAATGTCCATATAGAATGGGGGCTAATGAGTTAGAAGAGCTTAAGAAACAATTAAAGGAGTTGTAAGAGAAGGGATTTATATGCCCTAGTTCATCTCCATGGGAGGGGGGCACCTGTGATCTTCGTTGACAAGAGGACGGTACACGGCTTATGTGTGGGGATTATCGGTCTCTAAATGAAGTCACTATCAAGAACATGTACCGTTGCCAAGGATTGATGATTTGTTTGATGATTAGTTAAAGGGTGCTTGTGTATTCTCCAAGATTGACCTTCATTTTGGATATCATCAATTGAAGATTTGTGCAGCTGATATTCCCAAGACGGCTTTCATTACAAGGTATGGGTTGTACGAGTATACAATTATGTCATTTGGATTGACCAATGCCCCTGCCTACTTCATGTGCCTAATGAACAAGGTGTTCATGCCATATCTTGATAAGTTTGTGGTGGTGTTTATTGATGACATACTGGTGTTCTCCAAGAATGTAGCTGAACATGCTGAACATTTTAGGTTAGTCCTGCAAAAGCTCAGATAACACAAGCTTTAAGGAGGGCCAAGAGCATCAAAAGAGCTCTCTCGCTCTATGGTTATGCAAAATCTTTGAGAACACAAGCTTTAAGGAGGGCCAAGAGCATCAAATAAAAGAGCTCTCTCTCTCTCTATGGTTCCACTGTCATAATTCTTCATTACCATTAGACTCATAATATCAAGGTTCATCATTGGGTTCAATTCTCATTAAGTTGAGAACTAGCGGAACTACCCAATGCAATTAACCCCCAAAGGTAACAAGGAACAAGATAACAAGACTAGGACATCCTTAAGGCAAATTAAATTAGACACATGCACATGAAATGATGATTAAAGGGTGAATAGGTCAACACGAAAAAAGCCAAGTTATACTTGCCTTCAGCAGGTGGTGGTGGCTGGTGTTGCTGGTCCTCAAAGTACTCTTGATCACCATCAAACTGGTCCCCAACAAACTGCTCATTGCCTACTCAATCATCGCCCAACAACACGCATCCGTAATCATTCATGCAAAGCAAACAAGCCTATAATTAGAAAATTGCACCAACAGTACAAAAATAAAGCGAAAACTTTATGAAATCATTCTAAGACTTACTATGATCACATAGGCGAAAAGATCACGCTAATCGAAACTAAAACATGCAAGATATAAATAAAACAAGAATAACTAGAGCAAAGTAATTAATTAAACCTAACTACGAAAACTAACAATGATGAACAGTACTAAAAGAGGCATTAACACATAGTAAATTTTAATACGAACCTAACGCAACTTGATCGGATCGATTTGGATTCAAAATGAGAAAGTTATAAGCATTTGAACTGGATGGCAATACTGTAAATATGAAAACCGAGAAATACTCTCTTCTATGATCAAAGCGTAACAGATTGGATCATAAATAATTGTAAGGGCCTTTATGTAAAACTGACAGCTGAAGGGGTAACTTTGATTGAGGGCCGTTAGATCTTAAACCGATGGATGAGATTAGATCTCGTTTAGGGCGCCCGGTGCCGCCGCCGGCCAAGACAAGGTAATCGTGGCGGCGCGCTGCCGCGGCCCGATGGCGGCGATGATCATCGGCGAGCACGAATCAACGATTCGACCGGACCGCGTTTAGGCTAACTAGCGGCACCGTAACGACGCGGACTCGATTTCGACCTCGCCGAGATGCGAAGCGCCCGGGGGACGCGCCGGGCAACAGCGGCCCAGCCAAGGCTCGGGCGAAGCGAGCTCACCGGCACACGCGAGACCGCCCTAGTGGCCACGACGGACAAAATGAGCGCGCGAAGTAGCGGAAAGGTAAAGGGATCTCACCGACGCGACGAATCGGCGAGGACGGCGATGAACAGTGGAAGTGGCGGACCCATAGGGGGTTCAGAGGGGTCCACCGACCCCCTGTGGCCCGCATGTCATGCATACTACTAGTGGCACCTACTTAACGTTGTGTCGCAAGCTTCCCTAGAATAACGTTGTGTCGCAAGCTTCCCTGCCTAAGATAACGTTGTGTCGCTAGCTGTTCATAGGGTGGGTGGTCAAGAACTCTGGATGAACATCGGCCACGCACAGTAAAACTTGAAGTTCGACTAAAGCCACTTTTTTCTTTCCTAGTAAAATTGAACCCACTCCCACTCTTTTCCTCCAAGATCGAGAGCTACTCTGAAGACACATACTGTCTGAAGACACATACTGACCGACACCTCTATTTCAGTTTGCCCGTCAGAAATCACACAGATGCTAGGTGCAGTCCACGTCCCTGGTCCACGTGCGATAGGCCAGTCCGCTTGCAAACCTCATATTCCTATATTTCGAATATTTGTATTCCCTTTGAACAATCTAAATTAACTTCGTTTTACCAAATTATAATATGGTTTACTGAATTATAATATGGCTTACCGAATTGTCTAAAAATAATTCAGTGCACTCCTGTGCTCAGAAGCTGGGTCCGCCACTGAACAGCGGCGGTGGCGGAGCTCTGCACGTCAACGGCGCGGCGTGAGCAATTTCGAAGGAAAAACAAGATGAAAAGAAACAAGATGAAAAGAGCTCTAACCGGTTCGCAGCATTGACCCTAACCTCTTCGACGCTTCGGAAGATGACGAACGGCGGCGAGACTCTTCGACGCTTCGGAAGATGACGAACGGCGGCGAGAGTGATGCTCCAAATGCCCGGCGGTGCGAGCTCGGCTTGCGGCTGCGCTGGGGCGTTCGGGTGCAGGCGAAGGCGGACGATTAGATGGGAAAAGTGAGAAGGGTGGCAGCGGCCTACTTATAGGCGAGGACGGGTGACGGGATAACGCTGACTTGCGAAGTAATCGGAGCAGCCTGTTGCGATAGGAGCGAGCAGAGTCGGCTCGATCGACTCCGACCTGGGGGAGGAGATGACCCTGTAGCGCTGAGGGGCCCGCTGGTCAGTGGCAGTGAGCGAGGGAGAGAAGGGATGCAGCGCTGCTGCTGTTTCACTTCGAGTTGGGCCAGCCCAGGAAACAAAGCAAGGCAAAGCGCGACCCAGGAAAGAAAACAGGGAGAAAAAGAAACAGGCCGGCTGGGCCTTCGGGCTGGAAAGGGAGGAACAAGAGAGAGATAAAAGAATTCCTTTTTCTTTTGTTTGAACGATTTTTCACAATAATTTTCGCAATAGGTTTTGAAATCCTTTTATTTTCCACACAAATCCAGACATCTCAAAAATAAATGTGCAGCATCATGAGTGCATCAAGCATGTTTTTAGCCTTATGATGAATTTTATTTTCATAAAATTGTTATTTCCCTATATTTGCATGAACACAATAATGCATAAATAATTCATTTTAAACTATTTTCAAGAATGCAAATTTCAGGGTGTTACATCAACCATCCATCTGTGTTTTGGTATTTTTAGCGACCCCGGGTCATGTGGTTCTGGAACATAGGAACATGGACAATAGTGTTAAAAAAAATCAATAAATTATCTTTTGACACAAACTCTTTCATGATGGCATTTGTAAATTAACCTTCTGACACAGAAATACCTATAGATTACAATAAATATCGTCGCAGGATGGAATTGAGCTAGTTTGTGTGTCATTTTTTTTATGACATAGAACTTTTTGTTGTCATTAAGTCAAAATGCCTAAAACATGATGTCATAACCCGATGATATAATGACATTACGACCTATTGCCATCCTAAAACTATAAAAAAACAACACATTTCTTGTGGTGTCCAAAGAGAGGTAGAAGCTGGAGGTTAGTTGTTGTCAGGGAATAGTGGAGAGTAAGCGCACTGGAAGTTCGAAGGAGGCACAAAACCCTCAGTCAAAGAGGCACAAAGCCCTCAGGTGGTAGCATTATCATGTAGTATCACACCAGACTAGTTTTGTGTTTTCGCTTGCACAAGGTGCAGTGTTTGGATTGACCAGAGCTCTGCGGTGATCACTGAAGGACTCTCACCTAATCTGAGGGCTTTGTAATGGCTATATCTCGCAAGTGTGTCAGTGACCCTTGAGCGCTTTGCATTGGCGCGCTATATCGGGCACGTGTGTCAATGACCCTTGAGGGTTTCAGAGATAAGCTCCTGGTGATGCCACTTGAGCTTTCAGGCGATGTCATATAGCCAATCACTAATAAGATGGTAATGGATAGTTCTTGAGAGGGGATATGAGCCTATGAATAGACTGTGTGTGGCCAGGCTAGTAAGTTTGCTTGGAACCAATAACTGATATACACACTCATTAGAGCTCAAGAAACCTCTCCACACACAATTGCTTGCCATTAGTTGCATTCTTGGAGTGATCTAATGCATTCGCTTTGAGAGATGTCATCTACTGGGACTAGTGATTGGTATTCGCTACGGGATACCACTTGTTCGAATCTAATATTACTAGGTAGCACGCTCATGCGTTGCTACGGGATAAAACTCTTATACTAACTACACATGGATCGCACGATAAGATGGAAGTACTATAAAATTAAATACCAACGTTAAAGTGTCATTTAATCTAAAAGACATAGGTCATCAAATTAACAAACACGGAGAGTGTGGCGTCGTAAGTTCATCAACTCTACTGTATGACCTTTCCGTGCATTGTAACATGAACAAACTATAAGGTTCACTGACCCTAAATCCAAAGTGTAATGGAGATATTATAATCTTTATGCACTACCAAAGATCGAGCCTAATTAAAAAAAAACTTCAGGTATTTAGGAAAGATAGGTTCATGCCTGTGCGTTGCTACGAGGTAACCAAACTGCATACTAAAAACACACGGATTGCATGATAAGATAATAATATTGTAGGTCATGTGTTGGTGTTGTTGTATCAAATGAATAAGAGATTATTGCAGAAACATGCAAAATGAAAGACATAATGAATGCATATCTATAATGATAATATAGATTCTCATTGAGAGTCAACTATGGTACGATGCTTGGTCAAATTGTTTGAGGTCAGAGCTCTCTTGTTCATACAATTCATGGTATGTCCTCTTGTGGACAACCTTCATGGAGATTAATTGCAGAATGCTTGCTGAAGAGTGGACCTACCGTGAATTGTATCAACAAATTTGTCTCATTTTTCTCTTTCATGATACAGGGTATTTTCTTTGTGACTTTTCCTCTTGCGGGCAATAAATACTTGGGCAGTTCACAAATAAGGCAACAAATTAATGCGACAACAAAAAAATCAATCACCCCCTTTTTTTTTACGATGGTTTCCTTTCTTTCTTGCATGGAGAGTGGAGGGGCGTTGAGAACGTGCATGAGGTTGAGATATACAGGGTTTTTTTTCTTTCCTTTTATTTACTGAGATTTTTTTCTTCTCTATTTTGGGCGGACGGCGCCGATGCAACGGGTATGGGTCGTGGATCGCATGGAGGGAGGCAGACCCACAAATCAACTATTGTGACACCAAAAAATCATAACCTCTTAAGGAAAATATTTCTATTTTAATTTGATTGATTGCTTTCTTTTGCATGCAAAAAAATCATAACATGAGTGATGGTCGCGCGAGGGAGCCTTCCTTTTGCATGCAAGAAAAATTCTCTTCCTAATTAATTTGATTGATTGACAATAGTTTGCTTTTGCATGCACCGCATAGAAGGAAAATCACGGTGCGCGTGGGATCGCATGGAGGGCAGGCCGGAAGTACCAACCCATTTGTCGCACCAAAAATTGTCCACGTTTTGTTCTTTTTTATGTTGTAGAGACCAGTTATGCGTATCAGCCTTCGGATCTTTGAAATGATATTGCGAGTATAACACAAACATGCAACTTAGTACGGTGTAGATAAATCTTGTAGAAAACAAACTAGATAACGATGTTGAAGAAACCACGGCAATATATCAGAATTTTGTGAAACCAGTCACAAGTTCTAAAAGCACAACTCTGAAATGGTAAAATTCATTATTGCTTTCCCACAACCCATCCCTCTAGGACCCACTGATTTTACCTATAAAAGCCTTGAATAAGACCCCTGTGTTAGCTTAGTTTAATGCCTATGGCCTCCAAGAGACCCATACATGCAAGTAGGAGCCCTGCTTAGTAGGATTCTACACATCCATCCTACGCTTAACAGAATTCTACACACGGGTCATAATCAGTCATAATATAGAACTGAAAGCCCTAATAGAACACTATCTTAAATCCTAGTATTGTAGTAGGATGTGAATCACTATACAACACAATACGCGCGTGTGATACTACGTGGCCGGAACTATTGAAAGCTACTCCAAACTAACTTCATCCCAATTCATTTTACGCTGAGAAAGAAAGCAATACTTCATGCTAATTGCTACAGAGAGACACACGGACACGGTCACGCTCAAACAGTGCCTAACATCTTCCTTTGTCCAGCGGTTCAAAAAGCGTTAGTTATGTCGGCACATGAGGAGAAATATATGCACTACTCGAGTGCTTACTGCCTTTTGAATATATATATATATGAGCAACTGAGCGTATGGTTCTTTCCTTGTTTTTTTTTTATTTGATCATCTGCCATTAAACAATACGTATCCATCTCCTCGTATTATTTTTACTGCATCAAACAAAATGTTTGTCATGATTGACAGAATCATTTACAGAGAAGACAAGCAGAAACTATAATTGAGCAACAGAGTAAAACCAGTGAAATGAGATCTGCTTAATTTACGCGTTCAAAGATCCTTTCACAGCAACGTTTTAACTTTCGTGGCGTGCGAATAGGGCTGTCACAGCCGAAAGCGTTTTGTAATTATATACTATACGTACATGAGGCCGAAGAGTGACAACGATATTTTTCATTTTGTATGTACGAGATTGACAAGGGCTTTGGTGCGACCTGTGCATAACCATCATCTATGATTGAAGTTACTGTTCCGGAGCTTTCCTCCTCGTCCTTCCTGGTTGATTGTTGGCACTTGGCAGTCAGTTTACTGGCGTTTATTTGCAGTGAATGCACATTGGTGGTATCACAGTCAGTGCGCAGAGACGATAGATACCACACAGCCATGGCGTTAGCTGTTGTGTGCTTCCGGCTCACTTCAAGGAAACGGCCTAGCGGAATTGCCAAATGCCAAGCAGCAGCAATGGAGTCCAGCTCCAGCACCGCCACTCCATCCGGCCTTCTTCTTCCCCGTGGGTAGTCCGTGATCCGGCCCCCGCACCCCCACCGCACATGAAGACGACAAACGCACCGGCGGCTCGTCCCCATTCGTCCTAAAACAATGCAATTTACTCGTCAACGTTGATGACACGCGCGGGTGCATTACAGTTCGGTGCCGGCCGGCCTCTGGATCTTCTTCCGGCATTCACGGCCACGACGGATTCCCATTTGTCACGTTTGAGGCAGGTGCATTCGGGTTCGGATAGCTCGGTGTCATGGCTGTAAACACGTACCCAACGGCCATTCTTTTTTCTTTCTTGAAAAAGGCTCCAAAATATCAAGGAACACTACCGGATTTCCAGGTGCATTCGGGTTGAAGCTCGGCGTCATGGCTGTAAACACCTAATGGCCACAATTTTGTTCTCTTTCTTGAAAAAAGGCTTGAGTATATCAAGGAACACTACCGGATTTCTTAGCTTTGCCGAGTGCCTAATACACTCGGCGGTTGCACTCGGCAAAGAATTAGTCGGCAAATGCCTCTTTACGGAGTGTTATTTTTTTTTAGGCAGCAAAACACTCGACAAAGAGAAAATGGAAAAACCTAAAAAAATAATAGCTTTTTTTTTTTCTAGAGGAGGCCCCCCACCAGCCAACGCCCGACACTCGGCAAAGAAAAAGCAAAAAAAAAAAAAAAAACCAAAAATAATAGCAATTTTTTTTCAAGGGGAGGCCTCCCACCAGCGCCCCACTCATCTCCACCTAAGTGACATTTTTATAGTTTTTTTGCATATATGTGGCCGACAGAATTTGAACTCAGAACCTACAATTGTGTGTCTCCGGTCTTACCACTACACTATTCTTTTATTTTTTTAGAATGACACAAGATACAACACGTGACGCCACAACACGCACGCACACTCACCCCTATGAACACACGTACGCAAACCCTACCCATATGAGCACCTCCTCCGGAGGACCGAGCACCCGGCAGATCCGGAGATTCTCGGTCACCAATGGCGACGCGTCGCCGACGGGAACGCCGCTACCACTTAATGCATAACGCCGGTAAATCCCGGGAAAATCCCAGGAAAGGTGCGCGCAGCACCGGATTTGAACCCCGGTGGGTAGCGTCCCACTGACCGCCCTACCATTGACTACAAGCCAATTCGCTACACTATTCTTTTATATTGGTATCAAGTTTTCAATCGGTTCCTCATATATTATACAAAACCGAGTCTAAGTTGGTTGTTTAAGGCTCTAAACGATTTCAAATTAAAAGGTTATTGTCGTTCCAAATAGATTGGGCCGGAGCTGACACGTAGATTGGGAATTGGGAGGTGCTTGCGCGTCTTGCGCGAGGGCGAAGTGTAACACCCCTGGTGTTATTTTCACTAAAACATGACATGTCATCATAATCATTGCAAAGCATGCATGTTTAGCCCACCATGTCTTGCATTGAACTAAAATGAGTTTATTTTATGTTTGGTTTCGTCGTGCCGGTCGAAAAAGACGCGAGAGGAATCAGATTCCTAAACTTTTCCCCTTGTCGGAAACCCTAATTTCTAAACCCTAGTTTGTCCCTCTTTCTTTTATTCAAAATCTATCAAGAATTTGGGTATGGTTATTAAAGCAAAAAGGTAGAGTTTTCAATTTTAAACAAAGTTGGTATTTTGAGTTTTCAAAGTTTAGTTCAAAATTTTAAAGTAATTTTGAATTTTATCAAAACCCTAATTGCCCCCTTTTCTATATTTCAAAATCTAAGCATAATTTGAGAAAAATTTCAAAAGCTAGTTTGTAGATCTTGTTGAGAGGAACAAAATTCATGTACAAAGTTTTTCAAGTTGTTACATAATTTTAAAAGTAATTTTGAATTGAAATTTCAAAATTTTGAGCTGCATTTCAAAAAGTCATATTTCTAGGCTGAATTTGAAAATGCTCTAATTGTGAAAATTGTAGATCTTGAAAAATTAAGGCAAGTTACTTTTTTGGGAAATTTTTGAGTTCAGTTCAAAATTTGGGAGTAATTTGAAAATTTCGAAGTTAGGGTTTCTCACCTCTGAGAACCCCGACCATTCCCTCCTCACCACCGCCGGCGCCAACGTTAAGCGCCGCCGTCCCACCGTCGTTTCTTCTCGAATCCGGCCACCGGAGGTGTTCACGACCTCTCCAAAGAAACCTCCCCGTCCCCCTTTGCCTATAAATAGGCCGTCGTCGCCGCCGCTTTTCCTCTTTTCGAAAACCGCCGCCGGGAACCGCTTCCTCCGCCGCCGCTTAACCGCTTGCCGTTTGCCAAAACCGCTTGCCAGCCTGCTCCGCAACTTCCTAACCTCCCTCCGGAACCCGGCCGCAACTCATCTCGCCGCCGAATCGCCCAGCGTGCCACCTCATCTTCCTCGTGTCGGCCGGAGCCCCCGCCACGCCGACCTCGCCGCCGACGAGTGCTCCGGTGAGCTTTTACTGCGCCCTTCTTCGCTTTTTCTCTCCCTCGATGATCTAGTCGTGGAGCGGCTCGTCGGTTTTTCGCAGCTGTGATCCCGACCCGCCGAACGTCGCCGTTATCGCCGCCGTCGCAGCGCGCTCGCCGCGCCGCCGACCCACCTCGGGCTTAGCCCGCCGCAACCGAGCCCGTTCGGCCCGCTGTGAGCTCGCACCACCCTCGTGTCTTTAGTTTTTTTCATTTCGACCATCGCCGGGCGCCGAACGCGGCCGCGCGCCGCCCCGGCGGTGAGCACGCACGCCGCCGCCCGGTGAGCACATCGCTACAGGGCGTGACCAACGTCGGGGGCGAACAATCGTGAGCCTCGGGCCGCCCAACACTGCCACCAAAGCCGCCCGCCACTTTTTCCTTTGGGCCGATCCTTTATCGCTCATCGTCGGCCATGAACAAAGTGATGGGTCACGCACGATAATGAGCCAATTTCAGCCCAGAGCCCTTTTTCATTTATAAAATGATTTATTCAATTTCATTTATTTGAATAGTGTTTGATTTTCCAAATTTTGCATAAATTCAAATACTAGCTCAAAAATTCTGAAAATTTTTGTGTAGCCTTCCCATGGGTATGTCTATCCATGAAAAATATGAAACTTGAATTTTGAATACTTTTAACATGATTTAAAAATACAAAATTTAATTGAAAAATGCATCTTCCTTGATTTATAATAATTATATTATTTATCCAAAAATCATGAAAATTATTTTGGTACTGTTTTTATGACATGATCTATCTGTACAAAAATTTTAAGCTTGTTTTGAGAAAATTAAAATATTTATTATTTCATGCCCTATTATTTTATGTGTAAAACAAATGGTTTAATGTTTTCTAACTTAGGGTTTTGGGTAGATTTTGGGTTGTTTTGTGAACCCTAAACCACACCACTGTTAGATGGTCCTTGAGAACTCCTTAGGCAATGGTGATGATATCTCGTGAGAGTAGTTCAACAAGTTGGTTTTGTTGGATTGCAACTTTATCGTGAAGGAAAGTTGTACTCAAATGTTTATCGTTCATGCACTCTCGCATCATGTTTATATGCATGGCATCATGTTAAGCATGTATTATTATTTCGTATAGTGAACGAGGGTGATCGAGAAGTTGTTGATCAAGCCGCCGAAGAAGGCTATCCGTTGACCCGAAGTTCCGAGTATTGTGATCCATCGTCCCGAGTCGATATTTCGTCAATCAAGGCAAGCCCCGGTTCATTTAAACGTTCCTTGTATTTTTACAAAGCTTTATATCACCTTTGCTTTATACACTGCATTAGGTGATAGGAGTTGTGTGATAACCTA
Source organism: Hyparrhenia diplandra (assembly GCA_015847255.1). Lineage (NCBI taxonomy): Eukaryota > Viridiplantae > Streptophyta > Magnoliopsida > Poales > Poaceae > Hyparrhenia > Hyparrhenia diplandra. Next base: position 51,483 of record JADLZK010011711.1, on the reverse strand, counting down.
ATTGGTGCATTACCATTCCTTGGTTATTTCAATATCTACCTTGATAACCCGTTTTGATAAAAATGCTTAGAGATGCTTAGCCTTGCTAATTTAGTTAGACTTTTGAGTCAAAATGTGACAAGTCTCTTATGATAGCCCGAGTGGGCATTTGATGAACAAGGATGTTATATGATGAAACCATACTGGGTTATGGTGTTTAATTTGAGACCGGTCGGGTAATTTGCACTGAGAATGGAGTCTTAGTGTAGTATTTCCGACTTGTCGATTAAGGACCGCTCGTTGTAAGCAATGTGGACCGAGACTATGGAACGCACCGCGCCCGAGGTCTTGTGACCAATGGCACGCGCTGTCCTGGCGTCGCCCCGGGACGATCCGAAACTAGTTCCTAACACATACCCGGTAAGCCTAATCTTGGGGGTGTCAAATCGAAACGCATAACCGCCAAGACCGGGAGTGGAGAGATGGCGGGAGTACGTGTTACCCTCGTGGGTTAAAGTCCCGGATTGGAGGCGTACGGTACTCGTGGCGTAGGACGCGGTTCCGTTTTTTGGGTATCCAAAAGAAAGGGTTGATATATGCAAGCTTAGGTGCTACATATGTCGTGTAGAAAGAACTCCCAAACCGGGTTAATCGATTTTGAAATCGCCGTGCTTCTCGGATATGGAGACTTGGTTTCCCCTTACATCGTAGTTTAATTATGAAACTATGAAGAGATGGGATAAGTGGTGGAATATCTACAAAGTGTGTGCTCTAGAATAAGATCACCTAGAGTAGGTGAGAAATTTTATTGGAATTAAAATGTTGAAAGTAAGGATTCATTATTAGTAAGCTTTTCTCGCAAAAAAAGGAGTCCTTGTTTCTTGCTAAAAGCCTTACCTTGAATCCTATTAGACCAAAGATTCCCGAGTCTTCTCCTATTTTCTTTAGTCGGGTAAGTCTTGTTGAGTAGTCCCGCACTCGGGGTTTGTTAACCCATGTTGCGTGACCGTGTAGTCATGTCATGACCGGATCTTGTTGTATGACGATCCATCAAGAAGATAGTGACGATGAGTGAGACTTGAGACCCGTGGGCGTGGTCCGACAAAGTATTATATGTAATAATCTTTCGGCTACTCATACTTATATTTTGTAAAACTGGTTTTAAATAAATGGTTGTAAAATTATTGTAATATATAAGACTTTCGCTGTTTTACTCGATTATGTATGAAAAACTGTTTGTAATACCGCATTGACCTCGTGAACGGATCCCCCGGTTGGAATAGTTAATAGTGCTTTTCGATTATAGGTGCACATATGTGACTATTAAAGGTCGTTGAACCGATAATTAGTACATGTGGGCCCCGTAATTTGGAAGGTTCTTCTACGAAAGGGGCGACGCGAGAGAGAGAGAGAGGAAGAGAGATTGTGATAAATTTTCTTTATTGCTTGTTGCCCCGAAAGATTATGTGCACCCTTTACTTATATATAGCCCGGCTATTGAGACTTGCATCTCAAGCAATCTCTAAAGGTTTTCTTATAGATTGGAATACCTTTTACAAGCATGTCCTATTTATTTATTTTCTATTAAGGGTCTCCCTTATAGATGAGATAGCCCTTGCACACCAAAACACCTAAAGATAATCCTAGATATTTTCCTCATTTATCTCCCGAATTAGTTGCCGAAGAATCCGCGGAAGGGAGGGGACGGGCGGCGGGGCGCGGCGCGAGCCCAGAGGGCGGCGCCGGCGCCCCTTGGCCCGGCCGGGCCCCCCCTCCCGGGCCCTATTTCCGGGTCGTGACATCTCCCCCCCTCTCGACGGCCGTCCTCGCTACCGGATGAAAGTCCATTCGCTGACACCGGGCGGAGATCACCGCCCCGAACGATGAGCTCAACCTCGTAGTATGAGTCGCCCCTCGCACGGGTTCCCGAGGATCATGTTCTCCCTAGTTCGCTTGGGATCGAACTCCGTGAGATAGTGAAGGTTACCGATGTAGCCGTGGTAGATGTAGCGGTGAACTGCACGCCCCTCGCCGAAAGTCGCCTCGATGACGGACCGCCGCGAGAAGCTCCCTTGGAATGCCCACATCAATATGCCGATGCACCATGTCGCGGGAGGGCTCTCCAGAATAAAAAACGCCATTGGGTGGAGCATTGACGGTGGGGGTAGGAGGCGCCGATAGTGAATTCTCTACAGTAGGAGGAGGGCGAATGTTCAACATCGTGCCGCATATGAAGGAACCGATGTCGGCGAGAGAGGGCAAAAAGCCGGTGGACACCCCTCTCGCATCATAGCCGATGTGGACGTTGTCGATCGCGGAGGAAGAGGCGATCCATGCCGCCGAGGAAGACGACCGGCCGGGCCAACATTGTGGGCGCCGCGGGCCACATACCGCCTAACAGATGGCGCTTGGTGCAAATGGGTTGGCTCTGCTGTAGGCGCGCCAAGGCGAGGAAGTTCGCCCTTTGAACTCCTCCCCGGTGCAAGGCCGCCAAAGAGGTCCGGAAGCAAAGGGAGAAGAAGCCGAGGTAGAATCGGCCGCCGAAGAGCGGAGGCCGCCCTCAAGCGCCCATGCCGGAGCTGGGCGTGCGTGGTGACGCCGAGGGCGATGCGCGTAGGTGTCGATCCCCAAGCAGCCGTCAGAGCCGGGACGAAGACTCCCGGGACGTGTCGTAGAGGTCCAAGGCGCCGCGATGCCTCGAACGCTTCCCAAGCCGAGTCGTGGGCGTCCGGATGCGGCGAAGATGCCCGACCCGCGGGCCAGACTGGGCGCCCCTATGCCGGGGGTGGAGCTGAAGAACGTGTTCGGGCGACCCTCACGGTAGTACCGCAGCTCGTGGGTCGCTGTCCTACGCTATTACGCCCCAGGCTTGCCGCCCAAGGCATGCCAAGGATGACGCTGACGCCCTCGCCCAGTGGCATGACGTGGGCGTCGATGTCGGCTGTGCCGGGCGCCGAGGCGTAGTGGTACATCAAGGTGGCGGCGCGCATGTAGACGCGGCGCTGGTGCCGGGCAGATCGCGACACGCACCGGCCGAGTCCGGAGGCCCGCCTGTGGTCACCACGCTGGGGTCGATGTAGTTGTGCGGCCGCTCCCCGAGTCGACGATGATGTTGACGCCCGTGTCTCGAGATCATACCGACGAGGTAGAGAGAATGAGCACCACGCATCGGGAGTCGGGTCCCCAAAGCGAGGACCTTCGCCAGATCACCGGCTCCTCTTTGACATCCGCTAGTGGGGCGTTTGTCGTGTCGCTTGTAGTCGTTGAAGATCGTAATGTCGAAGAGATGCTTGCACTTGTGACCCCGGAGAACGGCTCGTCACGCTTGAAGCGCAGTCCAAATTTTGCGCCGTTCGGCCATCTCCTTCCGGTGTCACCCGCTTGAACGGCCGAGTCGTTGCCAACGACGGCGAAGGCCGAGGGGCGGCTAGCGGGGAGGGGCGCAGGGCCCCCGCCCTTCGCCGGCCGGGCTTGCCGGGTGTTGTAGAGGATGGCGAGGCGTCGCTCAGACGCTTCGCGAGGGACATGGCTGCCTCCATGTCCTTGGGGTTCAGATTCGACGTCCGCCTTGAGCGCGTTCGCCCAAGCTTCTTTGTGTAGATGTTGACCGCCCCGGTCGCCGAGGTTGCTGCCTGCGCCACGTTGCCGAGAACTGCCCGTGTACTCATCGACGGTGCCTGTCTTCCTAGTGATGCCAGCTCACCCAAATGGATTGCGCCGCTCACCGGGCTAAAGCGCCGACATGACATATTGGGCGGCTTGCCCAATCTCGCCATCGGTTTCTCCCCGGGCAGCCTCATGTACCATTGCTGAGCTCCACCTCGTGAGATGATAGGAGGCGTACGTAGACCTGCTCGCTGTCGGGCGTACCTTGTCCTCCTCGAAGAATTGTTCGCAGCCGGTTGATCCATGGGAGGATCCTCCTTTCCATCATAAGTAGGAAGGACGGCTTGTGCACGGGGAGCCGAGCCGCGAAGGTGTCGCCCTCGGAGGTGGAGGGGGAGGGGGGCAGCGCATGCGCCCGATGGTGGCGCCCTGGCCGGCGCGGCCCGAGGCTTCAAGTAGCACTTCATCGTTCGCCGATCACCCGCGGTGACTTGATTGTCCTCGTTCTCGCTTGCCATCACCCGCTTCTTGATGAAGTCGCGGGCCGCTTGCCTCGAACATTTCCCTCATCTCGATCTCTTCTTCACGGAGTTATTGACGGTGTTTGAGCGTTCTTGCCGATCCTCGCCCGAGAAGATAGTGAGCCTATCGTCGATCTTGTCCATCCCGGGCGTTGATCTTGGCGACCTCGCCCCGCCAAGTTCTTCAGCCAGCGCCTTGGATTCGTGTTCATGGTGGTGGGTGGATCATAGTGGTCTCCGGATATCACCTGTCGTTCCAAATAGATTGGGCCGGAGTCGACACGTAGATTGGGAATTGGGAGGGTGGAGGAGGAGGCGGCGAGGGTGGAGGTGGCGGCGCGTCGCGCCGCCGCCGCCCTGGGAAGCGGGGCGGCGGGGCGCCGGTCGAAGCCGTCTTGGCGGCGCGAGGGCGGAAGGGGCGCGCGCGAGAGAGAGACGAAGAGAGATTGGGATAAATTTTCTTTATTGCTTGTTGCCCCGAAGATTACAAACCCCTTACTTATATAGCCCGGCTATTGGGACTTGTATCTCAAGCGCTCTCTAAAGGTTTCCTTATAGATTGGAATACCTTTTACAAGCATGTCCTATTTATTTATTTCCTATTAAGGGTCTCCCTTATAGATGAGATAGCCCCTTGCACACCAAAACACCTAGAGATAATCCTAGATATTTTCCTCCTTTATCTCCTCGAATTAGTTGCCAAGAATCCGCGGAAGGGAGGGGACGGGGGGGGGGGCGAGCCCTGGGGGCGCCAAATAGCCTTCGAACCCGCCGGCCCTCCCCTCCCCGGCCCTATTTCCTGGGTCGTGACAGCTTATCGACTACAAAGTTTCATATCTTTTTCGAGATCTCTAATTTTTATTTAGAAAGTTTTTCCTTCGAGGTGTTTGAAAAATTTTGAATTTCAAATTTAAGAGATTTAAACGTAGTTTTTGCATTACAAGATGTTTTCGTGTAAAAAAATTGTCAACTATAAATTTTTATAACTTTTTGAGATTTACAATTTTTATTTAGGAAGTTTTTCCATCCGAGGTGGTTTGAAAAAAATCAAATTTGAAAAATCAATTTTTCAAATGACCTCTCTGGATGGAAAAACTTACTAAATGAAAATTGTAGACCTCGAAAAAGTTATAAAACTTTGTAGTGGCTAACTTTTTTATTTTTGAATTTGATAAGGTCCTCAAAAACTGATTAAAAACTTTTTGCCGAGTGCCACAAAGAGGCATGTGTCGAACAAAACCTCTCGCAAAGAGGGTCTTTGCTGATTTTTTTTTTTCACTCGGCAAAGAAGTTTTTCAAATAAGTTTTTGAAACCCTAAATGAATTTAAATAAAAAAAGTTGTCAACTACAAAGTTTCATAACCTTTTGAGATCTACAATTTTCACTAAGTTTTTTTTCATCCGAGGTCATTTCAAAAATTCAAATTTCTAATTTGATATATTTAAACCTAGTTTTGCATGATAAGATGAATCAAATGAAAAAAAAATTCTACTACAAAATGAAAAAAAAATTCTACTACAAAGGTTCATATCTTTTTGAGATTTAGAAAGTTCACTTTGATCGCTTATTCTTTTTTGACAAAGCGTTGGTAACGTTGTTCGAGATTTTGTTTAATCTCTTTCTAGTTTCGTGAAACTATGAAAGGATATGAGAGAGATTTTTTTTTTTACGATTGCAAACTTTATATATTAAATAGCCAAGTTATAGAAAGGTCCTCCAAAGAAGACCAAATTAAAGCAAGGTCCGAAGAGCTGGATAAGCACAACAGCTACATCGGCAAAAGGACAATGATGAGCTCACGGCGAAATGCCGGGGCGGCGGTGGATGGAAGGACCACTCAAAGCGATTGAAGATGGGACGATAGAGCCAGTGGAGACGATCATTCTAGGTGACCGAAGAATAGGTAGCTTGCCGTCGCCGAAGGTAGAAGATGAAGCTCAAAATCGAATCTTAGATGATGGCAAGTTCGGCCATACCAGCAGCCTGATGATGTGGTGCTTGGCAGGTGCCTCGACAAGAGAAACAAAGGTTGCTTGGTGGTGGGCGGCGCCGTAGTGGAGCGGCGGTGGAAGTGAGCCGGAGAAGAGCGGATCTCGGCGGGCGATGCGGAAGAGAGATGTAGGTTTTGTGAACACTTTACTTGATGCTTTGTCAAATGAAGAAATGGCCAAACTAAACTTTGTAAATCTTGAGAAGTTATGAAACTTTGTAATTGAAAACATTTTTATTTGAACTCATTTAAGGCATCAAAAACTGCTTTGCCGAGAAAAAAAAGACCCTCGACAATCAGCGTCGGCACTCAAAGCAAAGTTTGCCGAAAGTGTTTTTTTTTGCCACGAGTTTTTTTTACTTGGCACTCGACAAAGAGGCTCTTTGCCAATTGCCCGAGCAAATACACTCGCAAAGAGGTGGGGGACTTCGGCAAAGACGCGGATTCCGTAGTGACTTGACACAAAAACGATCTCTGAAAAAATCAGAGTACATTGAAGATCAACACTACTGTAGGATTTCTTTTGGCGTGATACTGCCCCAAACTTTTCCTTTGGCGGGCAAAAAGTTGCCTATGCTTAATGTCGTAATTAACTGTGGCGGGCGTTTTTTTATTTTCTATGACAGGCATTTTAGTCCGTCACTAAAATTCAATTTTTCGTTTCAGACAACTTAAAAACGTCCGCATGCCAACTTACTCGCCACGAAAAAATAGATTTACCGTCAGCAGCGGATACCTAGCAACACATTATGTTGTCGTTGCAAGCGAGCGAGCAGCAACATATGCCAAGCGTTGGCATACATACCGTTTTTTTCTTTTCTTTCCGTCCAGCCGTGTCTACTTAACATTTTTTTTCTTTGCCTTGCTCTAGGGCCCATGGTCTATGCATCTACATCTTTTATCCCCGGGTCCAAGGTGCGTATGTGCAGTGAACGAATTATGTGTTTTTTTCTTTTCTTTCCAATCCAACCGTGTGTACTTAACTTTCTTTTTTGCCTTGCTATAGGGCCATGGTCTCTGCATCTACATCTTTTATCCCGTCCAGCCGTGTCAACTTAACATTTTTTAGGGCGATAATAGAGATTTCATTTATCAAATAGAGCGAGGATTACAATCTGAAGCCAACAGACCAGAAACACAAGCCGGGGCCATAGACCACCACCGATCCGAGTTTCGTATGTGACCTGTTTTGCTAACATATGTGCAACATTATTGCAAGAGCGAGAAGCAAACGAAAACTTAAACCCTTGAAACAAAGTACTCAACTCCCTAATCTCCATCAGAATTGACATCACGCTTGATCTTTGTTGTTCTCCAGCTTGCCAAAGTCGCAGCAATTCTTGGCAATCCGATTCTAGCCAAACTCTTTGGACTCCAGCTTGCCGTGCCAAAATCAAGGCAATGGACACCTCTTTTATCCCGGGTCCAAGGTGGCATGGTGCGTATGTACAGTCGTATGTGCAGCGAACGAATTATTAAATACTCTACGTAGAGACCAAAAAAAAAAAAAAAAAAAAAAAAAAAGCTCTTCAAGGCTCAAAGGGTCCAAGGTGGCAAGGTGCGTATGTACAGTCGTATGTGCAGCGAACGAATTATTAAATATACTCTACGTAGAGACAAAAAAAAGCTCTGAGTTCTTGAATCCCACCGGAATACACTAACCAAGGGAGATATTTCATTTGTTATGTTAGTATAAGACTCACTAGTTTATTTAATCCTTCTAGAGAACAGATGTGAGTCTCCCCATATATTATTCTATCATATCAAGACGTTTGTACCATTTGAAGCAAATAATCCTCACTAATTTAGTAAATAGCATTTTTTTTTTTGTTGAAACTTTGTATCATTTATTTCACGGCACCTTAGGGAAATATTAGCACGGACAAAAAAAAAAAAAAAATTGCAGCAGTGCATGATCCGTGGATCGAAGATATGCTCTCATTAAATATAAGAAAAGTAAATATCTCTTTCCACTAGATCGCCCATTTGGCACGGCTTCACTTCACTAGTGAATCCATTTTTTTAGACTTTGGCTCCATAAACAACTTCATCAATAGAGCTGTAGCCGCTTTGCCGAACCGTTTGGCAAAACATCTCCACCCTTAAAATATGCTCTTAGATAGCCACGTAGGATGAGGTGGAGCAGGATGAAGCTACTGTTTTTTTTTGTTTCATCATATCTCAAACCTATGTGAGAGCACGATTTAAGGGCTTTGTCACTAGAGCCATTTTATTTTACACAGTTTGGTAAAAACGGCTCCAAACGGCTACTAAAGCCACTGGAGAACCCATGCCAAACAGGGCAACTAAAGTCAGCTTGGTGATTTCTGATCATTAACTAAAATATCTTGCAACTAGAAAACATTTAACACATGTTTGCAATAAAAAAATAACGAACACTACTACAAACAATCGGTAAAATTGAATAAAAAAAAATCTAAAAAGATAGCATTTTTTAATTGCATGCTATGTGGTTGGCGGGATTCAAACCCCACGACCTCTCCCTCTCCTCTCCTCTCTCCCTCTCCCTCTCGCATGACCCCCTCTACCACTACACCACAATGTCAATTGTGTCAATATTATCTCTCGGTTACCAATATATTATACAAAAACGAAGTGTAAATTGCTTATTTGAGACTCTAAATGAATTCAAATCAAAAAAGTTATCAACTACAAAGTTTTATAAGTTTTTGAGGTCTACAATTTTTATTTAGGAAATTTATCTATCGGAGGTCATTTACAAACTTGAATTTCAAATTTGAGAAATTCAAGCATTGTTTTGTATGATAAAATGATTTTAAATAAAAAAGTTATAAACTAGAAAGTTTCATAACTAGGAAACATCTTCCAATTGCTCAAACCATGAAGCTGTCTACTAATTCCTTGCATTCTTTATACTAATTTCTTTAGTAATTTGAAATTGGCATCCTCATCATCAGTAGTCACTACTCAGTTTGATTTGAAAAATCACATAGAAATGTATATGTGTGATTCTGAATGAATAATTTTAAGTTATATCTTATCGAAAAAGATGACCAAGTATTTAACTAAGCACCAAAATCAATCAAATGCAATCATATCAAGGATCAATCAAATGTAATCATATCCAGGTTCTGTAATGCTAGATCAACATAGGTATAGGAGTAGATGTTTACCACTTCACACGTTTATTAATTTTTTATGGGCACCATAAAATTGATTTTGTAACCTATTATGATTCCAGCTTCTATCATAAATTTCGTTGCTTTCAAATTTTTATGGTCTTTTCTATAACCTATTATGATTTTACTTCCGAGCAATCAAATGTAGAGCTGATGTCATCAAATCATCGATCCGTCAACCTCTCGTAGTACGACAACCTTGTATATCTATCTAGTATCACGCGTGTATTTAGATCGATGGCAAGCGCCTTGTTTTACCTTGCTTAGTATCATGCGGATTGAAGCTCGGTAGCAAGAAGTCTTAGTTTTTACTTTGTATCATGCGGTGGATTGAAGTAAAAGAAAGATAGTTATATCGGCTTTGTTAGATCCGGCTATTCTAATGGATTCATTAAGCTACCATGTGTTGTTCATGATCTTTCATGTTTATTTATTGATACAACACTTTTGTCGATCTAGATTGATAAATTTAGCCTTAGATCTTTATAGATTTAATTGTCTTTAATGCTTGATTCATACTGATGTTACTTAGATGATTAGATCTCATGCTTACATTGGCCAAAGATTCATCAATCTTGATCATCACATGTTGTGGGTTCAAGCTTGTTGGGCATAAGTAGATCCTTGGCGGGGTTGGGTGTCGTCTGTAAGATACAAAGCTTAGGTTGTATTAGAGCTAGTCATCCGTGGGACTAGAATTTGGTACAATATTTTTTGGTTTGTTTGTGTTTGGCTCGTTTGTTCCTTCTTCATAGACCCTAAATCGGTTAATTAGTCGGTTTGGTTAAGCTTTCACGAGTAGCAAGTATTTATATATCTATTTAAGTAATGAAGTGCTTTTAGATCCTTGCTTCTAGATTGTATCATATGGCGGATTAGTCTAGTTGTGATGAGGGGCATAAACCCGGTGAGAGTGGTATCATGCGGTGGATTAGCTTAATCGAAGTTTATGCTAGACAGGTCTAGGAAGGTTAGTCGTGCGCGGACTAGTCGAATCGCATCTATGCATCTTGTTATTTAGATTAGATGTGTTCATATGAGTTACCTTTTAATTGTCATGGATTGTCTTACTAGCGCAATCTTGTGGTTAAGCTTCATGAGTAATGTGTACATGTGGATCTATTTGGCATTAGTTTCTAGCTTCTATTGATCGTCATGCGGTGGATGGTGACTTAGGTGAAAAGGGTTTAGGGAGATGTAGTCATGCGTTAGACTAGTTGGTTTGGATCTTTGCTGCTGATGTTTGGGTTAGATTTATTTGTATATGTTGCTTCTTGGTTGATATTAAGTAAGCTTGATGCTTTAGATGCTTGAAACACACATATATATGCATGGTTTATTTAATTGTATCAACTACCACATACAAGAATCGATGGTGTGCGTTGTTTTGTTCACATTATGAAGAACTACCGATTTCATTGCTTTACCGATTAACATGCAGCTCTCTAGCTATTTGATGTCTAATTTGGCTCAATGAGCTGCATTTGAAACCGTCTCGGCAACACCCAACATGTTCCACATGAGATTATCGATCACTTTCATTCCTTGTCAATTTTAGGTCAAATTGACCGGTATGCTTGGATTTCAACCGATCGAGCTTGGTTGAGTGAAGCCAACTTCTTCCTCGGCTTGTAGTGTGTGAGATGCGGTGTCACATTTTTTGCATCAAAAGCTTCCCTGAGCAGCGGCGGGGAGAACTTGTGTCGGCCAACCTAGTCGGATGGCGCGACCGCGGTGCCCCCCCTCACAGAAGTGATGGGAGGCAATCCAGCGGCGTGGCCCTCACAACACCACCTCGCTGGGTCACCAGCATAGACGAGCCTCCTCGACGGCATGGGGCTGGGCTAGGCGAAAAAAGTTGGTGACAGGGGGTCCACCAGCCCCGCACAAACCTCCAGCCTCATAGCATCTGTGAAGTTGTGCTTGACCATGCGTAGCGGCGAAGGTGGATCCATCGGGCTGCTTGGTAGACCACAGTGGTAGCCGAGCGCATGACGAGGAGGCCACGATCTCGTCAAGCATTGGGTCCACCCGAGTGAGAGTCCCCGCACCAACACATGGCTTGAGTACGAGTGGGTTTGTGGGTGTGTCGGCGATGCTCACGTCAATGTTGACCACCATCGGCCGAGCCTCTAGTGCGTGGGCACCCTAGCAGATGGATGAGGAGACACCACAGGAGAGCTAACAGCGTCACTGGTCCTCGTCCGACGATGAAGACGCCGCCACCAGTGCATGGGGCGATTGGCCTCGGCGCCAGGGTTGTCACCCAAGATGCCAACACCTTCATGGCCAGGATTAGCACCCCTGCTCCCGGAGCAAGGGGGTTCGACGGTAACCGCAGCAGCCGGTGGGCGGTCTCAATGACGCCAAAAGCTGCGTTGAGACCGCCGTCGCGGCCCGGCGGCGCCACCCGCGACGCCCGGCCAGAGCGAGATTGCGCGGCGCACAACGCCGAGGTAGCGGGAGGGGTCATAGTCCACCTCATCCATAGAGTTGACGTCCTCGATGAGCATCTACCACAGCGCTCGCCTTTCCGCCGCAAGAGGTTACAAATGGATCGGTGTTGCGGGAGAGGCCGCGGCCACCAAAGCAGTTGGTGTCAACGGCCGCCGCCGTTGAAGGGGCCTGTCCGGAGCTGCGGCGGAGGGGCAGCGACGCAGCTCGGAGTAGAAGGGTGCATGAAGACGACGTCGGGCTCACGACCGGCCCGGCGATCTAGACGAGGCGGAGGTGGATCCCGCTGGGGATGCCGCAGTCCGCAAGGGAGGCGGCGGTGGGCACGACACGGGCTAGCTCTAGCGGCGCCCTCTTAGCGCAGGATGGCGTGGGGCGTCAAGATCTCGATGGCGAGGTCCCTCGCCTCGAAATGGCTCTCCATCGCGACCGCGGGCTCCATAAGGTTCAACATCGCCGTGGCCCCTATCTTGGGCCGGGTGTGCACCGAGCGGCGACCCCTCCCCCCAGCGGTCGGCGGCCCGGCCCGGCACCAAGCGGCTGGGCAAGGAGGCGCCCAAGAGCTCCCGTGCAATGCATCCCCAGCAGGCAGAGCCCACGAGGGGAATGGGGTGTGGGGGAGATAGGCCATGTCGCGTCGGCGGCTCCCGCCTGTCCGCCTGACCCCGAGGCGGGGCCGGGGAGGGGGGGAGAAAACGGTTGGGGTGGGGGAGCGATGGATTTGGGAGGAGGCGGCGGGGGAGGGGAGGGAAGGGCGGGCGCCGGTGTCGGGGCGGCGGCGGCGGAGGGGGCTAGGAGGGGGCGCTAGGTTGTGGGGAGCCCCCAACCACTCGAAATATTTTCTTTTTCCTTATGTCATACTTACTGGATGCATTATTACTGTAATGTAGCGCACATCTGTGCTAGTAATATAATGTATAAAAGCACCTTTTTAGTAAGACTAGGGGAGAGGATCCCCACCTGGAGTTTTGTTAGAAAGAGATCGTTTGTTCAGTTACATATAATGCAAGTAGTTAGAGAATGGAGATTTCTACAGCTTTGCAAGGTACAAAGAGCCAAGCCTAAACATTCTCAGAATTGCTCGTTTTTGTTCAACACGAAACGTCTCTTCAGGGTCTAGAGGTCGTCAATTACTCTAGCAATGACCTGGGTAGCAGAGGATCGTTCTTGCCGGAAGGCCTCGCCGCTGTCTAATTCTAATCCGTGGGGAGTGTTTACGAGCCAGAGCTTTTCATCAGAGTTCAGACACAGATGCAGTGGTATTGACCCCTAATAATATCTATCTTTAACGCTGTTTGAGCACCGTTCGCATATATCATCTCTGAGCACATGCTTACGGGTGGAGCTAAAAAAACAGTTCAAAAAACAGTGGAAAGAGCTAAAATTTCACCATATATGCACCCATATATTATATATCTTTGCACCCACAAGGCGAGAGGCTCATTTTCTCTGGCTCCTCCACTGCGGAAGAGGTTGGAGCTAGTGCTCTGGGTCTGTCTTTGAAGTAAAGCCACGAGAAAATATACACCCTATTGATATTATTTCGCTAGGGTCCGGTCCTCGTGTCTATATATATGAATGTGTGGTTCCATACTCATCATCCTCGCATGCAAGTGAGGACCATAGCTCACTGTCGCAAGGGCGCCTGCTCTGTTTGAACACCACACGCACCAATCACTGCCCACAACAATGAGCGAGAGCTCCGTGCATCCAGCCATGGCAACCACGACGACGGTTGGTATGAATGGAGAAAGGGAAAAGAAGAAGAGGGAGAAGGGAGGCTTCAAGACCATGCCATTCATACTTGGTGAGGAGATAGCTTAGGGCAACATAGTAAATGTAGCCAGCATATATTTGCAATCAGATTTCAGATGATGTTTTGAACAGAGCAAGCAATGAGCGAGAAATCTAGACGATACGTGCAACGAGTGATGCAGTTCTTGCCTTGTTTGGATGTAATATTGATGGCCCATCTAATGGCTTCTTCTCCGTATACGATGCAGGGAACGACATCTGCGACCGGTTCGCCACGGCCGGCTTCGGCGCCAACCTGGTCACTTACCTGTCGAAGCAGCTGCACCTGCCGCTGGTGCAGTCGATCAACCTCCTCACCAACTTCGGCGGCACGGCCAGCCTGACAACTATCCTCGGCGCGCTCGCCGCCGACTCCTTCGCGGGCCGCTTCTGGACCATCATCGCCGGCTCCGTCTTCTACCAGCTCGGCATGGTCATCCTCGTCGTGTCCGCGCTCCTCCCTTCGTTACGCCCCTCGCCATGCTCTGCTCCTCCCAGCGGCCCAGGATGCGAGCGCGCCTCCAGCTTGCAGCTCACCGTGCTGTACCTCTCCCTGATGTGCATGATCTGCGGCACCGGCGGGCTCCGGCCCTGCGTCGTGATGTTCGGCACCGACCAGTTCGACCACGAGTTGGGGACCCGCAGCGGCAGAAGAAGGTCACCGAGGAGGCAGCCATGGCAGTGGCGGGCGAAACGTCGCTACTTCAACCTCTACTTCTTCACCATGGGGGTAGCGTCGCTGCTGGCGCTGACGGTGGTGGTGTACATCCAGGACAACGTGGGGTGGGGGTTGGGGTTCGGCATCCCGGCCATGGCCATGTTCGTCTCCATCGTGGTGTTCATGATCGGGTACCCGCTGTACGTCCGGCTCAAGCCCGGGGGCAGCCCGTTCAAGCGGCTCGCGCAGGTCGCCGCCGCCGCGTTCAAGAAGCGCAAAATCGCCTTACCGGAGGACACCGACAAGCTGTACCAGGACAAGGAGCTCGACGTCCTCATCTCCACCAACGGCAGGCTGCTGCACACCAACCAGCTCAAGTAAGTCCGCCGTATCATTCTCTAGCTAATTTAATTTGTCGTCATCTGTATGTTTGACGTGCCCGTAAGATAGCGTCCACGTGACATGCTTTCTGCTTTTGCATTGCCATCTGCTTTGCCTGAACGGAATGGCAGTAAAGATACCATTTTTTTTTTTTGAAAGAAAAGTAAAGATACCATGATGTCCACAGAATGGCAGTAAAGATAGCCGTCCAAATTATCGGAGATTTTCCACGTAAAATGTGTACCATGGCGTCCACATAATGGCAGAGATGCTTTTCCACGTGTTCGGCAACATTTGTGGTGCTTACGCTATCTCACGTACATATAAAGGGGACGCAATTCTTATGCAATTCAAAATAACCCCCTCATATTGCATCTAAATTACCCACCTCTCTCGAATCTATATGTAAATACTAATATATATATATATATATTCATAAAGTTTGAGACATATATTATGTATTTCTAAATTACAAGCATATACAACTATGAAATTAAATAATCATAATTCTATGTTTCACCATATATACCAAGTAAACATAACATAGGATATTTTATATTTTAATAGCTTATAGGCATGGGAAATGTTTAATTAGCAAAAAACTACATAGCAACAACATAACACCATCAAATCCCTTTAAATTATACTAATACTGCCAATAATAAATTTCATAAGTTATTTTTAAATAACTTTGTATATTCTAACTAAAACAGTATGTCATATCATTATTAGTAATTTAGTTTTTAGCACTCTCTTATATAGGTATTTCAATCATTTTAAGAATTGTGAGAAACTATTGGTGTCTATATTTTTTCAGCCATAATATTACTCTTGAGTAGTGTTATCATTGTAAGGCTTAATAAGTTTTAATTTTTCTCGAGATTAACACTGCTACCCCCTCTGAGATCTCATTTCAAGCCCTACCAGTTATCTTAGGTGTGCAAGCTTCAAACGATTCCACATGCTATTGTACTATTCAAGAATGTAGTATACAACCTAAATTCATGTTGTCCTAAATGAGAGTTAGTAAAACATACAACAAGCACAAAAGTTTTACTTTAGGGAAAACTATGTAGCAATCAATAAAAAGTATGACTTTTGGTATCTATCTGTTGACAAAGTTTTTTCGTACTAAACGTGTCAGATTTCTATATGTTTGACCGTGCTTTAAAATTTGTGCTACAACTGTCCATTGAGTTGCGTTCATAAAAAATCTATCACAATAAAAAACATTCCCGACAGATAACTAGACACTCCCTAAAAATTAATTTAAAATTTAGATTCAGATTCATGACTTAAGACATCTAATCCAATAAGGGCCACCATAGTTAATGGCAAGGCATCAAACTAACTGCACATTAAAATATACATGGTGCCATGCAAAGTAAAATTATGAATATGCATGAAAAATATATAAATTAGTACCTTGCAAAAAAGTAATTAGTAAGTTCATATGATCATTGGATATAGACTATAAAGTGTCTATTATGTAATTTTGAAGAAAACAAACAACGAAAAACATACAATTTAACATTAGTATTTTATTAAAATATATTAATAATAATTTTTTTAAAATTCTAGCCCGTGTGCGAGAGCACGGTTGATAGACTAGTTGATTCTAAAGCAGAAGTATGCAACACTTTCAGCATATTTAACTATGATTCACGATTCTTTTGTGCTCTAGGCTCTAGCTCGCTGTGCTCTCACTTCTGATTTTCGTTTCTTTTAAAGTCGTCACACTCCAAAATTTACTTTCCACTATCATGATAACATTGAGATGAGACAGTGTTTTGACTTCAGATTTCCCTTTGCCTCTATGAATTAAGGTTCTTGGACCGAGCAGCCATAGTGACGCCGGGCGACATCTCCGATTCCGGGCAGCCAAACCTGTGGCGTCTATCGACGGTGCACCGCGTGGAGGAGTTCAAGTCCCTCATCCGCATGGTGCCCATCTGGTCAGCTGGAATCTTGATGACCACCATTGAATCGCACTACGGCTCCTTCACCATCTTTCAAGCGCAAACCATGGACCGGCACATCACTCGGCACTTCCAGATACCACCAGCGACCATGTCGATCTTCGGGATTGCGACCTACCTCGTCAGCCTGGCGCTCTACGACCGCGCGTTCGTGCCCCTGGCACGCCGCATCACGGGCCGGCAGTCCGGGATCACCTATTTTCAGCGCATGGGCATCGGGCTCGCCATCCATGTCCTCGGCATCGGCACGTCCGCGCTCGTCGAGAACAAGCGCCGCACCACCGCGGTTGACAACGGGTTCTTGGACAATCCGACCGGCGTCATCCCGCTCAGCGTGTTCTGGCTGGTGCCGCCGTTCATCGTCAACGGCATCGCCAGCGCCTTCTCGGGACCGGGGCAGATGGAGTTCCTGTACGACCAAACGCCCGAGAGCATGCGCAGTACTGCCGCCTCGCTCTTTTGGCTCTCCGGCTCCTTCGGGAACTACCTGGGCACCATACTGGTCACGGTGGTGCAGCGCATCACGCGCGCCCGCGGCAACGACTGGCTCCAAGACAACATCAACCGTGGCAGGATCGACAACTTCTACTGGCTCGTGGCCTGTCTCATGGTGCTCAACTTTGGTTACTTCCTCGTCTGCTTCAATTTCTACACCATGAAGCCACTGGAGATGGCAAACGAACAAGACAATCATGATGGAGAATATGAGCTATCCACTCTACAGAAAAATGACACTTCTGCTGCTGGAGGTTTGGTGTAAGGTTGATTTGCAAGCAATTAATTAAGGTGTGATTTAGTTGTCAATATAAATAGATTAGATAGATATACTCCACTACGTACAAGGTTACTGCATTGCAACAACACAAAATAGGTTGCAACAAGGGATAATATTACCACAAATATTTTGGCCGCAAAACACTTTATTATTATGTAATCATTTCACTCGGGCTCCAGTAGGGTAGGTTCCCGGACCCAAAGGTGGCTACTCGCCTCCTATGCCGGGTCTGTATTCTTGTCTTCCCCAGTAATGTACTTGCTTTCCTCTTAATGAAAAATGGGTATGACCCGATCTCGAATTTTTTTTTTTTGGCACATCTGTTACTGCCATTTCGTGGCAATAGTTAGGGGTTATTGCCACCATTTTCAATTTGGACTGTGATAAGGGGCAATGTTGACATGAATACTCGGTGATTACCATGCATTTCGTTGCAATTGCTAGGTGCTATCTCCACCATTTATAAAGTGGTTTCAAGTACATGAGAATAGTGCCACGATTTATAAGGTGGCTGCAAGACACCCCCCTAGTGGGCTAGCCTCGGCCCCAACCCCGCTCTTGTTCTTACTAGTGTTGTTTGGGCCATGGCCCATGGCAGCTTCACCTGACCATGACGAATCAGTTGGTGTCGAGTCGGGTCCTCCTAGCTAGATCTAGTCAGCCCAGATAGCTTAATTAGGCACTGGGAGGTGGGTCAAGGCCGCAGGAGTAGTTATTCGTTGGACACCATTGGCACTGAGCTCTAGCCGATTTGGAAGAGTCTTCAAGCTTTGCATCAATTAATTCTTGCAACAGCCTTTGAGCCTAGCCCTTCTGATTCATGTGATGCAGCAGTTGCAGGCAGAAGCTTGACCTCCGTGGCGATGCTCAATTCATGGGCAATAGAACTGGATTTGCGTGTGTAGCTATGGTGATCCATCAACCTCCGTGGGCAAACAATTATGTCTGATAATAGTGCATCCGCCAGAAGTAACAATTAGAGCAAGGTCTCCCCTACATTCAGGAGAGAGGGGGATATGTTTTAGTACTTAAAAATTTTAGGTATTAGAGATGAGATGAGGTAACATGTTGGAGGCCTCTCAATCTTTATACTAAGGATGAGATAAGTAATGTATTAGGGCGGTGGAACCAATAATACGGGAGTGCAATGGAGGTAGGGAAATAGTGTTTTTACATATGGAGCTCGCTACTACATAAATGATAATCACCGCCGCCACTTTTACCACCGGTTTGCTGAAAACCGGTGATGATACTCATCACCGTGAATATGGTATCATCAACGGCTCATAGTACCACGGTGATAACTTATCATTACCGCCCGGTACATGTTACACGAACCGTTGGTGCTAGTCGATCCATCTTCATTGCTGTTTTTGGTATTATGAACCGGCAGTGAATACTTCACCAACGGTTCATAATATGAGCTGATGATTTGACTTGTGTAGCATCACAATAAAATTCATAACTTTTGAAACAAAATCATACGAATATAAATTTTATATCACAGTTATGGATCTCGATGAGATCTACAACCTTACAGCTTATGACTTTTTTTTGGTTAAAACCATTTAGTCAACTAGGATGCAGCTCAATTATCACCTGGGATGGCTTCTTTCTGGCTTGATGATGAGACCTGTCATTAATTATTTCAGCCAGCCTGAAAGTTGGGGACATGCTCAATGTTGTTGGCCTGATAAATCCTGGTGGTTCGATCAGTATGGTTGTTGCTGTGAAGATCTCTTTTGATTTTGAAAGATGCCTTGGTTCGGAGATCTCTCATTAGAATTGTGAACATCAAGGACACCAGAAGATGCCTCAGAGATTTTGGTGGAAGGCATGTGGACAGTATCTCTTCCAAGAACAAAGGCATTGTGAAGAAAACCGAATCACTGCTTGTAGAGATTGTGATCAGACAAGATAATTTACCAATTTTGATGACCGGTCCAATGTCAGTAGGACGAGATTTATGAGTTGGGAAATCTTGAGAAAGCTTACTGAATAAACAAACATTCTTAGCAATCATTTGTGCTTGTTTTTTGTACTAAGCACCGTTGTCCAACTAGCTTTCTCTTCTTTCTCCCAATGCATCTTCTCAAGTTCCCAATTATCACCTCGGTCTCACCACAAGTGGAAATAGACGTCAAAATAGTGTGGTTTGAAAAGGACTAAAATGTTTGGAGGCACTACAAAAGCGAAAGAGTCAGTCACTTTGGAAAGTGTTGACGGTAAATAAAGTATAAAATCACCTATTATTTTTCTATCAAACAAGGGATCAATGCTATTAAAAGATAATTATTACTAATGAATTTACGAAGTTTTGGTGTATACTCTATTTTGCAAAATAAACTCTAAAATTTGTAGAAAAGAGAGAAAATCAAGAAATGGAAGAAAAAGACTTTACCAGAGCCATTAGTAGCAATTTCAGGGACCTACTAGTCAAGAAAAGACTCCCCGTCAAAGGTGGGGCCCACACATGACAAGGTGGGGGCGGCCGCCCCCACCTGGACAGGGCGGTCACACTGTCCAGGTGGATCCACGTGTTCAACTTCTGGAACCTTCTCACAATCGACCTTGGGGTTACATCTATGTCGCCCAATGAAGTCGGTTTGATCCAAGGGCTAAAATTCATCCTAGGAGGTTATATAAGCGCAGGTAGACCACCCCCTCGAAACCCTTATTAGCAATTCATCGTTAGTAATAGAGTTAAGAGAAGTCGAAATTATCTGGTAACAATGAATTCTAGCATTTGTCACCGATTGATCTTGCCTTCACCATGTCCCTCGCAATTCACGGCGGGGAGCTTGTTTACGAGATTATCCGTATTCGACTTCATAACTAAAAGTAAGATTTAGTTTACTTTATTCTTCAAGTTTGCATATCCTTTTTAGTGCTTTAGTCCTTGCTGCTCTAGTTTAAAGGAGTAATTCTTTGCCTTTTTGACCCGGTTTCGTGGTAGCATTATAAAGGTCACTTTATAGATTTATTGAATCCTATGTAGCCCACCTCTCGTCAATAGGCGAATGGTAAACTTTGTTTGTTCTTACTACGTCTTACTTTATTAAGAATTAGCGCCCACGATAGAAGAAGTAAAACAAAGTTTACCAAGATTAGAATTAGAAGACTAGAAGTTATCTCCTTCTTTAGTTACTTTGGTTGTGAAGTGGATTAAGTAAACCTAGTTATATTCACCTACTATTCCTTTGGCTTCGATATTTAAACCCGGGAGTTCCTCTTTTGGTGAAGTGTTACAACAATATTTCTATCTGTGTGTTGCTGGTATCAATTATATGCACACAATAAAGATAAAAATATCCGCAAAACACACATATAGAAATACATGTTGTAGCACTTCACCAAAAGATGAACTCGATTTTAAAAAATATCGAACCCAAAGGAACGATAGGTGAATTGTCATGTGTCGGGAATGGGCCAGCCCTCGACGGGCTAGGAGGGCCCAAAGCAACCCCGAAACCGCCCACGAGGGGGAGCACGCCAGGGCGGCGGTCGGCCCCTGCGCCTCCCGCCTTCTCCGCCTCCAACTCGCTTCGGTCATCAAGTTAGGATTATCTTAGAACTTTTGGTGTGAAAAAAGGGGATATTCCAATCATATAAGGAAGACCCTTATTAGGAAATAAATATTGCTTGTAAAAGGTATTCCAATCAGATAAGGAAACCTTATAGAGATTGCTTAGATTACAAGTCCCACTAGCCGAGCTATACAAACAAGGGTATGTAATCTCTTTGGGGACAAGCAATAAAATAAAATAGTTCGTGCCTCTACCTTGCCTCCACCAGCATTCTTTGCCGCTAGCCCCGCCGTCGCGCCGCCGCCCGCCGCCACCAGCGATATTCTTGGCTTTGGGTTAGCGACCGATTGCATCAACACCCCCGGATTTCCCCAACTTCTCTACCACACCGCCTGAGAACCTTGGCATCGAGAGAACTCCCCGAATATGAGGGTAAGCGAGTACTAAGAGCGGCACCATCGCCGCGCAGTCACCGTCTACATCGCCAAGAGCCAAGAATACCCGCCATCATCAAGATCGAACACGACCGCCATCGGTTTTAAGCTTCCTCGACACCTACCCGGTTGCCGCACGCGAAGGCACTACATCGCCTGCCAGATCTACAAAGGAGCCCATCGCCCGCACCCCATGAGGCACTGCCACCGAAGAGAAGAATCACCCTGCCTGGATTGCTCGCTTGAAGCGTGCAAGGTCCACAAAGGCAGCCCCGTCGTAAGCATCGCTATCCTGCACCGCTCACCGATGAGCGATGCGACCGCCAAGACACCGCCTCGAAGCCTGATCCGCGAGCGGCGGCGCGGCTTCACGCTCAACGACCTCACGGAGCACGCCCCACGCGAAAGCAAGTCGCCCGCGGCATCTGCCGTGAGGCTACATCTTGCCGGGCCCCAAGCCGTTCCAGAGCGACGCGTCCGGAGAACGGCGACACCCACCTCGCCATCCAATCAAAGCCCCGCGACACGCCTACGGCACGGCGAGAACCTACAACCATGAGAAGGATGTTGATCAACCTTCTCATCGAAAGGAGAACGGACTCCACCGGGGCCTGCCATCACCTGCGAAGACCGACAGAAGGACCACCCCTGCCTCACCGCACCACCAGAGAGAAAGAAGCCCCGGTAGCAGTGAGCCAAGTGCCGACCGGAGCCGAGAAGCCACCATGACCGACGCTGTGAACCACCACTCCCAAGGGAGGTGTAACCGTAGAGTAGCAATTCCTTTTCACTCTATTTGTTGTACTCCCCCAGAAGTAATCAAAATCATTGTACTTGATCCACCATCCATATGAGAGTATCAACAAAGAAAAAGAAAACGCGGGTGCCTAAATATAAAAAAGCCACAGAGCAAATGAAATAAGAAGAAATTTTTTTTTTCTAAGTGGGGGTAGTGCTATATGCAAAAAGATGAAGAGAAAATACAAATGGGTGAGAACAAGGAACAAAGAGATACGAGAGATGGGCTAAAATAAGAAAATAAAGAGCAACGGAAAACTTGAGGTTTCAAAAGAGCAATGGAATCCCAAAGTTCACGATGACTGCCACCCATGAGAATCCGCATAAAGAGAGACACCGCAGAGGACCGTTAAGGAAACAAGCAAGAAGATAGGCACTAGACGACCTCGGAAGACACCGTAAGATTAAAGGACACTAGAGGAATAAACCCTCTAAGTGGGTAGCCGGTCAAGGAATACACGAAGACTCACGAAGACGGATGCGGATCAAGAACAAGGGGGTAAAAGCAAAGATGTCGTCAACAACGCTAGAAGGCATGCCCTCCACAGGGTCGTGTTGCCCTGGAAACGAAGTAGCACGATAATCGTGAGGTCCGACAAAGACAAAGACTATAAGCAATGGAAAGTTTTCCCCCTTCTCCCTATCTCTATCTCCACCCCCCTTTAGGCCTCAAGTTAGGACCTTCACTCAGAGACTTGGAATCTGGGGGACGAGATTCATCTAAGTGGGGTAGATTTGTAACACCCGTGTTTTTGCATCATTTTAAAAAATCACTAAAAATTTGAACTTTTTTGAATTACAACTAAAACTTGATTTATTTTCCGCTAGACCGAAACCCCTGTTTTCAAAACCTACATTTAAAACCCTCACCATATAGAAAATAGGAAATCTTGTTTGTTGCTTGCCGAGCTTTATGGTCGCAAAAAAGATGCAAGGTAAGTTCTAGATTTTATTTATGGAAGTAAATGCATGAGAAGCGGTTTACAATTTTCTCTCGGGAATAATAGATAATAAAACTTCGTGTGTACCAAAAATATATATGAATATTTTTATGAGCACAATAAATAAATATTCTCGACTATAAAGGTCATGGGAATAAATGTGCTTGTATAAATATTTATAACATATATGTTACACATGAAATCACAAACTCTAGGAAATGTGTGTACAAACATATATACATATTTTATTCAAAGGTACAACCGGGCAAATAATTCCAAGATATAAAATTTGGGGATGGAGGCCCAAGTACTTGAGTGAATGAAAATATGTATAGAATATATATAAACACACACATGAAATAATAAGAAAGGAAAAAATGTGTGTACACATATATATTTATGAGTTACCTTGAATAAATATTCTCATAAATAAAAGCTTAGGAGAATATAAGTTCAAGATCTTATGCAAGTAAATATAATAAATATATATATGTATTTACACACATGAAATAATAAGGGAATGGAATAAAAAAAAAGAGAGAAGGGAAAGAAAGGAGAAATAGAGAAAGAAAAGGAAAATAGAGAGGGGGGATAGGGCGCTCGTGGGCTCATTCTTCTTGGCCCCATGGCACCCTTTCCTCCCTCTCCACCTTTTTCTCTCGTGGCCGGCAGTGGGCCGGCCCGGCCGCCGGGCAGAGAAAGCCAGCCCAGCGAGCCCATCTCTCTTTCTCCCTCTCTCTCCCCACCGGCGGCGGACCCCACCCCCATCGTCTTCTTCTTCCTCTCGCTCGCGGCCGCCGGTCCGCACCCGCTACGGTCACTGCCACGACAGGGGGACAAAACGACCTCCGAAACGAGGAAGCGGTAGGCTCTATCCGCAGGGTCCCGTTGTCGTCCACCTCAGAAACGCCGCGTACCAAGGTGGGAGTAGCCTGGCGCCAGCGCCAGAGCCTTGCTTGGCACAGTGGCCTCTCGGCGTGACGAGCAAGCGGCGGTTAATCGGGGCGATCACCGCGGCGACAAGGGCGTCCCAAGTCCCGTCCGCTGCGCCCGCGAGATAGCATTCAATGCACCTGAGCGGCGGTGGCGACCATGCCTACCGCCATGATGGACGACCACCGTCGCTGCTGAGGCGACGTGACCCGGCGCGAGCCAGAGCAAGCCGGTGCATGAGGAACACGGGCGCAAGCTCGGTGCGGCCCGGGATCCGAGGCGGAAGTCGCCCGCCCCCAGATCACGGTCCCGGGAAAAGATCGGGCGCAAGGAAAAATATCTCGTAGGAGGGGCTCGGCAGCCCGGCCTATAGTAAAACTCCCTCGGGGCACAATCGAGCTCGCCCTCACCACTGCGAAGGCTCCACCGGAAACGAGGAACATGCGGGTGCGCTTCCCCTCCTCCCTCCTCAGCCCCTCCCGTTCCGACCAAGGGGTTAAGTTTCCCCAAATGTCGGAGCTTCATGCGGCAGATCCATGAGAGGTCGATGCGCGGCCCTTGCGTCGTTTGGAGTCGTGTCGTCGTTAGTTCACAGGCAGTCTGCAGTACGCCTCGCAAATCTATTCCATTCGTTTTCCCATCCTTTTCCCTTGCTTTAGCCGGTGTCTTGGGGCACCAGGCGCCGTCGCCCAACTCAGCCCAGGGTGCGCCACGTGGTGGAAAAGCGAAACCACCGGCGGAGTCCTAATCGTCACCATCGGTCGGGGCGGCGAGGGGCCGGAATCGCCCCCGCGGCGAGCTACGGCCATGGGGGACCCGATTTCCGTGAGAGCGGCGAGCGCCGCCGGGCGTTGACGAGACGGGGCCCGGCCGCGACGATCACCACCGTCAACACGATAACGGCGTCGCGACCGCGGACCAATCGGAGGTCGACACGTCGCCCACACTCGTCCATCGCCTCGTCAACCGCCGTCCGGTGCCACCAGTGACCCCACGACACACGTGGCGCTTATGTCGCCCGGGTGGCGTCCGTGGACCCACGTGGCATCCGCGTGTATGGAGCTTTCTTTGTGTACAACGTGTAAATTGCTCTGACTACCGGGCTATTGTACCACAGTATTAAAAGTAGACTTTCCCGTGTCAAAAAATTCCCACAAAATTTGTAAATTCATTTTTGAATTGTAGAATTTTATCATGTAATTAGTTATAATTTTGTTACATGATGAAATTATATTATAATATTACCCTAATGATTTAACTAGGGATTAATATTATAAAACCCATATCTCATGCATACTAACTCCGTTTCGCATGAAACAACTTCCATAATTCATCTAAAATCTAGCTCTATGCATCTAACCCATTGCCACCATAATGTTCTATGTTTGTTTTGGATGCTCTAGTTCAAAAACTAGGTTATCAACGTATCTTGTAGTAGTTCTACATCGAATCTCGATAGGAGTTTTCCGTTCGAAGATAGCTAGAGACGTTCGGCGCCGTGCCGATCGTAAGAACCTCCAAGGCAAGTCCTTACCCCCTAACCCCCTACCTAATTACTATAATGTTTAATAAGATGTTAAGATAAGTATAACCGGAGGGCAAGCCGTGCGGTAGTACTCATGGGCTATGTGCGTGAGGCCGCTGAGGCTTTGTCGTTAACTTAAGTAATAATGTGAACCATGTCAACAAAAAGGTGAGTGGTGATAGTCTACATGGAGGTGGACTAATCACGATCGGGGATGAATCCAGCGGAGAGATGCTCGCCTCCCTAAGGACCGCCCATAGACCTTCTACCGTGTGCAATTATACGTCTGACCACACGCCTTAGAGATGGGACGGCTTGATTCTACACCCCTTTGGGTTAAGGTATAATTCGATCCAAGGTGGCCGTGAGCAACGATCTATCGGGAGGCGACTCGGATGCTAGGTGATCTTCCGAGGTCGGGTTGGCGTGGTTGCTAAGTGATCCTCCCCGTAAAACTTTTGGCGCAATGTTATTATCGTATACAAATTATTGATTTGGCGGATGCTAGGTGATCTTCCGCTAATGCTTGTGATAATGGGATGCTAGGTGATCTTCCCATTTCCAACCCCCGAGAAGTCGTAGGATTATACCGAAACCTAGGGTAGCACCCAAGCGGGTACGGAATCTCTTTAGGCCTGTCTAAGCCAAGTCGCGGTGGTAAGGGCAGTGCCTATCGTGTGGGGAAATTTGTACACCTCTGCAGAGTTAATTGAATCTATTCGAATAGCCAAGTCCTTGGAATGGGCAAGTGCTAGGCCTGAACATCTATGATTAGAATACACTTTGATGATGACTAACCTGTGGTGACCATGACAAGTAGTGATGATATGGTATAACCCGGGAACTAGCGAGCAGTTTTAGAGACTCTCCTAGGGCCCAAACCCTTAATAAATTACAACCTCCTAGTTGGGACTTGCCGAGCACGTTTGTACTCACCCCTCTATTTTACACAGATATCGGCACATGTGAAGGTAAGATCGACGACAAGGTAGAGACCCGCGTATCGTAGGAGTTCGTAAGGTGTTTGCTTAGGAGAAGGACGTTGAAGCCCAGATTTCATCCATGCACAAGTCTGCCTGTGGAGTACGGGGCAGTGTCATAGTTAATCCACCGCTTCTCGGTTGGCCAACTCGATATTGTAACCCGGCTTGGTGACCCTTCGCGCTCGTAGTAGCCCCTTTCCACCCTATATTTCTATAGCTCGGTTTACTATTAATTACATTTACCATCATCTGTTACTAATAGACATGTTTATGGCATGATCACCGCGCAAAACACGTGTGATTAACGACCCATTAAAAGTGGGGCGTGACACCGCTACCACCGCCGCCCGCCCCGCCGCGCCGCCGCCGACACCGCCGCCCCTATGCCACCTTCCTCGCCTCGGCCCAATCGAACTGGTTTGTGACATGAATATAACTAGCGTTTACCCAATCCTCTTCACAATCAAAAGTACTTAAGAAACTAGCTAAAATTAGGAGAGAAACAACGGCTTCTAGTTCTAATCTCGATAAACCCTACTTTTATTTATTCTATCGTGAGCTAATCCTTAATAAAAGTAAAGCAAACTTACTCTACTAAGAACAGACAAAGCTTACCGTTCACTTCTTGGTGGGAACTGGGCTATAAGATTCAATAAAGCTATAAAAGTCATATTTATGATACTACCAATTGATTCCAAGCCAAAAGGGACATTCATAGATAACTATAGTCTAAGCACCGGCGCCTCTCTAGACACTATCCCTCTAATCAAGAGCAACCAAGATTAAAGTACTCAATAAGAGTTGCAAACTTAAAGAATAAAAAATAAACCAAAACTTACTTTTAATTATGAAGTCGAAACAACAAATAATCTCTAAATACACTCCTCCTCTTGCGAAGAGAATGATCTCTCGAGAATGCAAGAGAGAAAGGTTCGAGAGGCCGAACTCCTCTGAAGGTCCTCACTAATCTCTCTATTTCTAATAAACTTGATTGCTAATAAGATCTCTGTAGTAGCTAATCTTGAAGTGGCTATGCTCTAATCATAGGATCTCGACTTCTCTAACCCTAGACTTCTCGAGAGAAGAAATTCTATCTATGAATAATGAATTAGGGTTTTGGGGGGTACCCCCTCCCTTCTTTTATAGCCCCATAGGATGAATCTCAGCCCTTGGATTAAACCGACGGCCGGGATGTACTCCCTAGGTCGGGTTGTAGGGAAGCTTTCAAGAAGTGACACATGGCGTGCCAAGGGGTGCCGCCAGCCCCACCCTGGTGCCGCCCGACCCCCACTGTCAATAGGTGGGGTCCAGCCTTCACGAGCTGCCCTCTCTTCTCATTTAGACTCTTAGAATTTATACTAATTGTCCTGTTCAATCCTTTTTCTTCCGTTTATCTATTTTCTCTCTTTTCCATTTCTGTTTTTCTGCTGTTTTTCTTGAGTTCTATTGCAAAACTAAATATGCACCAAAACTTCGTGGAAATCGTTATAAATAATAAAACTTTAATGGCATTCATACCATGATTGATAGCTTTCCATATATATAAAAGTGGTCAATAATTACCATCAACATGCGTTTGTGAAAATCTTTATCTTTATTGTAAAGTGACATGAAAACTAGCTGGAGTGCCTCCCAGACAGCAGTGCAAAGCCATAGCAGCTGAATCTTCCATGAGACAAAAAAGAAAACCTCGAAGACCACGAGTAGGAAGGAAGAAGGATGATGCACCGAGGAGGAAAACTTGTGCATGACCTCTGCTATAAAGAATTTACCCGCGAGAAATCCCACTCTCTAGTCAGCTCACCAAGAGCAGGGTCCGGCTTGAGTTCGATGAGGGGCGCCTAGAGATTGCCAAGCCATTAGAGGTGACCTTGCCGGAGAGGGGCCCTCTGACTGACGTGCCTGATGCAGCTTGAGAGCAGCAGCGACGGGGAAGTGGTGGGAGCTCTGCGGGAAGGGTGATTTTCCATTCCGAGTCCTCGATCGGAATGGAAGGGTGAGAGGTCCAGCTGCACCTACACGGGGTCGTGCAAGCGAAACTACGCGCTGGCCGGAGACTCGGGCTCCTTGCGCTTGTAGTTAAAAAGGCAATATTAACAACACAATAACATAGAATCGAAAAGAAATAGCTCAAAGTGTAAAAGATTTATTTTTAGTCAAGGATCATTTCTTATTCTAGGAAATATTATCAATAGTCCTGCTTCTACCTTCAGCAAACAAAACAGAGTATTCTCAGCGACGTTTAATTTTCATCGTTTGCGCTGGCTTGGTATGTTTGTACCTATTCGTACCCTACGCGTACAACAACCTTGCACACACATGTATTCTCCTTCCAGCATAGATGGATCAACGCAGCTTGCGGCTTAGTCCACCATCGTAGCCCAACCTAATTAAGCACCAGCAAGCAGCCTACAGTTTGCCTTCCTTGCCTCACGTGCCTAGCACACGCACCCGGACCGCCGCCGCTCTCGCGTACGCTGCACACGTGATTTGGAAGCCACCGCTCTTGCATGGCCAAGATGATCCACTAGCCAGCCATAGCAGTTGTCTTTCCCCGTTTCATCTCCGTCTCTTTCCTGTCCCCTCGCCATCTCCTCCCTTTCTCCATATAGGCTACCCTCACTGCTTTCCATTGCTTCAATGTTTTCTGTCATGACGTTATCACGGGCCAGCCCCTAGTCCACGCCCGTGGCGTACCACGACTTCTACACGAGCGAGCCCGACACCCCTTCTCGGCCTTCGGCTCGCCCACCTGCCCTCACACGGATGACGCCACGTGCCGGACGTCTCATCAGCGGTCGAGGCCGCCAGCTCCCTTGACGGAACCTAGAGTGCCGCTATAAAACCCCGGACCAAGCCGTCGGCATCGTCATCATCCACCCCGCCGCCACATCCATTGGCGCCAGTTGTGGCATATGACATCTCCTCGGCCTAGCCCGTCCACATCACCACGACCGCTTAGGACATGCGGACCACCTCGCCGGCGGGCGATGTCATCTCCACGACATCGCGGCACATGAGACGGCAACTCCATCCCGCTGCCTTCACCTCGCCTCCTCAAGAACTCCAATGCGTTTCCACCCACCGGTGAGCCCATGCGCAGCAAGCCACCACCTTTAAGCCTCCCCATCACCGTTCTCGCTTGACACCGCCTCCCTACCGAGTTTGATCCTTGTAGCATAGAGCTCGCCCACATCTCGGGATCGGTCGACATCTACGATCTCGTGAATCGACTCGCTCTACATTACTTTTGTAAAAGAAATAATACACATAAATCTAACAAATTCCATGCAATGGTGTAGCATTATCAGCTATTGCACATTTGTTGAAAAGGATACCTTGTCATTATATTGTCCCCCAATAGTGTTGATGTGTTGGTGACTTGGCGTATGTAATGATGGACCAAGTAAAGAATTGTGTTCAATTTTAAAAAATTGTGTCTATTCCCTGCATAGTGTTTGCCAAATTTCTAGAGGATGTTTAGTGCAGCCCATGTAACTTGAAGACTACTGGATTAAAATGGTTTTGGCTTTGCTCAGCTTATAAACTAATATTATGCTTGATCCATTTTGATGGTGTCGCCAACGTAAAAAGGGTGTTTTGGAAAAAGCGTGTAAAGACATGTGGAGAAGCCAGCAATGCTCGATTTGTTTGGTGCGAGCGGAGAGAAGTTCAAGACTCTGATCCCCACGAAAGCAGCTACGGTCCACTCCCAAAAATTTTTCATTGGCGGGTGGAATTTTTGGTAAAAAAGCCCTACACTTTTCAGCGAATCCTGTCCGTGTCCGTAAAAGCTCCCAAGAAACAATACCTCACTGCTTAATCAGATATCCGACTCTCCTACACCCAAGCTTTAAAATTCCAAAATTCACGGTCATTTTTCTTTTTTATTTGGACCCGCCTCTGCCTTTTGCAAAAAGAACCCCGCCTCCCTACCGAATATATACCACATTTCCCACTCAGCAAAAAAAAAACTCACGGCCTCCCCCTCCCCTCCCGCACCGCCTGCTTCCCGCGACGGGCCTGCTCCGCCCGCTCGCCACGGCGTCGATTTGGCGGCTACCGGCGGCCTCCCTCCTCCCTCCCCAGCGCCGCCCTCCTCATCCCTCCTTCCCCGGCATGCCCTCCTGTCCTCTCCCTCGTGCGGCTACAGGAACCCCTAGGCGTCTTCTTCTTTCTCGGTGTGGCGTCACGGCGGCGATTCCGACGTAGGTTCCTCCTGCGGCAGCGCCATGGCGCCCCGGGCTGAGCAGCGGCGCCGCGCGTCACCCCACGGCGGTCGTCCCTGGCAATGGAGCAAAAACGACCTAGCCTACAGGAAAACCCTAGTTCTGTTGGTTCCGTTCAGGTCAGCTCATGGCACATGCTCATCCATCTTCTTTTAGAATTGATTATTCTATTGAATTTATGCATCAGTACATCATTTTTAATGGATGTCATCGACGTGTCTTGCTGCTACCTGTATACTGTATATTTGGGTGTTCCTTTCCTGTACTACAATAAGTGCTCTTTAATCTACAGCATGGACGACCGATTATAAGTGCCTTGCTACCATGATTCTTGATAATCTTATATTCAAAATTATATGACACTGAGGTTGCTTTTATTATTTACCTAATGTGTGCTTCCTGAGATAGGCATGCTTTATGACGGCCTCAAACATATTCAATGAATGATTTTTACTCTGTTCCATGCTCCTGCATTGGTGGATTGGTATTATACAATTATCTATTTTTTGTAATAGATAGATGAGAATTTAGGGATCTGAGTTGGAGAGAAAATTATATGGTTGGCTACTGTTTAATTAGTTTCACATGAAAAAAAAGAAATAATACTACATGTCCTAGAAATAATACTACATCTTTGTTGAAAGGGTACCCATGTTTCATGTATACATCAGACCTAGAAAGATAGATTTGGTAGATACAATTAGCTAGCCACATGAGCATTTGGGTCAATGTATGTCCTCTTTCTATTCTCTGAACAAAATGGTCTGGGATCTGAACCATGTTTGGAAATCGTGGAAAAGTGAGTCCACCATTCAGCCTAGCCAAATACCTTTCCATTAATCGGTACTAATATAAAATTAGGAAACCAACTTGCTGTCAGGTTAACTCATAGCTGATCTTGAAATTTGTCTTCTCCTTAGGTTCACACATTAGCCAGGAGCCCAAGGGTCTACATTACTACACTATTAGTGATGCTGATGTAGATCAAATCTCTAGCATAGCTTATTTAATAAAAAACCTTACAGTATATGGTTGGTTTTTGCATCAACGATATTAATCTTTTTGTTCCCTTGATTCCTTGTCGGTGATGTAGAGGTCCTACTCTGGATGCTAACTGGATTCCGTCAAGCCCTGTGACTCAGAAAGTTGGACAACCCTCTATTCTTCCAGTCCGTGTTTATGGAAGCTGACGAGGTATATATGAGCATGAAATAATTTCCTTCCTCAACAACATTCTTTTGTTGGTCTGTGTTCTTGTGACACTCTATTTTATGATCACAGCAGGAGTTGAACTGATGCATCTTGGCTTATTTTTCTGCATTTTTGTAGGGTAATTTCAAGGATGTGGAGGGCAAGGATGTGGAGGGGACTGTAGTGCAAAAGGATATCTCTGCTATATATAAGGGTTCTGTGTTGTCCAATCTCAGCAAATGCAAGCCCTTGAGCATGCTGAATAGTCTAAAAGATGGAAAATTGAAGGTTATATTTTTGGTTATCAGATTTTCTGTTGTTCTGTCTGAACTGGGCTTCAATTCTTGGAGCATCCTACTCATTTCTCTAAGTGTGTAAGAATAGTTAAATTATTATTGAATTTGAGAACATGTTCAGTTCTGATGTTAGCATTTAACAACCACATAATTATATTTGGCAACTTCCTCCATTTTATTATACAAATGCCTTCCTTTTCTTCTTCCACGGTATTAGGTCTGTTAATCAGTCTCGCATGATGTCGTTTAACTAAAAATGCATATCTTTTGTTTACAGAGCTCTTGCAAACAGATCAGCTTTATTCTATTGCCCTTGATGAGCATCCATCGCTGCAGCCAAGTTATATGGCAGTGGACTTCTCATAATCTTTTGCTCTCACCAGGAGTTCCGTATTTTTAAGCCCTTCCTCGGGTAAATTTCTATGTTCTTTCTTCATGAATGGGTGGTGTTAACTGGGAGACAACAGATTGCTTCTTGAATAATCAAAGTGCACATACTATCTCAGTTTGCAGGTGGTTCAATCACAGGGCGTAGAAGCAAATCTCAAACACACAGATGGGGGAAGGAGAGAATTGGCAGGGGACTATAAGATCTCCTTGATTTTGAAGTGCCGAGGAGAAAGTAAGGCTCTTTAGATGAATGCACCAAAGTGGCAACGCTATGTACAAAAGCAAAGAGGCAAGTACCAATTAGCTCGAAAGTGGCAAGAGTGAATCCAAAGAGATAAGCAATTTGTGTCCTGTCTTTTTCTTTCTGTCAGTTGTGCTTTTACTAAGTCAACCTATTTTTTTTTTTTTTAGATTCTATGGCAATGGAAAATGCATTATTTGCTGGTCAAGGTTGAGGGTTTTGTTTTTCTCCAGTTATCCAGGTACCTAACTGAAGCATATGCCCAGTATATGTCTGCAGCAATGGAAAATGCATATTAACTGCGGTACTTTTTCTTAGATTCCATGAAACTCTAGGTGTTTCTCTCTCTTCCTCACGCATCTGATTGATTTCCCTTTGCTTAAAGTAGTGCAGCTGATCTGGTATATCTTTTATTAATTTTCTTTCCATGTTAGCTGGCTGGCCTATGATCATTGCACCTTTGTTTTAGACAAAGGATCTCAGGTCAGCCATCAATGGCCACCAGTAATGATTAAAGTGGATGATTTAGAGGTTTAGGTAAGCAAGGCAGGCCTTACATTCATATCTTTGTTGTAGTATTTTAACCTTTTACAATTTTGTATGTATATACAAGTTACCTCTGCAATATGGTGTTTGAAATCTTGGAAGGCCTTTCATTTGTTATCTTTTTTTTTCTAAAACAATTTTGGAGGTATATACAAGTTACCTCTGTCTGCAATATGGTGCTTGAAAGCTTGGAGTATGAGAGAGACCTTCTCTGTCTTTTAGAAAATATTTTAGTTACCTCTGTCTGTAGCTAATTGGTTTTTGGCCGACAGCTAATTGGTACAGGTTTTTTATTAATATTAATACCTACTTTTGCAGCTAATTGGTACAGTTTTTAATATTAATACCTACTTTTACAAAATTTTAGAGTATGAGAAAAGACCTTCTCTGGCTTTTAGAAAATATTTTAGTTAATGCTCATGCTCAGATTAGTCTTTATGGGAGAATCCTACTTCATAATTTGCACCGTTACACAGGATTTTGAAGAGCTAAAGCAGCTCTGCCATTTTTCATTGTCTTTTGGCTATTTAGTGTGACATAGAATTTTTCTTTGCACTAAACAACCGGTTAGTGATCAAACATGTTTGGTCTCTGCGAAGAGTTTGCATCGATCATGCATTTATTCTTTTTGATTATTATGTTTTCTAGGATTATCTGCAGTACAGTTTCAGAGTTTCATAGTTGATGCTTTTTGTGAGTGTAAATATATTCCTTTGTTTTGACTGCTCTACATTATTCAGATTTTTATCGAATCGAACCTGTACTTATATCAAGATTTAAGGTCTATTAGGCAACATTTGAGGTGAACTTTCAGTCATCTGCTTTTATGTCCCCAATCCCTTCATTCCATTTCCTATATGCATGAATTTATGCCTCAATTTGAGCTCTACCTCTGATAGCCTGTCTATGCCAATTAACAGATCCACCATCCTGCCATTTCTCTTGTGGTTGGTGCTCATGCTGGACACTTTTTCAGGTAGGTGAAAAATGTTCTTTTAATTCCAGTAACTTAGGTATGCCTCAGTTTGAGCTCTAGCTCTTACAAATCAGATAACTCTTGAATATGGACATCACAACTTAAATTCACTCAGAGAAATACTTGGGCTGCCATGGATTGATGAATTTGACCAGTTAAATAAAATAGCTCTTGAATATTAGACATTGAATATAGTTGATAAAATTATTTAATGGCCAACTTCCATGGATTGGTGAATTGTGACCAGTTAAGTCAGGTAACTCTTGATTATTAGACATTAAATATAGTGGATAGAATTATGTAATTCTCAATTTTACATACAAATTTTCATTATTAATGGATCTGAACTTGGTTAGTCTTGATTGTTTTCCATTTTGTGTATATTTTTCTTCATCACAGTAAGCAAAAGTTGAGGCCTCCTTGGGCAAGCTAGTTGATAGGACTGAACAGTACATGTTATGCATGGCAAAATTAAATCTCCACTTTTAACTTAATTAGCTGACAATGCTATGCTGCTTCAGAGTGCATAAGTGTGTCTTAATAGTTTTACACAACCATCCAGGCAGTAATTTAGTATCTTGAACTCTTGATATATGTTTGAATTTGCAGCACTGTAATTATTCATGTTGAACACTCTAATGAACACCATGAGAGATAAAGACCTCCTATGACATTTGATTTATCTTCTAGATCGATTGGATCTTGAACTTTGTGAACCCAACAAGAACATCCAGTTCGACTGGCCATACTTCCTTGTGTCAACATGGATATTAGGCTTCTGGTTTTGTAGTGTCGTGCTTCTAACGGCACTTTCGGTTTTTTTTCAGGTATGTTCATCTATGCAGAAAGATCAGAACCATGCTGATGTTGTATGTACATCCCCAATCCTCTCTCTCTCCCTCTCTCTCTCTCTCTCTCTCTCTCTCTTCTCTGTCCTCTATCTAATGTTTTAAGGATGATGGGTTTAGGGGTGGTAATGGATTGGGCCCTTCTTTTTCTTTTTCACAATCCAACTTGACCCTTTCCATTATCAAAGCATAATCTTGTAGCTGTGGGTTCTGTATGTATCATTCCCCTCATTTCATAACCCCCACCATGACAGTTGTTAGTTCAAGAAGCACTAAACAAAGAAGCACTAAACAGATAAATTTTGCTATGGCTTCAGAAAAATTTCAAGTATTCTTAATCAGACATGTAAGCGATGTTCCTACCATGTAACTCTTGCCAATACTCATCTGATATCAATTTTGAGACCTTCGTTTTTTTGCTATTCATTTATTGCATTGAGTAGCGCAGGACAACTGCTTCTCATTTCATTAAGTAAGTATAGTATAGACTAGAGCCTGCTTCTATGTTTCTATGATGGTGCTCAGGATATAAATAAGGCCTGATTTTCGATGATCTAGCAACATATGGTCATACTGGGAATTTCTTCTCTCCATTCATTCTAATATTTGCATGTGCAAAATATGTGTTCAGTATGGGCTCAGTGAGCCTCACTTTGGGTATAAATAAAGGCCTGATTTTAAAGGACTATTCTGAAGCTTAGTAGCTTGGTTTATGTATGTCATGCATACCTTTTTTTTTGAGTATCGTATGTCATGCATAGCTCACAAGCAGCATTTACCCCTCTTAGGATAAGCCATGTCTTGATTCATATTGCATAACAATTGGAGCAATGAAAGCCTTATATCTGTTTTTGGCTTGTCTAGATTGGTTTGGCTTTGAAGAAGCTATTTGAAGAGGGGTGTAGTGAAGAGAGAAGATTTGTTCATCACCTCTAAGCTGTGGTATGGTCAAATCTTTGGTGATGTTCAATATATATGTCTCATGCATCTCAAGCTGAATATATTGATGCCTATTTGAAGTTTTTCCAATCATTCATGTCAACCCTAATTTGGGGATGGTCCGAATTTTTGCAGGATGGGAAGGCACTACCCAAAGGACCTATTGTAATTTCACCTCGTGGCTTGTTTCCTTCACTCTACCGAGAAGGTAACATTTTGTTTCTTAGAATATATTTTACATCTTTATGGTGTTCTCCCTTCTCCCCCCCGTAGACCAAGGTAAAGTAGCACATTTTTGAGAAACTGTTTATAGTTAAACTAAAACAATATAAACTACAGCAAAAAGGTGGCTTATTCCTCATCTATATATGTCGTAGCCCTTTTATGGTTATTATCTTTTCATGATAAAGTTCCTTTCTCTCTATATCAGTTTCCTTGTGTCAAAGTGTTTAGTCAATGTGCTCTATCATACTTCCCAAAGATTTCCTGTACATTTTAACCACCTACCTCACCTTATTTAGTTCTTTTTACTTCAAGTGCTAGCTTGCATTATTGGACCACAACTTGATTTTTGTCAATGCCTCTTTAGAAATTGCCTTGCTGATTTACTAATTTTCGTAATTACTTTCCATTCTAGATAATATCTATAGGAATAGGTGGGATGACCAATAATGAAGCCATACAGTAAAAATAGGCAATGAGACTTTTAGCTAGCACTGTTCCTATGCTTTTCAAAAAAAGATTAGGTAACTGCTAATATCACCTCTTCCCTTTTGTTTTGATTTTTTTTTGCAACCTATCAACTTAAAGGGAGGAACTTTATTCCCTTTTATTGTTTTCAGGCGTGTGAATCCATAGGATGAACAAGCATTGGCTTTCTTTCTTCCTGTGAAAAAAAGGGAAAGTAGATTCAAACTTTATTTTCCCAGGGAATCATCCACAGCTAATCCCCACGCCCCCAACACACACACTAGGTGAGCTTCTCTGAATATACAGTTGCCCAGACAAAAGCCTCTACAAAATTTATTCTGACAAACATTACAAATTGGGTACTGAGATGGATCAGCACAGGATATCAACCCAGTACAGTCCTCTTTTTTCTTGGACTAAATTTGAGTTCTATATGTACTGCATGTTTTGTTCTAATGATAGTAGTATGTCTGGTCACTATTGTTTCAATTAGTTTCCTTCTAGGCTGCATCTTATATCACCTAGACTGCAGCTCGATTTCATATTGTTCTGTGCAAAAACAGGAGTGCGTTCCTGTTATTCCTGGTGTTTTCATTTACATGTCGCAAAAAGGCTATGGTTGTCCTTTGATTTGTTTGCTCTTGCTGTGTCTCTCCTTTTTTGTGGTGAGTGTGTTTTCTTTAAAAGACTCCTTGACCTTAGTGTTCCCCCTGTTTTTTTTTACTTCCTGCAGTACACAGAGACATGGTTTATATGAAGTTCTTTTTTCAAGTGGAAGGATCCTATCAGGTTTAGAGCTATTGAGGATATATAATTCTCTTTTCTTTTGTTTGTTTCATTTTCACCTGGGGTTAACTCTAGAGTTGTATTCATCGATTATAGATGAAAAGTTACTAAACCTAAGTTCTACTATCTAGCTCCATGCACGTTTAGGGTGTTATATTTGTATAGCACTAACCATCTACATGCTTCAATCTTGTTTTAGCAGCACATATCCTAATAAAAGAGAACTCCCATGTGAAATACAATCATGATAGTACCTATTTATAAACTTCAACTACTTATTCATCTGTTTGTCATTTCCATAGGATACAAGACTTGGTACAGGACACTATGGTTCAAGTATTTTGCGGCCCATCCTGCCCTCTTCGCTCCGCTGTCTATCACAGTGTCTTTTGTTAAAGAATGGTTGGCATCAACTTACTTTCTCAGTTCACCTAGCTTTCTGTAGGGTTGCCACTTCTCTTCTGGTATAACAGTATGCACCATCGCGATAGCTCCACCGTATTGTATTCTGATGCTTGTATAAATCTGGATTACTGCCTGTTTTTAGTTAAAAACTCTGTCTTGTGCCTGGGTGAAGGTCAGCCCGTATGTTCCCTGTAAGGATAACATATTATCGGTGTTATGGTTATGGATCAATTATGTTTATGTACTCGCGAGGTTACAAGTTCTGTGATATACTCATAATCTGCAAATCTGTTGTGTTACCCCTGCCGATTTTTTACGTCCATATACTCACGGGGTTATTCAACCTAAGATATGCTACACAAAGGTGCAAAAAACATTGGTGTCACTCTGACCTGATGATTTAAAGTGCTCTCTTATCGTACATATTGTCTTGACATTCTGAAAAAAATCGAGAGACTTACATACTATATGAAGTTTGCAAATGCTTTGTATCAGGATACAAAAAGAAGAAATCATACCCATGTTTATACCAGTTGCTATCAATGTAGTTGTTCCTGCCAAATAATGCAACTTGGTTCATTATATGTCCTCGAACCTCAATCCACAACCTAATTCTCACTTCTACACCAACAAATTACCCAATGCTAAGTTCGGCGCTGCAATCTGCGCCCCCGTATTAGTGGGTTTAAATACGCCGCTGATTTTAAATTTTGACACTCATATTCCATCATTTTGTCAGTGAACTATTCTCATAAAGAATGGGAAAGACACATGATGACATTTTTGCTTGTGACTAAATTACATCTTAGTGGCAAAACAATTGTCACCAAAGAAAAAAAAGTTGTCATAATTTCGTATCACTACTATGACTAAAATTTGTTTTTGTCATATGAAATTTTTATAGAAGGCCAAATTTCTTGTAGTGTTCGTGGGCACTACACTCTCTGCTATGTGATCTACTCGAAAAGACTTGAAACCTTGGCTAGGCTAACCAAATAACTTATAGATGGGAAGGATGGTTGTGTTAGGTAGCTTCTATCCTTATTATAAAAGGTTATTCATTCAAAAATACCCTAGATATTTTCCACACGGAACCACTTTACTCAGAGGGTGGTGAGAATGGTCCAAGTTGAGCTCTTTCTGCCTTTGGAAGGCCCCAATCCTTCATGAAGAAGATTTGCCGCAATGCAAGCTCTCCAATGATGCCATGTACCACCTCGAGATCCACCCGAGGGTTTTAAGGCCCAAACACGGCAATCCTACCCCTCCAGGTGGTTTTGTTGTTGATACTACCAAAAGCTAGCCTCGAAGTCGCGTATGCGCTATGCCCTCGCCATGATCTCAACGATCACCAAGTCCTCATGCACCCACCTTTAGTTGGTCAACAATCATCTTCACTTTTTTATCAACATCATCTAAGCTCCATCACATGTACACTTTACTTACGTCAATGTCAAGTGCTAGCCATCCATGGTCTGTTCCATCCATGTGTCTTGTTCTCCCTAGCCCATTAGCAAGAACTTCCTTGGGCTCCATTCCCGCTTTGGCACCGACCCTTCACCATCATGAAGAAGATTTGGTTTAATGCAAGCTCTTCCAATGATGCCCATTAAAGAACTCTCTTAACCTTCTCCATTGTTGTTTTGACCACCACCAAGTCGCCTCAAGTTGGTCAACTTCACATCACAAGACAAATGGTTCTGCTCTAGCCTTCGACATATTTCATGTCATGGTTGGTCTCAACACAGTAAACCAATTAAACATAGACCATCTCTTCACAATCACACACCATCCTTACATATGGGCACATATCCAACATGTGTTCGCAAATGCATGGGAACGAAGCGGGATGCAGTCGATGGTGACGATGGAGGAATCTTTCTACGAAAGAGCTATTACCATTTTTTGTTTGATTGACAAGGGTCATTTTGATTGTCTCTGGGAAGCATCCATATACACAGACCTCCTCTACTAGAGGTGGTTAGTGAAAAAAGTATCTAGTAACTCCTTGGCTCAATCATAGCTGCCACAAACAATGTACATGTTGTGTTAATCATACCATTCTTTGGAAGGATATATTTTACTGCACCAATCGAGCATGGTTTACATGTTAGTACACATAGAACAAGCGGGAAACTACAACTGAGCAAGAGTGAGATGACATCGGCAATTTAATGTTCAAAGATCCTTTTCGCAGCGATGTTTAATTTTCATCGTTTGCGAATAGGATTGTCACAGACGAAAGTGTCTTATTATTTTACCCGAGACCGAAGACTAAGAACCATATTTGCCATGTTATTGTGGTACGAAATTGACAAGGACTTGTTGGTGCCCTCAATGCTCAAGCTGTTGCTTCATTTTTTTCTCAATGATAAGTTCAAGTATGATTGAAGTTACTTTTCTGGAGCTTTCTGGCCTATTGGTCCTTCCCTGGTTTTGATTGTTGGCCGTCTGGCGTTGTTTGCTGTGAATAATTTTTTGGTACCACTCACAGCCGCGTTAGCTGTTAAAATGTATTCTTCCGGGAAGGCGGTTTTTCTTTGCCTACGGGCTCACCCAGGACACATCCTAGCAGAAGTGCCAAACAAGCACCAAATGGAGTGCTTGCAGGTCCAGCACCGCCACTAGCCTTTCCTCCCAATAGGTAGCCCGTGATACGGCTCCCCACTCCCACCGCACATGAAGATGACAAACGTACCGCCGGCGGCGTGTCCCCATCCGTCTAATACAATGTACTCAATTTTCTCGTCAATGCTGTACCCTCTTTCGTCATTCACTACCCTCGTTGGGATGGGATGGCTCGGTGTTATGGATGTAAAACACCTAACGGCCATATATAATTTTGTGTGTGATGAGGGTTGATGCGTTATATTATTATTATATAACACAAAAGCACCTTTTGATATTTCCCTTCTCTCTGGCATACTTCGTCGTGCCATCTCTATATATGAATAAGTGGTTCCATACTTCGTTCCATCCTCGCATGCATGTGAGGCCCATAGCTCACAGCCTCACTGTCGCATGTCCTGCTGCTCAGCGAGCACCAGTGCACCACACGCATCAATCACTGACCCCCCTGCATCCAGCCATGGCGGACACCACGACAGAGGTTGGTAGGAATGGGGAAGGAGATGAGAAGAGGAGGGAGAAGGGAGGCTTCAAGACCATGCCATTCATACTTGGTGAGTATTAGCTAGCTTTTAGCCAACATTACATAGCCATCATATTTTCGACCGAACAAAACAAGGATCGAGAAATCTGTGACGATCGATGCATCCAACGAGTGATAGCTGCACAGTTATTGTCTTGTTTGTCAGTTTGATAGCCATCCGTCTAATGATTTTCCTTCTCTGATTAATTCCATTTGCAGGGAGCGACATCTGCGACCGGTTCGCCTCGACCGGCTTCGGCGCCAACTTTATCACGTACCTGACGGAGCAGCTGCGCATCCCGTTGGTGCCGGCGACCAACCTCCTGAGCTACTTCGGCGGCGTCCGGACTCACGCCTATCATCGGCGCGCTCGCCGCCGACTCCTTCGCGGGGCGCTTCTGGACGATCATCGTCGGCTCCCTCTTCTACAACCTCGGCATGCTCGGCCTTCGTGTCCGCGCTCATCCCTCGGCTACGCCCTCGCCATGCTCCGCTCCTCCGGACGGCCCCG
Source organism: Hyparrhenia diplandra (assembly GCA_015847255.1). Classification (NCBI taxonomy): domain Eukaryota; kingdom Viridiplantae; phylum Streptophyta; class Magnoliopsida; order Poales; family Poaceae; genus Hyparrhenia; species Hyparrhenia diplandra. The sequence continues at coordinate 9,844 of JADLZK010011711.1, read as the reverse complement.
GATGCCGGAGCGCCTCCGGGTTGCAGCTCACCGTGCTGTACCTCTCCCCTTCTATTCAAGTCCATCGGCACCGGCAGGCCCACCTGCGTCGTGATGTTCGGCACCGACCAGTTCGACCATGAGCCGGCCGCCGGGCGGAGCAGGCGAAACAGGTCACCGCCGAGGCAGCCATGGCGGTGGCGGAGCCAGAAACGGCACTACTTCAACCTCTGCTTCTTCACCGGAGTCGCGCAGCTGCTGGCCATGACGGTGGTGGTGTACATCCAGGACAACAAGGGTGGAAGTTGGGGTTCGGGATCCCCGGCCGTCTCCATGTTCATCTCCATCGTGGTGTTCTGATCGGGTACCCGCTGTACGTCCGGCTCAAGCCCGGGGCTCCCCGTTCACGCGGCTCGCGCAGGTCGTCGCCGCCGCGTTCAAGAAGCGCAACGTCGCTGTACCGGAGGACACCGACAAGCGCTGTACCAGGACAAGGAGCTCGACGTCCTCATCTCCACCGACGGCAGGCTGCTGCACACCAACAAGCTCACGTAAGTCCTCCGTCTCGATCTGTAGCTATTTTGTCGTGCTCTGTATGTTACGACGTGCTCTCTACACACCGGCCTACAACCCCTAAGATAGCGTCCACGTGGTGTGCTTTTGCATTGGCGCCTCTTTTGCCTCTGCCGGAACGGTACTAAGACATGTTGTCCGGCAATATTTGGCCAGTGGTTACGATATCAGGAATTGCAAATAAAAGAGGAGATGCAAATGCAATTGCAAGTTCGATCAGGAAGATCTTCTTCCGCTCGTCTCAAATAATTCACTATATCGACTTCTAAGATACATGTTTTACACCGCTAGGTCTTATTGAAATTATTTATACAATTTAGGAAATAAATAAATTATTATTAAAGTATCTCTAATAATAAACTAAGTCACATCAAAATGGATGATGTTTATATAAAAAATTTGAATAAACGGCGGTCAAACACACGACATCTTAAAAGTCAGCGTGATGAATTTAAATTATTTTTGACGGCGAGTAGATTACGTGGTGCAAGCGGCAAGCACTCACTCTGCACACCTCCAGGCTTCCACACGTCTGTCGGCCCGGCGCTTTCACTGTCACACTCACACTGTCCGGTTCACCGTCGGTTTCTGCGAAGGAAAATAACTTTTATTTAGAGACCGGGGATATGGCCCGCTTTTCATTAGAAGAAGGAATGGTCAATAGACCTACACAAAAGAAACAAATCGCACGCACGGGTAATCCATGGATTACCAACGAGGTCAGACACAAAACGGCAAAACGCGGCGAGGCCCCCTCCACCCTATGATCATATAAGCCGGGCCTAGCACTAAAGAAAACTCGACACCAAGCTGGCAGTGGCGACGTTGCCGTAGATGAACGTGATTCGAGTGCTCCTCGAGTCAATGAGACTAGGGCCGCGAGGCGAGAAAGCACCGCCATGGGAGGCACACCTCAGGTCGGCTTAAGCGGGGACCCGCGTCGGGAACGCACCGACATGAGGGGGCACCCTCAGGAGTCACGGTTCCACGACGCGGGCGGGAGCACCAAAACTCGGCAACGACAAACACCAACTAGGACTAACGAGCAAGGGCGACAACAAGCACAACTAGGCCAACGACGAGGCGTAGCGGCGAAACGACAAAGAGCGCCCTCAACCAACCATGCGCCGCGGCTTGGGAGGGAGATGCACGGCGTCGCGCCGGGAAGGACCCGCGGCCTTGGTAGCCGTCGACGCCATCCGCGTGGGATGGGTTTTCACCCATCTCTCAGAAGGTGAAGAGGCGACCGTAAGCCACCCACCCCACCACCACGGCCGGCCAGGTACAACATTGAGCATGCCCGGCCAACATAAGCCACCATGGCGGCGTTGGGCGCGCCCAAACTGGCCGTCGATGGCCACGCCCCCAAAGCATATAGCCAAGAAGCGAGAGAACCTGCTTGCTCGAAGCGGCGCTTCCGCGGGAAGGATGGGGCGCCCAAAGGCGTCACCGTCGTCGCCGGCGAATAAGCAGGGCTTTCACCCTGAGCGTCGCGTCACGCCCCGCAACACCAGCACACGAGTATCCGGAGGTCGGGCGGCGGTGAACCACATGGCGGCGGCCACCGCCAAAGGAAAGCGGCGAGAACCACGCCGTGGGGAGTGCGGGGAACACCGGATCCGGCGCCCGGCCCGGAGGTCACCGGCGCCGGTGATCGCCGGCCCGCCAGTCGGGCGGCGCCACCCCAACGGGCCCGGGAGGCGCGGTTGGAGGGCCGGATCGAGCCAGAGGCCGGATCCGCCCGGTTCCCCACCGTCGGGACGCCCGGCGCCGCCGACCGCCGCCAAGACCGCCCGTCGCGGGGAAAGGGGGTGGGGAGGAGGGGCACCCGGGGCCCGGAGCGGATCCCCAGTCCCCACCGGCCGGGGCCAGCCGGGGGCGCTGGCCGCCGTCGGAGGAGAGGTGGAGGTGGAGGGTAGGGGCTGGTGGGAGGCGGGAGGCGCGGGCGTTGTTGAGCCGCGACGTCGCTGGCCGCCGCGCCCCGAGGCGGCGGCGGCAATTTGCGGAGGGGCGAGGGCGGGGGGACTGGCGGCGATGCGCGGCCCCTGGAAGGAGCGAGGGGCCTCGGGAGCGGGGCTGTTCCTGCTGCTGCACTTGTTCTACACTTCTACAACCAGAAGGAAAATTAACTGATGAGGATAGGCGAAGAAGCCTATGGTGAGCCAATTTGGCTCTTTGGGACCCGACGAGGAAAAGCTGGCTAGTTTGTCGAAACCAAGGCAACAGCGTTTCTTATTGGGCGAGGTGACGCAATTGGTTTCGTAAGAAAAAACCAAATGCATCCTTAGAATTTATAGCCAGAGCTGCAACAAATGCACCCTAGGTTGCATATTGCGAATTAACAATGTAACCATAGATTGTGCAATCAGTACTAAGGGTTTGAATTTGTCCGGCTGGCCAGTAAATCCATTTCGTGCATTCACAATCTACAGTTAAAATAAAAAAAAATAGATTCAGAAACGAAATATGCACTACTTAAGCATACATTTCCTCTGGTTCGGTTCTTTTTTAAGAAAGACAACCAAAAAGATTGGCCAGGTTTTTATTAGATGAGAATAAAAAAAAGCAACTATTACAATGGTTCACCATCCTTTCTGTTGCTTTTTTTCAATGTTTTCAATCTGTCACACTTCCAAAATCCACTTTCCACTATCATGGTAACATTGAGATGAGACAACGTGTTGATTTCAGACTTTGTGCTTTTTCCTCTGTGAATTAGGTTCTTCGACCGGGCAGCGATAGTGATGCCGGGCGACATCTCCGCTTCCGGGCAGCCGGACTTGTGGCGTCTGTCGACGGTGCACCGCGTGGAGGAGCTCAAGTCCATCTCATTCGCATGCTGCCCCATCTGGTCGGCCGGGATCCTCACATCCACCGTTGAATCGCACAACGGCTCCTTCCTCATCTTTGCAGGCGAAAACCATGGACGGCACATGGGCCCTCACTTCGAGATACCTGCGGCGACCATCTCCATCTTTGGGACTATGGTGTTTCTCATCGGCCTGGCGCTCTACGACCGCGCGTTCGTGCCCCTGGCACGCCGCGTCACGGGCTTGGGTCGGGGATCACCTACTTTCCATCGCATGGGCGGCATCCGGGCTCGCCATCCCGCATCGTCGGCCTCGGCACGGCCGCGCTCGTGGAGAGAAGCGCCGCGGGGCCCGCCGACCATGGGCTCCTGGACGGTCTAAATCCGTCATCCCGATCAGCGTATTCTGGCTTGGTGCCGCAGTTCGCCGTCGGCGGCATCGCCGGCGCTTTCTCGACAGGTGGGGCACATGGGAATTCCTGTACGACCAGTCGCCCGAGCATGCGGAGTACGGCGCTGCGCTCTTCTCGCTCACCAGTCCATCGGGCACTACCTGAGCGGTGATGGTCACGGTAGTGCAGCGCATCACACGTGCCCCACGGGTAACGATTGGCTCCAGAGCAACATCAACCGTGGCCGGATCGACAACTACTACTGGCTCGTCACCTGCCTCATGGTGTTCAACTTTGGCTACTTCCTTTTCTGCTTCCGTTTCTACACCATGAAGCCACTGGGAGATGGCAGATGAACAAGACGTTCATGATAAGGAAGAGTGTGAGCCTCCGCTCTTTCCTTCAGAAAATGGCACCGGTGCAGGTGTGGTGTAATATAAGGTTGACTGGTTAAACACCCACGCTACGCTACGATAACTAAATTTTATATAAAAAATGCGACGCATTTATATAAGCATGTAACAATACTACATAAAAATTAAACAATGTTATTAAAATGATATTTAATCCAAATAGGTACCAATGTGAACCCTTAATATTTATTGGAACCTATTCAAATCAAATAAAAATATTTTCTCAAGCACAAAATTAATAACCAATCAACAATAGCTCGACTAAAACAAATGTTACCATATCATGGTCCAAGTAATCTAGCACCCTTTCAGTTACACGACGCGACGCTAGCAGTAATCGCTTTCAAATCTCCTCTTCTTTCGCCATCCTCCTTCATAACTGCAAAAACGATGCCGATTCAAGATAGACTTACTTCCCGTCTCATTTTTATGTAATCAATCTAAGCATCTATGACCTACAAACATCGGTTAAATTAGGGAAGAAAAGGACCAAGTATGACCAATGGTTGAATGAGTATTATGACCTGCATCAATTACCTCGCTACCTAGAATTCTCTTGGATCAAACAGGTATTCCATGTGGTTTCATAATTGAACATCATCGATGAGCACAAGCTCCCCGGCCCAGGTTTTGATGGGAATTTGTTTGCCGATTCACTATGGCTCAATCACTTTCGCAAATGTAATCCTAAAAGGACACGATTAACCTTGTAGCTTAATTAATACTATGACATGATAATATAATTATTATTAACAAAATAGGTACTAAAATGGGTAGCATAATGGATCAAAAGTACACTACCTTGCGGCATGATCGAAAGCAGTCATTGATTTTTGGGTTTTGTTATGCATCAAACCTATCTTATCATTATGCAACAACTCCTTTTTGTTGTGATGAATCTACATCAAGAGAATCCGTTTGAGATGGGTTGTAAACATTAATTATTTTTGTCACATTAGTGTCGCTCATATGATTCGCACTGCATCACGTTAAAGGCACCCTCCTCGTCCCAACAAATATCTCCATATCGTAGATTTCCTTCTCACCCGGTGGCTCATCTCAGATGGCTATTTCTGCTCACAGTAGGGGCATGTTCTCCCCATGGAATTTTTGATTGTAACAATATCACCGAAGCTAAAAGTAAAGTATCCCACGTGTTCCTTTGAAGTTTTACGCTTGCACGTTTGCGTTTATTATCTGAAGTATCCATCGAGACCTATAAAAGAATAAAAAATAGGTTATAATTTTTGAATTGATTAAGGTACAAACATACTTATAGAAGATTAAATCATGTTTTTTTTTTTTTGAATGATTAAAAGGTACAACCATGGATGTCGTTGAGCCCAAATTGAATGATATATAGCTATATAAAATTCTATTTATATTTGTTCTATTTAGGTTTCTATAAATGTATATAATAAATTTAAATGTTGCTAAACATGCTATTATTAAATCAAAAATCAAATCATTAAACTTCTTGTTTTGTAGAATAAAATAAACAAACCTTAGTATAATTATTTTAGCTAATTAGTCAAAACCCAACTTATGACGTATTTCTGTATCTGTACATGAATAATCTTTAATGTTGCCAAACATATAGAGATTTATACATAAATATATATATATTATATATGTGTATAAAAAACAAAAAGAAAACTCGCCTCCCAAAATCCCAATCACTCTCTCCCCTCACTCTCTCTCTCCTCTCTGCTTCCTTCTTGCTCACGCGAATAGGCACCCCGGTGAAGTGGAGCACGCCGGACACGGCGGCAGCGGCGCGGCAGGGGTGCGGCGTGACGGAGATGCCGGCGCGCGCAGCAGAGCACGAGCAGCAGCCGCGGACGTCGGCAGAGGGCGCGAGATGGAGTGAGCTGGAAGGCGATCCTCGGGACGGGCGGAAGTTCCAGGACGTTGCCGCCGCGAGGTTGGGCGAGCCACGGGAGGGCACCGCCTCCGGCCGCGTGCAAGCCGCGCACGGCCACGGGGATGGCTGCCGCCTCCAGGCGCGGGCGACCGCGCGTGGCCGCGGGATGGCCGCCGCCACCAACAGGAGCGGCAAGCCGCGCGCAGCCGCGAGGGCCGTATCCTCTGGCTCAGCGGCGGCGGGAGGCCCAGCTGCGCCGCCCGTGCCCTCCCGCCCGTGCCCTCCTCGCCAGCGCCGGAGCCTTAGTGGCCATGAGCGCCGGGGTGGGCCAAAATCCGGCGGCGCCCTTTGCCGCGGCCGGCGAGTGGAGCTCTCCCGATCCCACCGCGAAAGCGTCCTCAAGGAAAGTCGGGAAGAAAGCTCTCTCGCACGACCGTGTTGGTGACCGCGAGACCGAGCACCACCAGGTGTGCCAACCCCTCTCTTCTTCCCTTCCTGCTTTGCTAAATCGAGCACCCAAACCCTCGATCCGCTATCGCCGTGGTCTGGGGAGGTCGGGGCTTGCGAGGAAGCACCACCAGACCTCAAGCCAATCCCTTCTCTTCCCAGCCTGCACTGTGCTAAACTGAGCAACCAAACACTACATTAACCTAATTAGCTGAATGTCTCTGGTCTCCGACCGATTGCGAGTTTAGTAACATGTACCTCAGCAATCAATCGGTGATTTGCCAAAACCTGAATTAAAACTACAAAAGTTCCTTATATTCAAGTAATTTTGCATTTCAGTTACAGTTTTCTATAAGAGTTTACATTGGTTTCAGATTTGGATTAGTTTTAATTCATGTTTTCAGAAGTGTTATACTTTAGTTTCAGGTTCAGTCATGTCATTAGTTCAGTATCGTGTACTTTCAGTTGAGGTATATTTCAGTCATATTATATAAGTTTTAATTGATTCCTAACCTTTTCTTGTTGGTCTGGAGTTTCTGTAATTCAGTCATGTGAATTTTGACTTGTTATATTCAGCATTTGTTGCATAGAGGAATATCTACATAGTTTTTCTATATTCTATATATTTATTCAGGACCGTGCGATGCAAGACAATGGGAGACCATAAATATATTTATTCTCTGTTGCTTCTGGGCATCTGTATGTCTCTACTCTAGGAACGCTTTTATTTATTTTCCTTACCAATATGTATATCATGTTCTGTAGTTATGCCATGTTCCCAGTCACTTCTGCAAGTTATTGCTCACCAATACCTTACATGGTATAGTTGCTGTCATCATTGAGGAACACACGCGATATGATTCAGGTTGTATTTCGTCACTGAATGGAACAGAGCATAGCTAAGGTGGTCGAGTGTAGATGTGTATGCCCAGACCACCCAAGGCAGAGCGGATGCCTATTTTTCTTATTAATATAAAATCCACTAGATTTCTAGGTCGGTCTAGGTCATCTATAGTGGAACAGTAACAAAGCGCTTAACTTGCATGAAGTTTAATGTCACCAAGCGGGCCTAGAGTTTTAGTCCTAAATTATATCATCTGAAATTTGCAGCATTCACAGTAGTTTCAGTACCCAGCGAACATGTCTGAAAAGCAATGAGAACATGTCATTTTAGCTGTGATTTGTTTTATTCTTGTAGGTATATGGCGTTTCCCTCAAAATAATGATCTTGAGTGTTCTAAAAAGAACACAGAGGCCAGTGAAGTTTTGGTTCATTAAGTATCTATCTCCACAGCTCAAGGTGCATGAACTTCATTTGAGTTGATTAATTAATAAAAGAAGATTGGGCGTGTTTATTTTCACAACTATCCTTCTGCCAGGATGTGGATTTGAGTATGAGCTCGAGTGGGACTGGCTTCCTGAGAATTTTGCATCACAGAATGGACAGAAATCCCATATCAAAATTGCACCTGAGTCAGCAGCTTAAAGCACCAAGCGGCAGCTTTCAGCATAATTCTTCTGAACAGGTATGCACATTGGAAATTACCCACAATTCACGATTAATTGTTAGATTTCGTTCCATCTGATAAACACACTATATCATCATTTTACCACCAATAAATGGTTTGTATTAAATAACTTACTTGACACTTGTTTGTGTGAAGCCATTAGTGTAGGCTGGGTGCATACCTTGCGGTCACTATGTTCGTTTGTTTTCATTTAGTAGGTATTATTCCCATCTGCATCTTGAAACGCGGTAGGTAAGTAGTTATTGTGCCAGATTAATAATTTGTTTGACAGTTAAAGTGATACTGAACAGCAACACACCATACCTTGATTATTCATCTTATATCTCTCCGCAGCGTATCTTGTTTATTTCACCTCTCTTTTCATCAGGCATGCATGCCGTTCTCTCTACCTACTGCCTCTTCTTCTCAATAGTATGCTCATCTAGTGGCACCAACCCGGTCAGTTATTAATTCACCCCTCGTTCCATTCAGTGGTTTTTAGTGGGGAGTTGCAAACTTATATGAACACTAGAACATGTAGAGATGTATACAAGTTTAAATACCTCCATGAGTTGTATTTGTAAGGTCCCTAAAAGGTACTTTCACGATTATCGGTTGACCTTGGCGTTTCCATCAGCACTACCTGTAAAAGATATCACTACTATTATTGAATCAAGTATGAGTGAAAGAGGTTACGACAATAAATCAGCACATAGAGGGAAACCAATGAAGATTAAGCCCTTGCTAATGACTAATAGAGTCAGCTAGTAATTGCCATGTGCCTATTTTGTCGGTGTCCAGACGCAAAATTCAGAATTTACATGTGATTTGTATTAAGACACTGAAGACATCGCAATGGATTGATTCACGATTAATTACTTAGTGTCCACAATGCAAATTTCAGAATTATTCAAGGTGATTGATTTGACACAGCACTGGTTGACTTTTGTTTTACAGAGAGATCAATGACAGGAGCAATCAAGTTGTTGCCTATGAACCAGTCTGGGCCATTGGAACTGGGCCGAAGAGCTGCATCCCCAGCTCAGTCATCGATCCATGCTATAAACATTAGGGAGGATTGGGAGCCTTACCGGCTTAGGGGTTGACGATGTCGACGGTGGCAGGAAGGAAAACGGCATAGGGGGTTGACGATGTGTCTCGACGGTAGCGATGACACAGTACTGAGCGATGCCGCCACCATCCTTTGGCACCTCACGCGGGATCAGCGCCCTCGCTGAGTTCGATCGTGATCACCAGCGGCTGGGCGGTGAGGATGATAGATCCGGAGAGCATACGTGACGGGAAACAGGATACATACCTGAAGAACGTCGACCTCAGGTTTTAGGCTGCCGCCCGCCCGGCCTCCAACAGCTTACGGCTGCTGCGCTGGCGTCGCGATGGAGGCAACCATTTCTGGCGATGGCGCCTGAGGGGGTCATTGTATGGGGATGGGGAGGCCAGCGCGAGGGAGACGCGCGGAGGACGTGGGCGGTGATCTTTCCTTCTGTGCGTCCTTTTGTTTCTGCATAGGGATTGGCATTTATTGAAATAGTATTAATCAGGTGGGGCTGTGATTAGTGGCATTGGCTGGGAAGGTCGCATGGTGGGAGGCACGTCAGGTTACCTACAAGGACGCAAAGATCGCACGAGGGAGCCTTAGATCGCGTGCATGCATTGATGCGCGGTTTGTTGCTAATAAAGGCAACCGCATGAAGGAGAGGTTTCTTTTGCATGAAATTTTTTCTATTTTGCATGAAATTTTCTATTTTTACCCCAGATTGCAAGAGGAAGGGAGGTTTTCTTTTTTTTTTAGATCGCAGGAAGGGACGGAGAGAGGGGCGCGCGGCCAGTCGCATGGA
>JADLZK010011709.1:0-126534 GCA_015847255.1 Hyparrhenia diplandra | reverse complement strand
CATACAGCTCGACGGCTTCTCAAGTCTTGCCCCCTTCTAGCCTCCCCATGTAATCAATTTCTCCCTTGTTTGAATCATTTTTTTTGGTTGAGTTAATTGTGATACATTGAACCCTTCTCCTCTGTGGTGTACAATCAATTTCGATGGTTATGAAAGTTGTAGATTTCAAATTCTCAAACTTTGTAATTTATAAAATTTTAGTTTGGGGAAATTATCTTGTGGGCCATATATGGGAGTAACAAGCTTTAAGAGACCAAGGACCGGCTGGGCCCTAGATGATGTGAGATGGAGAAACTCCCTAAAGCAAAACTGTAGATCTCGAAAGTTATGAAACTTTGTAGTTGATGGCTTACCGTTGAGTTCGTTTATGGTCTTAAAATATCAATTTACACTCAATTTAGGCGCCAGCTTAATGTGCTGGGTTTTTTTATATATAATATCTAGGTAGCTTCTGGGAATCAAGACAAGTGATAGTGAAGTGTTAGAAGAGGCATCTGCTGCTCTCTTGCCCCAGTGATGAGGGGGAGTCGGCGGGTTCCGAATCTGGCGCGAGCGTGATTTTTCTTGTCTTGTGACTTTTCCTTTACAATTATCTTGTCATATAAAAGCATCGTTTGAATTCTTTTGATTTTGAAATTAAACTTTTTTGTAACATCCTCGGATGTAGAAAATACCAATATGAAAGTTGTAGATACCGAAGTTTAGAAACTTTGCTTCCTCAGACCCAATTATAGTTTTTTGGAACTACAGGTCTTTAACTACACTATGTATAACAGGCGTGCGTGTATAAAGCCAGGTCGTATGCGAATCTATGTATCTAAAAGTGAAAAACAATTTGGAACGGAGGGAGTAATTCATAACTTTTTTGTTTGAAATTATCTTGTGAAGCATATTAGGCAAATATAGCTTTTAAGAGACTAGGGGCGACGGGTCCTAGATGATTCGGATGGAGAAACTTGAAAAAATGTAGATCTAGAAAAGCTATGAAACTCCGATGGCTTTTCGATTTGAGTTCGTTTTGGCCTTCAAAATACCAATTTAGACCCGTTAGACATGCCACGTGTCTTCATTTAGATGGCCAGTTCTGTACTTTTTTTCCTGAGTCTTTGCTGGCCCAACAGAATTTCTCACCACTGTCTCTTCTGTTGGCCCAACATACACTTTGAGGCCCGCGCTCGCCGCCGACCCACGCCCGCGCGGTCTTCCCGGCCGCCGCAAAAGCTCACCGCCAGGCCCTTCCTGGACCTCCTCGGCGGCGACTCAAGCCGACCGCGGACGGATCCGGCCATCGCGCCCGTCTTCCCGCCGTATCGAAGCCGGTCGCGCCTCCAGGCTGCCGTGAGGTTGCTCTTGCTCCTCCCTCTTGTAGTTGGAGCGTTTTTCTTCTGGCTGGCCCACTTGGCAGCCCAGTCCAAGACACTGCTCTGACTACTAGTACCCTCTCCCTCTCCGGTACCCCTCTCCGGTATAGATTTGGACAGCATCGCTCGCCGGCAACGAGCGCGCGGCGCGGCGCGGCGATGGACGGCGGACACGGGATGAGGCAACCGATGTCTCCCAGCGATCTCGGCCTCGGCTGTGCTGCCGCAGCAGCGGCAGATGCAGCCCCCACCACCACACCGGCGCGGCCGGCAATCGCCGATCTTCACCCTATACCTCGGCGTGCGTGCATCCTTCGCCCCTAAATTCATAATCTCCAGCCGAGTGGGCGTTTTTCTGTGCTAGTACTCACCCTGGGTCTTGTTGGCTTGCAGATGAACTCGAAGCAGCGTGTGGAGGACCCACTGAGAGAGCTCGTAAGCTGCTTCAGTTTCGATTTTTTCAACTTTGCAATTTCGTTACTATATAGTTCAGGGACAAGGCTGCAACGGTGATTGCACATCCTGGTCATTTAAATTCATATGCTGTAGTCCTGTTGCTCAATCACACAAATTGAATAAATTTATTCAAAATTACGATGCTCTGTAAAATTTAATTATTCAGGAACAAGCTGCAGAAGAGAGTGACTGCTCTGAACAGAGACCTGCCTCCCCGTGATGAGCAGTTCATTTCAGATTATGAGCAGTTGTGCATGCCGCTCCCTGTAAGCAGAAGAATTATATAAGTATTTTTATTTTGTCTTAGGAGGTCTACAGAAGTTTAATTCATATATCTTTCTGTAGGACGTGGAGCAGTTACACGCAGTCACAGAATCAGTTCTCATCTCCTTTGTGCTGCAGTGCAGCAGCCATGCACACGCAATCTGAGTTCTTGCTCTTTGCTACACGCGGTTGCCTATGTGCTCGAGGCCACCTTAGATGGGATAGCCTCCCTTCCATCTCTGCTTAATACTGTTTCCTCCATAGAGGCACCTATGATGCAAGGAGTTTCTGTGACTGGTGGTGGTCCTGCAACCCCTTCGCCAGCTATTATGCCAAATGCTCCAAGCTTTCACCCATCAAATCCTGCCTCACCTTGTCAGTAATGAACACCATAGGATCTCCTACTCAGTCTGGTATTGACCAACCTGTAGGTGCAAATGTGTCACCAATTAAGGCAACTGAATTCCCCAGCTCTGCACAAATTGGTACTGCAGCAAGAGGTGACCAGTCTCGCAGGGGGAGCAGAAGCTAGCTATCTGCATCATCTGTCCTGCAGGATAATTCTAGCAGGGCTGGAGTTCAATTTGAAGCCAGCTACCCATGCTGTGATTTTCCAGCATATGGTAAATTGGTTAGTTAACTGGGACCAGAGGCCCCATGGCATGGATGAAGCTGATGCAGTGCAAACTTGCAGGCTAGAAAAACCTTTGCATGAATGGATGCATCTATGCTTGGATGTTATATGGATTTTAGTTAATGAAGATAAATGCCGCATTCCATTTTATGAGCTTGTGCGCTGCAACTTGCAGTTTCTTGAAAACATTCCTGATGATGAAGCACTAGTTAGTATAATTATGGAGATTCATAGGAGGAGAGACATGGTGTGTATGCACATGCAAATGTTGGATCAACACCTTCATTGTCCCACATTTGGAACTCATCGTTTCTTATCACAATCATATCCAAGCATAGCTGGAGAATCTGTTACTAATCTAATCGTTATTCTCCCATTACTTACCCTAGTGTATTGGGAGAGCCACTACATGGAGAGGTGTAATGTTGCATTTATCTTAATTAGCGATTCCTCCCCTATTATGTTTCTCATGTTCTTTTTTTTTGGTACATGTGTCAATGTGTTCGTCATTGATGAACATGGAAACTCCTGGACAGTTTCAGTGGTATTCATCATTCACTATTCCTATAATGTTTTGAAGGTCATAGATCAAACAAAAAAGAAAAGGAATGAGGACATTGTAAATGACTTGACGAATCCAGGAAGTAGGTGGTTGATCATGAAATAAATGTGTAGGTCTAGTTAGGGAAATAGATTATGGCAAACTGTGAATAGCATTATTTTTTTTTTTTTGAGCTTATTGTATTTCTTCTGTACAGGACAGCCGTGTATAATTATATTAAGAAGAAAAAAAATGGGAAAAAAGCTCATACAAAGCCACACCAACACACACCACTAGGATTTAGATCATATTGTATTTTAAGAATGTTGATTTTTTGGCACTTTATTTGCCATGCATGGATTAAAATTTAAAACTCTTTATTTGCTTCTCATTAAGCCTGCCATCTGCAACTTTGACCACACGTTGTTTTCCATAATACAATCTTATGGAGATGTCTTGGAGGATAAGTAATGTGCTCCTTTTTAGAGACCTATATTGGTGTCAAAGTTATAACACTTTATGTGCATGCAGTAGAACTACAAAAAAAGGACTTGTGTATATAAGAACAAATAAAGCAAATTCTGTGCTGCTGTTACTATTTAATTGCTTAAGATAAGACAAAGTTATTAGTTAAAGGGCATGTTTCATGTTATGGAGGTAATATTCATCATCCCCTCAATGGAATATGGATTTATGGCTCTTGTTGCAACATTGTTGATTTCATGTGTGTTACACGCACATAACCTTACTGGTAATATACAAGCAGCATGAATTTTATATGGAAAAAGTGAAAATGAGAACTATTCACATCTGTTAGCCATAAGTGGATACAGATTTATTATTCCTGGAGTGCTATCAAACCTGATATTATTTTTGTTGTTTAGGATCTTGCAAACCCATTCCTAAGGGTGGTTTAGACTGGGAACGTGCTCTTCGCTGCTTGAGGCATGCTCTCCCGCACAACCCCATCACCAGACTGGGTGGAGACGTGTTCTTCTTGTTGCCCCTTGTTACAGATCACAGTCTCAGCAATCATCAACTCCTGGAGCTGTTTTCTCACCTGATATGATTGGTGAGGCAGTTGCTGACAGGACAATTGAACTACTGAGGCTCACTAACTCAGGTTAGTATCTGAAGCTTCATCTTTTCGGCCATTCAATGTAGAGCTGGTAGGAATCATATGTTTCATCCATGGGTACACCCCTCTCTCCAATAGTTAGGTATGGCACTTTTTTTCTGCAAAAACATTAAGATCCAGAGATAGCATCCTCACAAAAGCTGTTACCTACTGTGTGTCTTTACTCTAACAAATCTTTTGCATACAATTGCAGAAACTCAATGCTGGCAAGATTGGCTTTTGTTTGCTGATATCTTTTTTTTCCTAATGAAAAAGTGGATGCATTGACTTTCTTGATTTTGTGGACAAGCTTGCTTCTCGAGTAACAAATAGTGATCAGCAGATTCTCGAGTAATCATGTCACTTGGTTGCTTGCACAGATTATCCGCATTGAGATTGTGATGAACACTCTTAGTTCAGACCCAAGGAAGGTGCTGTACATTTGTATGACTCCTTTTAAATTTTACAGTTCCTGTAATTCAATGCAATTGATGATTTCCTTGTGAAACATTCAAGGAGCTTTAGCTCTATAAGTTTTCAATCAGATGAGGTAACCCCACATCTGAGGGGCAGAGCTATTAAAATCTAAAAAGCATAGAGATTTTTTTTTTTTTGGGTAGTACTTCCATGCTTCCTGTTCTTACTGACTTGTCATCACTCTGACCATTTCTTGTGCTATCAGGTTGAGACCACAAGAAAGATAATTTCATTCCACAAAGAAGACAAAAGCCTTGAAGCCAATAATATTGGCCCTCAAAGTATTACTTCTTGATTTCATTAGTAGCAGTCAGACTCTGCGCATTTGGTCTTTCAACACATCGATTAGAGAACATTTGAACAGTGATCAGCTTCAGAAAAGGAAAACAGATTGATGAATGGTGGAAACAGATGACCAAAGGTACTTGCTTACTCTGGAAATACCATTGTGGTTTTGGTATATAGATTACCTTGTAGATCTAGAATTCATGGAAGAAAATTTGATGTCGTAGATAGGCAATATGTGACCAATCGATTGCAGAAAAAGAATCTTACTCCTTTTTTCAAGTAGAAAAATTCTTGCTCTTTTCTTGCATAGTAATACTAGAGTTTAGAGTCCATTTGGTGCTTTTTGCATTTTCTGAGAGACTTATGGTCACACAAAATGTTACGCTTTGCATTCTTTCGTGTGTCTATGATTAATATATGAAAGTTACCATTTCTTCCTTCAAATAATAGCTTCTGGTGAGAGGATGATAGACTTTACTAACTTGGATGAACGAAAGCAACGGGCATGTTCTGGGTTCTCTCCTTCACCATGGCACAAACAACTTAAGTAAGCAGTAATGAATTGGTTTACGCCAGCTGGAATGGCAGATTTAATTCAAGGGCCTAATATGCATCCAAGTGAAAGAATAATGATGATGCGTGAAACTTACCCCTCTGTCAATGTCATTGCTTTCTGGTTTGTCTATCAATCTTTGTCTGAAGCTTGCTTTCCAGCTTGAAGAGACCATATTTCTTGGCCAGGTAGAAACACCAAACATGAACTGCTGCTAAGACCTAAGTTATTTCTTCTATTTATCTATTTTTTAATCCATGCCATGCTTTTAGTGCTCATGTGGATCTAAGTAACATGCACTTATTTCAATATTTACAACCAGGTCATGATCTGATATGGTTGCAATATCACATGATAGTATCAAATAATATCTATTTATTTTATGTTATATCTAAATCGTCATGTGTTTCCTTTACATTATATAAAGTGAATGTTTATATGTTATGAAATCATCCGTAGTCTTCAGTAAGTAGATTTTCTAGTAGTATCTACACCTTGACAACTATATGTTTGTCAGCAAATATTGACCTTTCTTTTTTTGGTAGGCTGTTCCTAGCATTGCTATGGTGGAAACCTATGTGAGATTACTGCTTATAGCACCCCATTCATTGTTCCGTCCCCATTTTACGGTAAGTTCTTATGTTCTCCTGCGGTGAACTATGCTACTGGTACAGCAACATGGCATTATGCAACCCTGAATATTCATTTTTGTCTGGTTTCTGAATTCTGACCTTCTGTAATGTAAAAGTGTCATGTTCAAAATTACATACAGGACACAATAATGAAAATTCTGATGTCCACCCCTTATTTTATCAAACTTTTGCAGACATTAACTCAAAGATCTCCATCTATCTTGAGCAAATCTGGTGTGTCTTTGCTCCTACTTGAGATACTGAATTACAGATTGCTGCCTTTGTATAGGTAAATCTATAATTTACTGTATAGTTTTTCCCACTTTGTCAAATGGGAAATTTTATTTTTTCAAACATATCATCAGATTCCCACCCCTCCATGAGTATTTCCTTTTCCCTTGGGGAGGAGGGACACCATGTTTTGCACTTCTTACACATGAAAATGAGGGAGACCTTGTTTGCTATTTGTTTTTGTTGAAAATTTGCAATCTTTCCTCCTAGAACAACAACAAACAAATCCTTTTGGTTCAAGAACATTGGGGTATGCTAATGTTCCTTCCTTCTATTAATTATTATCATGCATAATTTTCTGTGCACCAATGTGTTGTTCAGGTATCATGGAAAAAGCAAGGCGTTGATGTATGATGTCACAAAGATAATATCAATGATTAAGGGTAAACGTGGAGAGCATCGGCTTTTTAGATTAGCAGAAAATTTGTGCATGAATTTGATTCTCTCACTGAAAGACTTCTTTTTTGTGAAAAAGGAATTGAAGGTAATGAGTGTACTTTCTTGCCTTTGGAAATTTGACAGTCACAGTCACAGTCACCAGATATTATTAAATTGAGCTTTTACTTTTACATGCATTTAATGCAGGGTCCGACTGAGTTTACTGAAACTCTAAACCGCATAACAATAATAAGTCTTGCGATCACCATCAAGACACGTGGAATTGCTGAGGTTGAACACATGATTTATCTTCAACCATTGTTAGAGCAAATTATGGCAACCAGCCAGCATACCTGGTCAGAAAAGACACTACGTTATTTCCCTCCTCTCATTCGTGATTTTTTAATGGGAAGAATGGATAAGAGGGGTCAAGCTATTCAAGCATGGCAGCAGGTATTGTTTTCTTATCTTTAGGACTGCGTGTTGGCCATTTATATGTTTTTTTTTTCAACACTTCTACCATCTATGTATTCCACATACATTTGAGTAGTGTTTAGTTGCTTGGACAAAAGATGGATGGAATGGAATTGTCTTGGATAGACCATTCAAGACTTGATGGTCCTGAATGAGATGGTTCAGCTTAACACGTTTGGCTGAATGTTTGTGATGGCACAAGATTTTGTTTGGTTGGATGTATAGGATAGAAATATAGGATGCCACATGAATGGTTTCAATAGCTACCAAGACAAGCATTATATCCATGTAAGTTCATTATTTACCCTCCAAAAAAAAAAGTCAAAACGAAAATTAATACTTTTATAACTGTGATTATCAATAAACTACTCTAATCAGTACTAACATTTGCTAATTAAGTTCTTATTGTATTAGCAATCATCAGCAGTCACCCACAGCAATATCTTATCATTAATAACATCTAATTTTAACAAATGTACAGCTAATATTTCTTAGTATTGACTAACAATGTTTACAAATCACCTAGTCGTAAGGAACCGATCAGATGACTGATCATGGTTAGTTGTTGATCGCCTCGATTAGTTGACCTTATCCCCAGGATGTATATGTGTGTCCTATCTCACTCGATACATCCATCGACTATATGAAGAAGGTCCCTGCTGGACTGTTGGCAAGAAAGTCGAAGCATACTAGTAGAACCCTAAGGCATAGTGTGAGCAGAGCATCAAACAGAGCAAAAGCAAGCCATTTTGAACAGACTAGCAGAGCAGAGCAGAGAGCAATTTACTGTGAACAGTCTGGCAGTGCAGAGCAAGGATATGGAGCGCCACAGCATACACTCACCATCGGAGCTAGAGCCACGCAAATGTGGAAGGGAAGGGAGCCACTGAGCCAGCGGTGCTTGACAGCTTGAGGGACAGGGATGAGATCCCGCAGGTTTCAGGAACAGCACTGGGCGGAGACAGGGATGGAAGCCTATGCGGGCTTGAGGAAGGGACCCAACTGTGGCTTGAAGGGATCACAGATGGGTGGTGGTGGAAGTGCGAACTAGAGTTTTGGTGGCTGGCGCCTCCCTTTTGGATTGGGCATCATGGAGAGTCACCAGGGCAGCAGGGTATCCTAAACCTAATAATAGACCAAATTGCCAACAAATTGAAAGTACCTCAATTGTCAGCTCAATATCCTGACGCCATAGTTTGTCACTCATTAATTTTTATTATGCCATAGTCTGAAACCTAATTGCGATAGTTTGAAAATACCTCTTCAATATCCTGATGGCATAGTTTGAAAATACCTCTAGTGCCCACACAAGCGGCGTCTTCCAGCAAGCAGCCTAGTTGTTACTCTTCCCTTTTCGGACAACTAATTGCGATAAGTCGGCGACTTTGAAACCTAATCAGACTAATTGGGTCGGTGGATTTGATAATTGGTGTCAATGGGAGGGTGGGTGGGAGGTTTAAAACTTATCAGATCTCCAAAAATATTGAATATTTCATTTATCACTATAGTACTCTTTATAGTGTCCTTAAATCGCTACCACGCTTTATCAGTGAAGTTTTGGGAAAGGCTGCAGCATTCTTTGCCACCACGTTTATCAGTGAAAAAGGCTGCATCATTCTTTGCCTTTCGTATTGATAACTTCCATTTTTCTTCAGGCAGAAACAACTGTTATTAACCAATCCAATATTGATTTTTTTTCATTTATTACTTATAGTACTCTTTATAGTGCCCTTACGCTTTATCAGTGAAGTTTTGGGAAAGGCTGCATCATTCTTTTGCCTTTCTTATTGATAAATGATAACTTCCATTTTTCTTCAGGCAGAAACAACTGTTATTAACCAATGTAATCAGCTGCTCTCACCATCTGCTGAGCCAAACTATGTCATGACTTATTTGAGCCACAGTTTCCCTCAGCATCGTCAATATCTTTTGCGCTGGTGCTTGGATGCTGATGAATGGACATCTTGAGATCAACAGTGCAAATCTTGTATGTTTTAATTATTCTTTTAATTTAACTGTTATTTGTTTCTCTCTCTCTATGTGTTTATCTCATGATCTTTGTGCAGGCTCGTGTCTTAAGAGAGTTTTCACCTGAGGAAGTTACAGCAAATATCTATACAATGGTTGATGTGCTTCTGCATCATATCCAATTTGAGGTGCAAAGAGGTCATCTAGCACAGGTCTGCTTGCCCAGAACAAGGACTATTTTATTTATCTTACTGGTGTATTAGATAAACTCCTATTCTCTCTATGGGCTCTTTTCAGAAGCTACCATCTAAAATTTCTGATTATTTATTTTATGCAGGACTTGCTATCCAAAGCAATCACAAATCTTTTTCTTTTCTTTATATGGACACATGAACTCCTTCCGCTGGATATTCTATTGCTAGCTCTTATTGACAGGGATGATGATCCTTATGCTTTACGCCTTGTGGTAAAGACTCTTGAAACTTTCCAATAAATTCCATTTTTCTGAAATCATGTTGAACCATATTTTTTTCTTTTAGAGTATATCAATTTTGTTCCAATGCAAAATAATTTAGCTCTACAAAGTCTATTACTCTTCTGCTTTCAAATGTAAGTCATTTAGGACACTGAGAAGGTCCAGAACTGTGCTTTTTATTTCCTAAAAAACATTGATGATTATAGTAGCATCAACCTTATGTTTTACAGTGATGGTCAAAGCTCATGAAATGTCAGACAAATCCCAAAACGATCATATTTCTGATAGAGGGCGTAGCCAATCTATATAACTACTTTAATCCTGGTGACCCAAACCCACTGTACATTAACAGTCCCCAGCCAGTGCCCTACCGTCCGATGTCCAAAATCAACTCAGTCACTGTCGTTCATTCCCACGCCCAGAGCTCTCCCCACTTCCGTTCGTTCCTGGATCCACGGCGTTTTCTGGAACCCACCCGGCGCATCCACGCACCACGCCCCGCCTCTACAGCCCGACACCGCAAGCGGCGGCGCAGCCCGCATTTACACGCCCACCTCGGCTCCACGCCGCCGACGCCAACCGCGGAGCGCAGGACTTGGCCTCCCCGCCAGCTGCACCCCTGATGCCCCTCTCCGTCTTCGCCCGACCCAGTGTACCGGGCGGCGATTTGCACACGATATGACGACGAGCCGTCGATGAGGCCTGATGGCAGGGGCGTCTCAAAGCAGAAGGACTGCGCGTCCTCTGCCTTCGCCAACCCAGTGTACTGGCGGCAACTTGAACAATGACGGCGACGAGCCCAACACACTGGAGACCGCATCGTCGATGAGGCCCGATGCAGGGGCGTCTCGAAGCAGTAGGATAGGACTGCGCGTCCTCTGCCTTCGCCAACCCAGTGTACTGGCGGCGACTTGAACAACGACGACGACGAGCCCAACGCACTGGAGACCGCATCGTCGATGAGGCCCGATGCAGGGACGTCTCGAAGCAGTAGGATAGGACTGCGCGTCCTGCGCCTCGACGCCCCTTCCTACAGCAAACGCCGGTCGTCAAAATCAACGACTCCGTCTCCGATGTGTTGGTTCGTTGCATCTTCTAAGGTTCTACTCAACTCATGGATGCTGCACACCATGTGCTCGATAATTTGCCCCTTAGGGAAACCCACCGATGACCGATCTTGATGTCCTATGTGTTACGGTTCTACTCCGTCATGTATGTTGGTCACCGTTTGATCCATGATTTGCCCCTGTAGTATATATTTTTTTTGCCGGCACCTATCGGTCTCATCGTCCTCACCGTGACTCCGCCTTGGCTTGGCTCTCTGCGCAACTTCACTCCTGGACTGCCTCGCCTTCCCACACAACACTAGACAACACATACTACCATCCCCGCGCGAAGCGCGGGGCTCCGGCTAGTTTAACTGATGTTCTTGGTCACATTTTAAAAGCTGTACTTATATTCTGTTCACAGATCTTGAATCTAGTGCACAGTGTGACCATCAAATATTCTCAATAGTGATGTCCATTTTTTACTGTAGTCTGTATCTGCGTAGATTCTGTTTTTCTTGCATCACGGTTCCTAAAATGGATTCACTGTGCTAAATTTAAATATATTACTAGTTGCTTCAGCCGTGCATGCGCATGATTAATGTTGATCATCAATTTACCATCACAGATAAGTCTGCTTGAAAAGCCAGAGCTTCAGCAAAGAGTCAAGAATTTCTGTAGTACTCGTTCTCCAGAGCATTGGCTTAAAAATCAACATCCAAAAAAGAGCTGAGCTCCAGAAAGCTCTTGGCAGCCATCTCTCATGGAAGGACCGGTAATTGGAATCCTTTAGTATATATTACTTACTAAAGTGCTTTATACATTAGTAAAGTAATGGCATTAAGTAATTATGCAATTACATTTCTCATGTTTGATATTTGTGTGGCATGGCACCCATATAATAAATAAGTTCCATTCAAAAAGCTGTGTTCTGTTGAATAGCAATTTCATCTATTTATTGCATAGTTATGTTTTTATATTATTGTTGCCTGATACAATTTGATATTTTGGATGTGCTGGTCATGTTTTTGGCCAGTATGCTGTTTCATTAGGACTATTTATTTATAGTCAGTGATTGTTTGTGCATTTATATCCCAGCCTTAAACTAAATTTTGTAAGATATGCTGCATCTATTCCAAAAATAAAAGGCTACTTTTGGCTATCAATTTACCAAACAGAATGTGAGGTTTTCTTCTGAGATACAATACATATTGTTGGTACCTCAGGTGGTATTCTACTTCAGCACAGTCTACCTTTTTTATGCTTGTTCTTTTCTTTTGATATTTCTTTCATTCTGTGCCTACTGAAGCTTTTAGGATAATGTATCATTTAAATTGGAGGCATTTCCATATTTGACTTTGGTTTTTAACTGTAATGTTCACTGTTTTTTTGTTTTCAATGGTGGTCATAGAATCTTGATGTACTCTTGTGTTAATGCAGCTATCCACCCTTCTTGATGACATTGCTGCGCGCTTGCTTCCTGTTATCCCACTGATTATTTATAGGCTTATTGAGAATGATGCAACGGACATTGCAGACAGAGTTCTAGCATTTTATTCTTCCTTGCTTGCATTCCACCCGCTAAGATTTACATTTGTACGTGATATTCTTGCATATTTCTATGGTCATCTTCCCATCAAACTAATTGGTAGGATCCTCAACCTGCTGGGTGTTAGCACTAAGGTAAACCTATTTATTCTTTTAGTTGTAATACTTTTTTTTTAGTTGTAATACTTTGTACCTGACACTTGCTAACTGTGAGCTTTTTCCAGACCCCTTTTTCAGAATCTTTTGCTAAATATTTAGTGTCATCAAATTCTTCAACATGTCCACCACCGGAATACTTTGCCAACCTGTTGCTAAACCTGGTTAATAATGTTATACCTCCTTTAAGTAGCAAATCCAAATCAAACCCAGCAGACACAACACGCTCGACTTTCAACAAGCATCATGCATCTTCACAACCTGGTGGAGTCGGTAACACTGATGGCCAGAGGGCATTTTATCAGAATCAGGATCCTGGGTCGTATACACAGCTTGTTTTGGAAACAGCAGCTATTGAGATTCTCTCACTTCCTGTGCCTGCTGCTCAAATAGTGGCCTCATTGGTTCAAATAATAGCACATATACAAGCAATGCTTATACAGTCAAATAGCGGCCAAGGAATGTCAGGTTTGGGGCAAAGTTCTGGGCTGCCAACGCCTCCCTTCAGGAGCTGCTGAATCCTCAGGTCCCAACCAAGCAAACAGTGCAGCAAATGGGATCAATGCCACTAACTTTGTTTCTAGGAGTGGCTACTCTTGCCAACAATTGTCTGTTTTGATGATTCAAGCATGTGGTCTTTTGCTGGCACAACTCCCACCAGAATTCCACATGCAGCTATACTCAGAAGCAGCTCGAGTCATAAAAGACTGCTGGTGGCTTGCTGATAGTTCCAGGCCTGTTAAAGAGCTTGACTCTGCTGTTGGCTATGCACTGCTGGATCCTACATGGGCTTCCCAAGACAATACATCAACAGCCATAGGTAGAACATTTTTCTTTAGTCTTATGAGCTGGATCAAATCAGAGTTAACTTAATGGAAAAATTATATGACGCGCCCTCGTTAGCTAAAATACCATGTTGAAATGTTCAAAAATCATCACAAAAATTATGTATGTATGTATTACACCTAAAGTTAAGTGTAGTGCAATAGTGTATGTATTACACCTAAAGTTAAGTGTAGCTGCAATAGTTGAGTTTGAAATTCATCTTTGATGTTGAGATTGAAAAAAAAAAACGGAAGTGTGACTGTCAACACATGATGAACGGTTCAGGGTTGACTGCTTTTCTATTTTATATCTTGGCATCTAGGATGAATTTCAAACTAAATTGTTGTGGCTATACTTAGCTTTATGTGTATTACATACATGATTTTGTGACGTTTTTTTGAAACATTGCAACATGGTGTTTTTAGCTATCGAGGGCGCCAGCCAGCCCACCAGGGTGCCAAAACTGCGCTCTGACTTAATATGCTGGTGCCTCACTTAGTCACTTATGTCTTGTGTTGTCTGTGCTTTCGTTGCAGGTAACATTGTCGCCCTTTTGCATTCATTTTTTAGCAATCTTCCTCAAGAATGGCTGGAATCTACCCATACTGTCATTAAACACCTTCGGCCAGTCAATTCAGTTGCCATGTTAAGAATCGCCTTCCGTATATTGGGTCCCTTGTTACCTCGTCTAGCTTTTGCTCGGCCTTTGTTCATGAAGGTATATACTTGTTTTTCCCTTTGTGGTTACCCCAAAATTTAAAATCTCTGCTATATATTTATTTTTTTTTTTTTAAACTTTAATAAATAGTTATGAAATATGCACCGAAATTTTCCTCAACAAGCACTTGAACTTGAGTGGTCCAGGCATACGTTCACTGTCGAGCTAGGCTCAGTTCATTGCTTTAGATTTACATTATAAGGTAGCAAGTGGTCTGAAGTTAAAGTCAACAGCTTTTTATGGCATGGTGTAAGTCTCTTCGAATTGGATCAGCATATGCTGTACTACCTGCAACGCAACCTCAATAGCTGCTGCAAGTTTATGTTTCATCATTTAGCATCCTTCCAGCATTTTCTGTCAGAAATTACATATATTTTAAACAAGTTTGCTTTGCTTGAGTGTCTTTGACATGATCAAGCTTTTAGTGATACTTTCAAATTTACTTGATTTTTACATCATGTGATTCCCTATCATTTTGATTGAGCTGATTTGATTTTTTATATATAGTTTTAACTAGCTAGCCTGGTGCAATATTTTGTTTAATTATTTATAGACTACACTATCTTGCTTGCACTACTAATTAGTTTCATTGTTTGGTTTTGCAGACCTTGGCTTTACTCTTCAATGTCTTGGGTGATGTGTTTGGTAAGAACCCTCCGGTCTCAAATCCAAATCCGGTGGAGGCATCAGAAATTGCAGACATAATTGACTTCTTGTAAGATATATTTTTTTTCTTCCCTGATATGCACTTTTCTCATCCCGTGTCAAAGTGTTACTGCATATAGTCATCTCCGTATCCATCTCAATACCATGGTTTCCTTCTCATGCTAAACAGGCATCATGCGGTGATGTATGAAGGCCAAGGGGGTCCTGTTCAGAGCACAAGCAAACCCAAGCTGGAGATATTGACATTATGCGGGAAAGTAATAGAAATTTTGAGGCCAGACGTGCAACATCTTCTTTCCCACCTAAAGATTGATCCCACATCTTCAATCTATGCTGCAACGCATCCAAAGCTTGTTCAAAATTCATCATAATGTTATAGTATACAACTATACAAGTGTATTCGAATGATACGAGACGCTTGGAAGTTGGAACCACTGCAGAAGTCTCAACCTGTGATGCGGTAGGAGTAGGATCAGTAGAATTGCAATAACCGTAACATGTATCCTCATCGAACCAGAATCTAGAGCTCCCCGTAATGACTAGGGCATATTCGGTGTTGTAAGTTGTATCCTTTAGCTATAATGTTGTAAATACTAACTGTCCAAGTGCATATTAGGACATGCATAATTATGTGAGCGGTAATCATGGAGGTTATCTAGCCAGCCAGGCAAAGAACTTTGGCTGCCTTGCCTGTGAACAATGTGACATTGTATCCTGTCACGTTACGGAGTAAGCGACAACCGTCACAGTCGCATGTTGCAAGATTTTTGTAACGGTTGGTCGATTGTCACCGTGCAGATCTCTTCGCAAGAGTGCTGCATGTGTGGAAGGTTTATCCGTGGAGTGACTGCATCACCAGTTAATAGTGTACCATACTCTGCACATCTTACGCAATGAATTGACAACGGCTTCCTCGGAGTCACGGACCACAGGGCGGTCTCCTAGTTTCTTTTGTCGAGATCATCGGTCGTTTTCCAGGTCGATCTATAGTCGAGTGACTTTCATTTCTCTTCGTACTCTTAAAGTTCTGCGATCCTCTCAATCATCTGATAGAACTGATATCTAGATTGTATCAATTGCATGAAGCCTCTAAATTAGGTCAGATTTAGCTTACTATTCTAGGCCGATTCTGTACGACCCTTTGAGTAGGTGACCTAGGGAAATTCTTACAGAGTTAATAAATTGGTTAAGGAAAAATGAATCTGTAACATAAATTCTTCAATTAATAAATGTTTTCTTATAAGGACAATCAGGTCTTTTTTTAAGTTTTTTTAGCTTTCAGCTGTACACGAAGAAAAGCCAGAGCCTCTTTGGTTTGCATCTAGGCAATTCCGTCTGCTCGCGGTATTGGATTTCCAGAGGCCATAGCAGCTGGTGCTGAGACGCATGATCGGAGCAGAGGTTGCTTGGGTACACCAACCAAACAACCCCTAGAATTAAATTGAGTTTTTGAAATGTTAACTTACCTTAAATAAGTTTTATAGAGATCATTATTACATTATCATGAGTTAGTATTTATCTAGTTGTCCATGTTTTCATGTGTTAATGTAATACATCATTTCAGAACATGTAGAATGGAAATGTGTAGAATCTGTTCCATCAAAAAAAAAATTTGTAGAATCTGAGAACATTAAGGTCCAGGTGTTATGTTTGAAGAGGAAGTCACTGTTGTTCCAGAAGCTGAGGAGACTAACCCTGAACACACCTAAAGCCCCGTTTTAATCGCAAAATTAGGGACTACAAGAATCCAAATAATAGACAGAGATTTTGGAAATCTAGGTTAGAATGGAAATAATCTGATCCGTTTGAATTCCATATTATACTCTTGATAGTGAATCCGTTTGGGGCTGTTTGGTTGATTGTTTCTAGCATGGATAAGCCGGTTGATGTTATTTTGTGGTGAGAGAAAAGCGTTGTATCATTGTTATTAAGCCGAGCTGATAATTTCAAGTGAACAAATCCTATCAAGTATGTGTTTTCATGTGTATTGCCAAGTCAAATGTGCAATGGCACAATGGATATTTGATATCTTTTATCCAATCAGAGAAGCACCTTTTCTAGAGGACTGTTTTGAATGGAGCGGGAGCCTTGCCAAATTGATCCTAAGCTCTTGATGGGAGACAACTTTTTTATTTCATCTAAATCAACAGATAATGTGTAAACCAACCTCTCCGTGCAAACTTCTAATAGGATGGATTTGATCCTATAGGGCGCACGGGTGAGGTGGAAGGGAGATTTTCAAAAGTGTGATAAGGTCGGACGGTTAAGTGTAAAATTAGCCCGTGGCCCGTCAGATTAGAAGTTTGCGAGGTTTGCACGAGAGAGGTTGGTGTGCATGATCCGTTCCCGATAATAATATGATTAAAGCCTGCTCACAATAAGTTACCATTGGAAGCATCTATCTATGTGATAGATATCTCTGTTATCCATAGATGCTTTAATCAACCAAGCTCACAAATATTATGCTGAATCATGCTGATCGATTGGGAAGACCGACGTGAGCTGGATTCAACCAAGCTCCTCCAGGCTCCATAGCAGTAGCAGGTCCAGTGCAGGCAAAGCCAGGACCCGCCGTTCAGCTGAGCTGAGGACTGAGGCCAGTCAGTCAGTCAGTCAGAAGTAGGCTCACACGTGCGACTCACCCCGCCCCAGCTCCCCGCCACGTGGGCACGGCCCTTTCCACTTCGGGCCGTGTCTATTAATCCCCCGCGGCGCGCCTCCTCTCCAAATTAAGGCTTCTGCTTGCTCGCGCGAGTCCGTCCTCAGGCTTCACTCGAGTGAGTGTGTGTGTGAGTGCATCGCCCGCAATCGAGTCAAGCACGCTCTATCTCTTCGGCTCTGTCGACGGCGGGAGAGAGAGAGAGATGGGCAGGCAGCCGTGCTGCGAGAAGGTCGGTCTCAAGAAGGGGCCATGGACCGCGGAGGAGGACCAGAAGCTGGTCACCTTCCTCCTGTCTCACGGCCATTGCTGCTGGCGCCTCGTCCCCAAGCTCGCGGGTGCATACGCCTGATCACCATCTCCTTAATCTGACACAACAAATGCATGCAGATGGACAGTTTTCCTCACATCAATCTCTTCGTCGCCGCTCGCAGGGCTGCTGAGGTGCGGGAAGAGCTGCCGGCTGCGGTGGACCAACTACCTGCGGCCGGACCTCAAGAGGGGCCTCCTGTCGGAGGAGGAAGAGGCGCTGGTCATCGACCTCCACGCGCAGCTCGGCAACCGGTGGTCCAAGATCGCCGCGCGGCTCCCCGGGAGGACGGACAACGAGATCAAGAACCACTGGAACACCCACATCAAGAAGAAGCTCAAGAAGATGGGCATCGACCCCGTCACCCACCGCCCGCTCGCTCAACCCCTGGCGCCGCTGACGCAGCAGCGCGATCCTCCGCAGGTGATAGAGGAAGAACGCTGTGACGAGCCCAGCAAGCATCAGGCGTCGTCGCAAGTGCCGCCGGCGGCGGGCGCCGAAGACGACGACGACGAGGAGGAGACGCCGGCGAGCGCCGCCCAGCAGCACGGCGCCGGCGATGCCGCCGGCGCGACGACCTCCTCCCATGCCTCCGCAGCGGCTGGAGCCGTCTCGCCGTCCTGTTCCTCCTCGTCCGCCTCGGCCTCCGCCGCGACCCCTGGCGCCGACGTGGGGCCTGGCCTGACCCCATCGACATCTTCTTCCAAGTGGACGGCATCATGGACATGGACTGGGCGGGCATCCTATCCGGCTGCGGCGATGACGCCGCCGCGGACATAGGTGTCGATCTGTTCGACCATTACCCCGGCGATGGCTTCGATGAACAAGTCTGGATGTGACGCTTCCTGATATGATCGATAGCAGAACACTGCCGAGTAGGATGATTAGAAACTGCTGTTACGCGTGATCATATCTCTGTTCTTGCATTGCGTTGCTGTCCTGTTTCCTCCCTCCCTTCCTTCCTCTTTGGTTTCTTGGGTCAATTTCAACTTCGTCCGTGTCCATGCATGCATGGTTGCTGCTGGTGTGGAGAGAAGCCGGGTGTGTGTGGTTGGTGAAAATGGAGGAATGAATTGTGATTGCGTCAACCTGTTGGATCATTCTCTGTTCTAGAGCAACTGCCCATGAAACCCTTCTCACCACGTGTGTACAGTACAGTTCAGGAATGTCATAAGTTTCTGATGATGTAGCGTGCTACCTTCCAATGGTACTACTATCTTCAAGTACAGGTTAGGCTTGGGAGGACAAGGTCAAAGCAAAGAAATTGATTGGTTTCATAAACCCCTATCCAAATCAGATTTCTTGAGATCATGCCTGCCGCACTGCAAAGACTGGACAGTACCAAAGCTCTGTAAATTTGAATGTCCATTGAAGCCTGCAAAATGACTCTTGTAGTAAACCCTTTTACCCTTTTTGTGATTCCTGAACAAACTTTTCCTGTTGACCAAACATTCTTCTGTACTGCGTTGACTCTTGAAGCATATATATATAAAGAAAATCTCGATTCGACCTTTCATGGTACTATCCTAGGCAGCTCTGAATCTGTGACGTCCGAGGTAGTAGTTTATATATATTAGTGTAAAAAAAAGTAAGCAGGGCACAAGGTCACCGTGGGCTTGGCTAGCTTATGATGATGCATGATAACAAAGAAGAAACGATTTAACGATCAACAGATCAGGTTGTGAAATTCAGCAGGTTGTACTACACATGAGCGTTGAGTGAAGTGCAGTTACATCGATATATCAGCTAGGTGTCAGGTGAGGCACGGTTGGTGGCCGGTCGCTGGGCGGCGTCCCAGTCGATCCCAGGACGCTCCGATTGGGCTCGCCGGCTTCCATTGGGTACGCTACAGCTACACCGTGCCTGAAGTCCGACTGCTAAGTGGTGGTGATCGATGTGCCCGAAGCCGATCGCCCGGGCGGGCGGCGAGACAGGGACACTTTGCCGAAAGCGACGCGGCGCGGCCGTTCCATCGGCCTCGATCGATCTGCAAAAGCCAAAGCCAAAGCTAACTGCAACTGCCCGGCCCGCCATTAGCTGCTGCTGGCCGTGGCCGGCCACCACAAACGCAAAGCCTGTAGTATCTCTGTGCGTGTAATGTAGAGTCGCCGCGGGAATGTTTCCGCCTGGATCGCCCCTGTCTCCCCGAGATGGGCGTGACCTCAGCATCGCGTCATGGCTGCGTCACAGGTTTCGCTCTCCAACTAACCCTAGGACGACGGGTAGGAGAGAGGTCCACTCGATCGTGTCACCAGTGACCCGCCCATTAATTTTTCCCCCACTTATGTTCAACAAAACATTCACCCGCAGGGGGAATACAAGCTGGCCGGGGTTGCACCTATGGAAGCACGACACGTCACTACTTCTCTTGCGATCATGCTTCGATATGAACATACGTACATACGTATGTATGTACATGGTGCATTATCATAACGCCTAATTATAGTACTCGGACTAACTTGCGTGCATGCAAATCTCGTATCTGTAAAGAGCTAATTAAAGAGTAGGCGCATAATTCGTAGGCCGAGAATAGAAAATAGAGAAATACTTAGTAAAGATGAATGGTAAAGCACACATCTCATCACTACTCATCATCTCTACATACGGCCAGCAGCATGCATGTATCATCGTCGGAGGCTACCCCGCGCGCTACGTACTATGATGGCGGCAAAAATCGTTACGCCGAAAAGGATCTAGCTAGGCCGCTCATCATCATCATCCACGACGACGACCCCGATCGACACATGATGCGGTGCAGCTAGCAGAGAATTGGCATGCCCCGCGTCCGCACGCCGCGGACGCGAGTCAGCGACGGATCGGTCGGAGTCGGTGGTGGCGCCGGCGGGCGGGCGACGAGCGGGCAGCAGAGCCCCAAGTGTCTCGCCGCGCCCGCGGGTACGAACGTGTGGACCTCGGCGCGCTTTTTTTCCTTTTCAGGTCTGGGACGACGGGGATGAAAAGGCTCGGGCCGATCGTGCCGGAATGGCCCGAAATGACGGTGCCTTTTTTCCGGCCGGGGAGGGGGGATGTGTCAGGCGGCTGCGAATTGCAATGATGGGACAACGAACTCGGATCTCGCCGTGCCCGGACGCAGCCCGGACCCACGTCCAGGTCCACGTACGCGAGGGCGACGAGAGGTGGTGTGGTGCCTGGCCCTTGTTGAGTGGAAGCATGCGCTGTTGCATGCGTCGCGGCCATCCCAGAGAAAGGTGCCGTCACCGCCATCTTATTCTTTTGTGGGCGCGCGGTACTGGCCCGCCCGCGCCACGCTCTCATGAGTCATGACCCATGGCCAAATCTCTTCTATTCTAATCCTGGCCGCGGTCGTGTATAATGCCAGTTATTAAATAAACCAGGTCAAGATTTGCTGTGAAAAAGGACTAAAACAAAGATCCCCGGGCAAGCGTGCGTGCGTTCGAGCTTTTTGTAGTAGTATGTACAATTTGCACCAAACCGATGTTGGAATCTACTAATCTACTAGCTTTCACCTGAGCCGTCCACGGCAGCGTACCACCGAGCGGCACTGTGGTCGACGGATGTGACGGTCGGCAAGCTAGGGTCCGATCGAGTTTGGTAGCAGATGGAAGCACCACAAGACTCCGACCCCGAGCCGGCCGGCGCGTGGAATCTCGGAGCAGCATGCAATGGCCCGGCCAACAACGCAATCGCCATCGTACGCATCGCGAGACAACTGTGTGTGCCGTGCCTGGGCACTGCCCACTGGCCCTGCATACTGCGAGCGATGTACTACGTGTCCGCAAAGCGAAGACGATGGAGGATTAGCTTAGCAAAAGCGTGTGTGCGTCCTATCATTTGCAGCCAAGCGGCAGGCATCATCATCATGTCATGGGTCATGGCGCCATTCGTTCACTGCTCGATAGATCCATGGTACTAGTGGGTTTAGGTGCGATCAGATCCATCTGCCGGGACAGGGCCCGCTCCATTTCTGATGATTAAGTATACCTTATCCCCTCCCAGTCTCCACCCATCGATCCTAGCATTCCATTTCCATGCTCCTACTCCAGCAGCTTGCCACACTGCAGCTGGTCTGCTGCTATAGTGCTTAGCTTCTTGCATCTTCTAAAGGCCAGCAGATCAAAGCCACACGTACGTACGTACGCCAATGCCGTGCCGTGCATGGCCATAGGTGTAGGCCATAATGATTTTGCGTATATATGTAACGTGCCGCCAGCACGACGCGTGCGCGGCGACCGTGATGCGCATGACGATGACACCCACGTACGTTGACGACCCGCCAGCCGCGCGCGCGCATCCCGATCTTGCATGCTGTGTCTGTAGTGTGCGTGTGCGTCTCAAGCAAATTAAAGTTACGTCAGTTGTCGCTGGCGACGTAGGAGTAGGAACGAACAAGAGCGTGAGGGAATGAATGAATAGTGCTGTCGCGTCGCCACCGCCTGACCGTCGCACGCCAGTGCCGCCGGCCGTGCCGTGCGCATCAGCGCATGCACTCACATCACGTACTGCAAAGACACTTTTTTTTTTTTGAAAATCGCAAAGACACGTTAAGTGGGCTGCGGAAGCGCCAGTCCTAATGGATTTTATGTGTTGCCCGGCCCACATACTTTTTTTTGAGGCGAAGGCCCACATACAGATGGGTGCCATCCGATTAGCATCTCGCGGGCCTCTTCATGGCCCATTTAGTAACCCAACAATGGTGCCGTGAACGTGTCTCTCTACTAAAGAGGTCCTACACTTGTACTCATGTGCACGGCAGTTTTCTCTGAAAGAAAAGAAAAAGAGAGTGAAAGTGCACATACATACGATATGCCTGCCTTCTTAGCGTCAGCTACGGGTCACCCTGAAATCTGGAAACGGCAACGGTGCCGTGACCCCTTCAGCTCCAGCCAATTAGCATGAAAATCGCTCGCTGCTGATATAAGTTGGAGGTTCAGGTTCAGGTTCACCTCATCACAAGCCCAGGCCGGCACAAGCACAAGACAAAAGGGAAGCGAAGACGTGTACCGAGCCACGTTCCCCAGCGCCACTGGATTGATATAACCGAGTCCCCAAAAAAACCACAAGAATCCACGCCCAATGACGTCCAAAACGACCGATCTGTCATCTGTGTCCATCTTCTCCCCGCAACGGATCGCATCGCAGCATCTGGTTACGCCGCCACGCCCACGCCACGCCACCACGCCACGCCACGCCACGGCCCCGCGCCCCCCCGCCACACGCCACGGCCAGCCTGAGCCTGCCGTCTTCGTCTCCCTAGTCCCGGTCTGCCCGTTCCCATACCCCTGCTCCGCCCCCGCACCGCCCACGGCCCGGTCCCGTGTCGCTTCGTAGTTCGTCGCCTTCCTTCCCCGCGCCCCAGCAGCAACAGCCGATTCCCCCTCCCCTCGAGAGATCCGGCCCTTCTCGCGGTCGCCGGAGAGAGCGGCATGGGGCTCTGGGACTCGCTCCTCAACTGGCTCCGGAGGTTCGTGCTCCCCTCTCTCTCTCTCTCCCGTCCCCTGCCCTCGCGCTTTCCGCTCCAATCCATTCACTTGGTGGTGGAAACCCTTCCCGCCCCTCTGTTTCGCTCAACACCTTCGGGGTGTCGCGGGACCAGGAGTTCTCTTGGGATTGGGCTAGACTGGGATTCCCTTCGCGGACGGCGATGTTATGCGCCTCGGTTGCGGATTCAAGTGGGTCGCGTGCTCTGCGCAGTTAGATCCGCGCTAGTAACAGTTACCACACACACGCGATCGTCAGTTGTATACTAGCCTTGTAGATCTTCGTGCTGTCAGGATAGTTGTTGTACAAGGGTAAAGAGAATTGCTCGGAGTGCGGGGTTCGAAATTGTCGTGTTCACGTCTGCGTACTAACGATTGTTGAGCGAAGAATGAGTAGATACACGATCAAGCTTCAGCAGAAGCGTAAAGGGGGTGCCTGGAAGAAGTTCAAATTCGATTTTCAGAAAGAGTGCCTACAGTCTGCAGTGTGGATGGAGACTTTTTTTCCCCCGAAAGCGTGCCTTAACACGTAATGCATTAAGAGAAGTTGGAAATTACATAGAATTCACATCTAATCCATAGATTACTGATGAATCCCACAGGCAAAAACACACAGCAAGAAACGAGAGGGGGTGTGGATGGGGACTTTCATTGTTAGGATCTGTCCCTGCCCTTTAGGAAGTCTTGATCGTGTATGGATGATTGGTTGCTCCTACTCATGTTTGGTGAATTTTGGTTCTCTTATTAGTTCTGCTTGTGATAAATGAGATCCTTTCTCTGCTAGTCCGGTGTGTACATTTTGTTGGCTTTTAAGCATTGCATATTGATTTGTCGCAACTGGACTCATGGCAGTAATTAATTAATTTTCTATTTTCAGCTTGTTTTTAAGCAAGAAATGGAACTCTCCCTGGTTGGGTTGCAGAATGCTGGGAAGACATCGCTAGTCAATGCTGTTGCTGTATGCATCAACGCACTCTCAACTTAAGATACATTACCATGTTTGATGTGGTGTTCTGATTTCATTGCTGCTGTGCTTTGCAGACAGGTGGCTACAGCGAGGACATGATTCCAACCGTATGTACCTACAAACACTTTTTTATGATGTCCTGAACAAATATTTGGTTTTGTAAGTGATCTGAAATGCTCATCTGCGAAACAGGTAGGCTTCAATATGCGGAAAGTCACCAAGGGAAATGTCACAATTAAACTTTGGGATCTTGGTGGCCAGCGGAGATTCCGCACCATGTGGGAGCGCTACTGCCGTGGAGTTTCTGCTATTCTGTAATCCCTTTTCTTCTTCTAAAATATTCAATATTGTATATTTGATATTCAGTTTTTTTTTGTTACTGAGATAGGATTATAACATAACAACCCAGCATTCCATGCAGCAAGAAGATATTAAACTATAGATTACTGTCTAACTTTATATTCATTTTCATACCCTGACTAAGAATGTTTTTTCTTCACTTACGAGCAGTGTAGATATACTCATTATGCATTCTGTTTACCCCCTGTATGCAGACATGCAGTACATCTTGAAGGATCATCATAACTGTAATTTAGGAACTTTTTATATATATAAAAAATTTAATTTAGTAAGTGACACATACAGAGAGAGGGCAGGACCGCAGGAGGGTGGGACTGTTGAGTGACGCTATATCAGTTACTCCCTCCGTCCTTTTTTATCTGTCGCTCTCACTTCCCGACAAGTCAAACATACTCAACTTTGACCAAATATATACAAGCAAATTTAATATTTTATGGTACTAATTAGTATCATTAGATAGATCTTTTTCCTTTTCTATCTACCCTATCTTTATCTTTTTGTCAAACATTTTACTCAACTTTTCATACCAAATATATACAACTAGCAAAAGGCTATTTGTTGTTGTTGTTTTGTTGTTGTTGTATGGTACATAATTAGTATCATTAGATAGATCGTTGAATCTATTGTCATAATAGACTTATTTGGAGATACCATTGTTGCTAACATTTTCTACAAATCAGTCAACACAGCCATAGAGACAGATAAAAAGGGACAGAGAGAGTAAATAACAATAAAGGGACTGAAGTACATTACAGAGAATATCATCTAATGCATATATTCATTTTCTTCATTCTCTTTGAACATAAAGATATAAACCATTATGTTTGTTCCTGTATTTATCATGTTATCTTGTGTGTGTATGACTGTTGTTACCCAGATATTTTTCAGATATCTAGCCTTACTGGATATCCTTGATGGATCATGATTTAATAATTTTGTGATTAATTCCAGATATGTTGTGGACGCTGCTGACAGAGATAGTGTCCCAATAGCGAAAAGTGAATTGCATGATCTGCTGACAAAGCAGTCTTTAGCAGGGATTCCCTTGCTTGTCCTTGGCAACAAAATTGACAAGTCAGAAGCGCTTTTCGAAGCAGGCATTGGTTGATCAACTGTGAGACCAATCTTCTTCATTTGCCTACTCATCATTTTATTTTCTTCATGATAGTTCAGCTGAAGCTCTCTTCCTTTTTTTGTTTTCAGTGGACTGGAATTGATAAAGGACCGTGAAGTTTGTTGCTACATGATCTCCTGTAAGGATTCTGTGAACATAGATGTTGTCATCGACTGGCTTATCAAGCACTCTAGAACAGCAAAGTAGTCTTTCTGTGTGTTTGTATCACTTGATGCACGGTGATTTGAGTTTGTCTTTGTGAATCAGCACTTCCCAGAATCCTGGTTTCTTGGCCCAGATGTTTAAAGCGGCCACCTTGTAATTTATGATCCCTGTGGTGTCATATGGTATCTAGAAGACTAGAACCTTGTATTCCCTTTGTAAATCCCTTGAATCTTTGATTATTCTTACTGTGAATGCCATCCAGTGTTCTTATTCTGCACATACCAAGCCAGACCTTATGCTCATGCAAAAAGATTCAGAGATTATGGGAAAGTAGGAGTGCAAATCCTGTTTTTTTTTCTCTAGTCTTTATAGAAATCCCAAATCGAATTGTCAATAAATATGGTCCAGTAGAGCATCTTCAAAAGTTTGCCAAATTGGTTTGTCATCCTTTTTTTTTTTTTTTTTTTTTTTTTTTTGCAAAAACAATAAAAACATGTCTACAATAATTTGGCATATCACTTTAGCAAATTTTGGCAACTTGACAAACAGATTTGGCACATCATATTTAGCAAATTTTGGCAACTTGCACAAAGTGGTCCACCCTCCTTCCTTTAGGCGCCCTGACACAATCGGCCATGCGGCGGATGGCTCCACGGGGAAACAAAGAGACGGCGACCTCCGGTTACCGAAACCCACCCGACAACAGCTCGCACGTGATTGTGTATATATAGATATAATTACACTGTATATCTTTTTACATTCTTTACAAGTAAAAATGGTTCACAATTGTAACGGAAGAGAAAACCAAAACGATTTACTAAAATCTACGTTGCACGGATACTTCCTGGGACCTCCTATCGCGCATATCGGGATAATACGCGTTCGATATGCTGCCCTAACTTTGGAGTATCGGATTTTTTTTATTTTTCCAATATTAGATAAGTTTTTTTTTTTTTTTTTAGAAACGCGAATATTGGATAAGCGGGCCGATACTAATCTGCATTGCCGATACGGCCCAACCCAACGAGTATCCCTCTGTCCTGAGTCCTGACGCCCTAGCCTCCAATGCCCGCCCGCCCGCCCGCCCGCGCCGCATCCCTGCTCGGTGACGCCGCATTCCAGCTCACCGGCGGTCGGCCACCTGCGACGAGGTTTCCTCCCCAACTAACATCCCTCACTTTCAGGCAACATCGGCAACCCCTCACAACCCTCGCCGCCGCGAGCTGCTCCACCGCCGTCATCGCCATGGGAAAATTCCGCAAGCTTGGCCGCGGTTACTCCCACCGCCTCCATGCTCAGGTCTTTCTTTTCTCCAACCTCAACGCCCCCATCCTATGGCTCTATGCCGCCTTGCCGCTGACCTCTGGATTTGTCTCCGTGGCAGGACGATGGTGTCGCAGCTAGTGAAGCACGAGCGAATCGAGACCACCGTTGCCAAGGTACTTTCTTTCGCATACCGGCGTTTCTTCGAGCAGGGGTGTGTGGTGGGCGGGCAGGATTTGTGTTCCAGGAGGGGTCTGAATTCATTTCCTTTGCCGTGGTTCCTTTTAGGCGAAGGAGGTCCGGCGTAAGGCGGATCAGATGGTGCAGCTAGGGAAGGAGGTAATTGGAACACAATTCCCCTGATGCTAATTAAATTCCAACGTGAAATATTGGGGCATTTCGAGATATCCATGAATCTATGCAGGGCAGTGGTGATAAACAACCTAGCGAACATTTTGTGAAGTATGCTCATAGGTTAGGAGTATTTGTAAGAAAGAACTTAGTTTTCCTATATTTGGTAGGATTCACATTCAGATTGCTTATCCACATGGCCTGTATGCATTGCTACCTGAATTGGAGTTGGACACTATTGGCCGCTGATTGTCTGATTACCACTTCAGAAACAATGCTTCCTGTCTATTTGTTTGACATTCTGCTTCATTGAAATTTCAATTAGACACGCATAAGCAGATGCTTTTCCAGTTCTTTTTAAGTAAAACAACATTTTAAGCAATCAGACCAACACCTTTGTTTTCTCGAAGTACGCAGACCAGCATCTTTGTTTCTGCCTCTCTGGCATACAAGCATGTTGTGTTGTCAATGCTAATTTTTGATATAAGATCCAATAACCCTAATATCCTAGGACCCATCTGCCGTCTGGCATGGCTCCAGATTCTGGTTCATTTTGGAAGTGATTCAATTCACCCTAAAAGTGCTAATTCAGCTGTGAAATTGTTTGAATAGCTGGTTGGGTTCTAATTCTTAAAAGAGAGGATAAATCAACTGTATTCCCTCTCCATCTGTTCAAAGGGTGGCAACAAATTGAATTGATTCACTGGTTACATGGGAGACCCATTGGGCAGCAGGGTTCCTCATTGTGAAGGTCAAGCTCGGCTTGGAAGGGAAATCAGTGCAAAGGGCAAGCCCGCTATGCGTGGGAGCTCATCGTGGAGGGCAAGCTCGCCGTGGAAGAGAGATCAGTGTGGAGGGAAAGCTTGCTGTGAAAGAGAGCTCAGCATGGAGGGAAAGCTTGCGATCAAGGAGGAGCTTGGCACGGAGGGGAGATGGGACCGGGAGCTCAGCAGGAAGGGAGAGCTTGATCCTGATTGGGAGCTCACATCTGAGGATGAGCTTCCCACCACTGGGGAGCTTGGCGCCAAGGAGAGCCAACCGTAGTGACAGGGGATAGTATGGTCGGTGAAACAGGTGGGTTACTCGCGCATGAAATGTGGTTTTGACTGACTGGCCTCACGTATGCAAAATGGCTAATCAATTCACTGTGATTCCCACATGGAGCTGATGGAAGAAAAGACATTTGATGGGGATTTGCTGGTTTCTCAAAGGAATCAGTGGCAATAATATATGTCAAAGAAGCCCTTATTCATGGATTAAACTTTTCTTTGTGGACACCTAGTAGTCCTAGATATGTTATTCTTTTGTCAGAACCTGAAAAACATTGTCCCAGAGGTGTATGCAATAGACTTATGATTTAGAGGCCTTTATTTGCCACTCAAACTTATTTTTATCTGGCCTGGGTCTTTGTTCTGATTTTTGGTGACTTGATGTCTTGAAGCAAACAATGCAGAAACTTATATGATATATTGGCACGATATATAGGGTACTGAGCATGCGGCAAGACGTGCTGCTGCCTTTGTACGGGTGATGATGTCGCTCATAAGCTATTCACTGAGCTGGCCTACCGCTACAGGTAATCTGTTTTACCTACACATGGGTTCACTCAGTTTATTGTATCTGCATTGGATTTGTTACTAGCTCTAATTCAGAATTGGTGTGATGTTGTCATTTTGATATCTGAAATAAGCAATAAGGCATAAGGAAAACAACTATAGTACAGTATCTAGAGTTTGTTTTGTTACAAGAGCTAATTGCTAGCTAGCTAAAAGTTAGCTCAAATAAGCTGTAGTGTATCCAAACAGGAAAGCTAATAGGTGGCCTAATTTGTTAGCCAAATCTTCAACTAGCTGTTAGTCAACTAGCTAGCCCACTAGCTAATTTGGGCTAATTTAGCCCCAACTAGTAACTGGCCATGTGTATCCAAACATAGTTCTAGCACTAATATGAAGAATTTGGCATAAAAACTTACTATTCATCTTAAAGGTGATTTGTATGAAAACTCAAATGTGAAAAGTAGAATGGAATGCCATGTATTTGAAAGCAGAGTGGATTGGAACTAATTGTATTCTTATATTCCAGAGATCGAGCTGGTGGATACACAAGAATGTTAAGGAGCAGGATACGTGTTGGTGACGCTGCACCAATGGCATACATCGAGTAACATTCTTTATCAATACTCCTATTAGAGGTTGTTTTGGAAAAGGTTTGGGGCAAACGTTGGGAACATAAATCATCCTTAAGTTTGGAAATGTGAAAATCGTGATCAATAGGTTTTTCTTGAAAATCACTTTCATAAAAATACATATATATAACTTTTCAATAAATATTTTATAGAAAAAAAAAAGAAGTCAAAGTTGTGCTTTGGAGACCGTGTCGCTGTCCTAAACGACTTCTAATAGTGATATGGAGGGAGTATTTCTTGGAGACCAATTTTGCCCATACAGCTTCTCACAAGGTGTTAGTTTGGTGCACAATGCAAGTTCATTATTCCTTGGTACCTCCTTTGTTTCTAGCCAAGTACACCCTCTGTTTTTAATATATGATGTTCAAGCTAATTAGTTTGTTTTATTCTTAGCATGTCCTAAACGTCATATATATTTGAAAAATGGGAGGAGTAATTGGGTTTGCTTGACATTGTTACATAGTTACATTCAAATAGTTCAATATGTATCAGACTGCGGTAACCTGTCAAATGACATAGCGGATTCCCTGTAGACATGTATTTATCTGTTGT
The DNA here is from genome assembly GCA_015847255.1 of Hyparrhenia diplandra. Classification (NCBI taxonomy): domain Eukaryota; kingdom Viridiplantae; phylum Streptophyta; class Magnoliopsida; order Poales; family Poaceae; genus Hyparrhenia; species Hyparrhenia diplandra. Next base: position 96,281 of record JADLZK010011709.1, on the reverse strand, counting down.
CATATGCAGGTTCGTGGACAGGAGAATGAGCTTCGAGAGGCCAAACCTGCAACACCGCCGCCTCCTCAACGAACCCCTCTTGATCCATGGACCAAGTCACGTGCTAGCCAACAGTGGGCAGGACCTAAAATCACCAAGACCTCGGAACCAGACAGCTTATGAGCTATTTATCTACGTTCCATAAAAAGTTTCAGTTATTTTGCTTAAGTGGCAGGAGCTTTTTTTTTCACTGTAGGTAACTGCCGATAGAACAATTTAAACTTTATTATCATATAGAATAATTTAAACTTTATTATCATTTTGTATGCTTCTAATTCGCCAATTGAAGATTACAAGGCTGCCCACACAGGAAGTTGGAACGAGAGAGATGCATCTCTGTTTTGCTTATTGCAGTTGTAACAGATGGATTCAAGACCATGGATTTAGATGTTCATTATAGTGTGCTGTATCAAAGATTTGCTGTAACAGCTTCCTCCTTCCATATTATTTCCCCATCTTAACAACTGTGACACCTTATATTAGTGAATTACAGAAAATTAACTTGCAAGCGGTTCAGCTGAAATTTTATGTCGCTAGATAAAATGTGTAGATATGTCCAATAGATGCAGCATGCAGAGTGTGAGTGTCACTTATGTCTAGAGATAAGTTATGTCTATGTATCAAGAAATCTAGAAAGAATGGTAAGTTGCTGTAATTCTAAAAATGAACAAGCACAAGCAAGTCTAAAATTAGAATTACTACTTCCACCTTTCTAAATGGTAAGTTGCTTTGACTTTTCTAGGTGCATTGCTTTGCTACGTATCTAGAGATATACATTATGTCTAGATGTATATTAAAAAATGTATCTAGTAAAACAAAAAACGATTTACATTTTGGAATGACTGGAGATACACTCTTTCTAGCATCAACAAAAACATGCAGGTCTAAATTAAAACTACTACATTCTTTCTAGCATGAACAAATGAGCCCCAAAAAGATTTTACATCCCAAAGGGTTTTTATTTGTCGATTGGACAAAGTGGAAATGGGCTCTCTGATGCTTGAATCCATGAACCCAACAAGAATGTGGTCAGGAAACGAATGAAGTCAGAGTAAATAGAAGATTATGATATATAATAAGGCCGGCTTTGCATCCAGTGCGTGCTCATCAACTTAACCCACCATAGCAAATCCATGGTTTGGCCAAAGTCAGAAGCTTTTATTTGAACCGGTGGCTGCTGTGCCCCACCCAGGACCAGCTAGATCTTGAGCTCAGTGCTCAGTGCCTCTGCCTCCTCGGCGTGATTTGCTTTCATTCTCTTGGGATGATCTTGGGAGGCCCGTGGCCACCGATCCATGCCGCCAAGGGAGGCGCTGGTTCTCATGGCAGCCGGAGCGTCGTCCATTATTTGTGCAGGGAACCATTCCTCTCTGCGAGGAGGGTGATGATGCATTGTCGCTGCACTACTCCCTGCCCTGCAAGAAGCAAATCAAAAGCGCAACAGCCAACAATACCTGAGTCAGATAGATTCAGCACGCTGCAAACCGCAGTCCGACCATCCTCGTTCATCCTCTGAGATCGATTAGGGAGGAGTAGGTTTGCATGATAGAGAGTAGAGACCCCAAGCCATAGCTCTCGATCTTGTGATGTGAAGATATATGTGCTTAGCTTGCTTGCATTAGGAGCAGGCACGTGTTAAATGTACGGTGTATATAGATTGAGAAATTCTGAAAAAGAGAATAATGGCATGAGAGTTTGCTCATGCCTTTGCCGCTTGCGTTTATCCAGGAAGCGGGCGAGCGATGCCGCCCTCTTAAGACCTAAAGCAATATAATGCAAGGCACAACTAATTAAGATGCACATTGATCACTCAATCACTGCAATGTAATTTTCAGGAGGAGGGAGGGAGTCCTTACTATCGTTGACATGATGATGAGAGCCAATCCCCAATGAGCCGCAGGTGCAGCAACTAGTTCTAACTGCGGCTCTGCCTGTTGGATTCCAATTCCTGCAGCCTGAGCCTCCTTTGCTACCTTTGCCAGGATCTTCTCGGCCTGCAACTGCATGGCATGTATATGTATGTATCCCTGATTTGTTCAGTGTTTTGCGCTCGGGGTCATTGGCGTGGATATTCTTACGTGTTCCATCGTAACCCCCGCATCCGCACGCACAGAGCCCGCGTAGATCATCGTCATCGGCGCGGTGGAATCGTCATGGGTGGTGCTCCCTGCTGCGGCCATCAGTCCTGCGGCAACCGGCGGCCTGCTGCCAACGCCTGCGGCGGGGCAGCAGGGGGCGTTGCATAAGCGGCGTGGGCGTGGCCACGGCGTCGGCGTCGGCGTGCGCCCTGCCCTGGCCGTTAAGATTTGTCAGAGAACGAAGATCGATCTCAACTTCCCTGGACTGGATCAGGGCCGGGCCACCACCGGAACACAAACCTTCGGGGGCGACGTGGCATGATCTGGCCACCGTGCCGTCGATGACGCGGGCTTGAGCATGCTTGCCGGGGGTGCAGCAGGGACGACGTCGTCGTCGCCGTCGTCCACGTCAACCGGCAGCCGGCGCGTCGCTGAAGCGGTCTCGGTGGCAGCGGCGAAAAATTAGGGGCTCATCGTCGAAGCCCGTCTTCACGTAAGGACGCCGCGCCGCTGAACCACCTCCGTGGCCGCCTGATGCGGCCATTGTCGGCGGCAGCAAGCCAAGTCCCAGCAGGAGGTCCAGCTCCGTCTCTTCTTCCTCTCTCGTCTCCTCGTCCCCCACCGCCGCGGGGAACATCTTCGTGTTTCGCCTCTTCTGTGTTAGCTGCGCGGCGAATCGAATGCACGCCTACTCGGTGGTGGTGTGGCTCGTGCTCGCGGCGAGTGAACGAACGTCGTCGTCCCACTTGGTTCGGGGACGGAGTGCGATCGGCGATCGGTCCCAGCGACGCGGGCCGCGGATTGTTATTGCGAGGCTGGCCGGAGTCCGTGGGAAGGCCCAGATTGATCGCAGGGGGGGGTTGAATCGGGAGGCGACAATAGACTGGCCGCAAATAGTATGGCGACAAGAACTATCAACCAGCCCCCAACATCATACTTTCATCCACTTTTATTTAAAGAGATGAATAAGTCCTCTTTTGGGATTCATTTCAAAATGACCAAATTTCAGCGAAATACACCCATTTCGGTGAGGCTCAAAACAACATTATACAAGTGGAAGTCGAATTTTTTTAGTCTAAGTATAGAGCTGAGACAAACCTACAAGTTCTCTAAAATAAAAATGCAAACTTATCAAACTATAATTCATCTTGATCAAATTTTATCCAAATATTAGCTACAACTAAGCATTTTGCCGGATCAAAACAAGGGAATCCTGATCCCCAATTAATGAAATATCCAAATTTTTTTTTTAGCATTTGAATCCCAAAACCCTAATAGTAGTAGCTAACGCTCCTCAATAGTCATGCATAAAAAAAAAAAAAAAAAAAAAAAACACAAGAAATTGCTGTACATCAATCATCGACCAATCCAATAAATAAAGGGCCACCAAGAAGTCGGCACATGATGTTTCAGTTCTTCACTTCGTATCCCGTATCGACTATAGTAAATTCACATTAGGTATACTAGATAGGTGTGTAGTTAGATACGCTTGTTATAGGATGCTAATTCGTTCATAGGTACACTGATTTTGAGAATTGCACAGATCAGATTCAGGTGAATATGAAGCATGAACACTAATTTGGTTTTTATTTTTTTTCCAATCTAAACAACTGCAATGTGTGGAAAGAGTTTATTTCCATTTGTAACGTCAAGCACTGGTAATGGCAAACGAAACTGTTTTAAGGATGAGTTTTGAATCCCCTTAACAAGAATAGTAGGAGCTAACCATACTCCATAGTCTTGAGGAAAAGCAAAAAAAGACAGCCCGAATTGCTGTGCATCGATCGTCGACCAATCCAATAAATAAAGGGGACCAAGAAGTCGGCAAAGTTATGCTCAAGAAGATGGGGATTCACTTCGTATCCCGTATCGAGGATAGGTCTCCTTTGTTAGGTATACTAGATAACGCCGGAGTCAACATGGAGATACGGTCTTCCTTCCGTAGGATGCTAAGGCTTGTTCATAGGTACACCGATTTTTCAGAATTGCATCTTGAATTAACCTTCAGGTGAATCCATGAAGCATTCCTTGCTAATTTTTGTGTTTTTTGTTTTTGTTTCCTGAACAACTGCAATGTCCCGAAAGAGTTTATTTCCTCCATTTGTAAACACGGGTGAATGGCTGGTAATGGCAAAAAAAAAAAACTGTTCCTTAAGGTCAACAAATACAAATCATATGATTCATGAATAGGCCTGCTTGACTAGAAGCTCTGGCTTTATGTGAGGTGCAACGAACTATGCATTGTGAGGGCGGCAACGGCAATTGAGGTTCAGAGAACATCCCTGACGCTGAGCCTGAGGACAGAAGCGATCGCACGGAGTCCAGAAGATGTTTGAGATCGCCTCGTTCGTTCAAGAAGCGAGACGCGCATCTTATTCTGACTTCCGCGCATTGTATATACGAACGGTAGGTCTAGGTCAGATCCTAGCGCATGTGCCGTGCCGGTTTACTGGTGATTGGCGGCAATATCTTTATCCAAATCCGCGTGATCGGTGGCGATCAGAAATGCTTAAGGTGCAGCAATGCACGACTTTTGCAAATGATGCTCTTGCATGTGCTGATGAGGAATTCAGTTGAGCAACAACGCCTCCCAATAATTCTTTCAACAGACGATCGACCAGTTCAACTCAAGGATCCATTCAGCGTAGAGCAACTGTTTATATGTGCATTATACACTCTTTTTAAATTTTCATCATTCCATTCCAAAATCATGTAGGAACGGATGAGATAATGCAGAGAACCAGATTGGCATCCCTGACCCCTGACCCGTGCAGAGATGAGATGTGTGTGTGTAGATGGAGATGCACATGCTCCTCTTCCTAAGACGAAGCTACCCAATGGCAAACCAGAGTTGACCTGAATAATTTGGCCTTGCACTGTTGCACATTAACGCATCATAGTAGTGGCCTGGTGGGCTAATAATAAACCACGGACCAGAAGCCAACAAAGGCACACACAGATTGGAAACTTACTGACAGTCTAACACGGTGTGAGATCAGTGGATCAAGGTGAATCGGAAGCCATCGGCGGCTTCTCATCTTCAAACCATACTTGTTTCGCTCAAACGAGCAGCGGAGGAAGTACAACGCCGCCTGAAGATAAGTTTACAATTCCTTATCTCCTGGTCTGACGATCACCATTACAATTCCTTATCTCCAGGTCTGACGATCACCAAACATGCTTTGCGACAGTAAATAAAAAAAAGAGTTAACTCGCTTCAGGGGAAGTACAGACAGAGTCATGCTATTAGCTCGTCCGGCAACTCCACGAACCGTGCCTTTTTCTGAAACATCAAAATGGAACCTGAATTAGCCATGAGGGGGAAAATAAGTCAACTATGTACTAGAAGAAAGCAGTCTCATTTGCAGACTGGCGTAACAACCATCAACTTCATTTAGATTACTCCAAGCTCAAGATATTCAGCTATTGACTCATTATATGTAGCAAAAACATGACAAATCAATTTCGTTTTTGCCTTTACACTGATTTTATCCTACAATTGTGCCATAATCACAGTTTGTCCAAACAGTCATTTTACAGACCGTTTAAACAGTACAGTGGTACGCCGTTTCCATTTAAACGGCCGTCTTAAACAGCGGTTTTGTATCCTACTTTTGTCAAAGCTTCTCCGGATGCCACTCGAGAAGTCTATCATGTTCCTGCATCGGCGCACTTTGTGTGTTCGTTGTTCCCCGCAATGAGCGGAGAACAGCAGTTTCGCGTCCACTTTTCTACACAAACCAGCCCACAAACCAGCTTAGTGCCCCACTGAAACTGAGACAGGCTACATGTTCTCTGCAACGACAAAGGAAACTGCATCTAAAATGCAATGCTGTCATGTAACCTCGTCCGTGCTTTCACACTAGTAGATTAGAAGAACCAGTGCGATCGTTCTAATAAAACGAGTAACCAATGAGCAAGACGATCTTAAAGCACAGAATGGGCATTCTACAATTTCAGTCATAATTTTAATAAGGACTAATATAATCACAATCACAAGAGATCGAACGGATCCCAAATCACGTTTCTCTGTCGCAGGGTGCAAATCTTACTGTGTTCACGTCTGATGGGAACAAACAATAATGCAATGCACGTGGGGGATGGGGTTAAATCTAGATACGGACGAATTACCTCGGTGGTGCGTGGCAGCGTGGGCCACCGCTGCGGCGTCTTGGCCGGCGGCGGCGGCGGCAGCATGAACCCGGAGCCCCACTCGGGCGTCTTGGCGAACCTAGGGCTCCGCAGTATCCCTTGCGGGCGCTCCGGGGTGACGCGGGCGCTGGCGTGCGCGCCGCAGAGCTCCATGATCTTGGCGGCGGCCTCGGCGGGGTCCTTGCTCTCTCCCATGAGCTTCTCCACCTGCGCCCTGGGGAGCCGCATCTTGAGGCGCAAGGGCGTGGAGCCGCCGCCGCTGCCGCTGCCGGCGGGGAGAGGGGAGGCGGCGCCGCTGGGGAGCGGGGAGGTGGGTGCGGACGCGGAGGCGGCGTGGGCGGGGAGCGAGGAGAGGTCGGAGGTGGAGCGGCGCGCGAGCTTGAGCGACTCGAGCCGCTCGCGTGCCCCGACGTTGAGGTTGCCCGACCAGGCGCGGCGCATGGGGCCCGCGGGCGAGCGGCGCGGCAGCGCGACGAGGAAGTAGAGCCGGCCACGGCGGAGCGGCGCGTCGGGGGCGAGAGGCCTCGCGCGGGCGCCCAGCAGCTTGACCTCCTCCGACTCGAGGAGCTGGAAGCCCGGGTGGTCCCGCAGCACGTCGGCCGCGGCCGCCGGGGGCTTGACGCGGAACGAGGTGCCGTCCAGCTGCATCACCTTGGCGCTCTTGCGCTTGCCCCGATGCTGTTCCCCATTGTCGTGGTCGGTCGGGGGTGTGCGGTGGCGCCGCTGCCGCTGCGTTGAGACTTGCGAGGAGGCGAGAGGGTGGTGTGCGTCCCTTGTAGTAGTGCGCGGTGCGGGGGGGCTGCGGGGCGCGGCGGCGAGGGAATTTTAAAAGGGAGGGTCAGAAGAGGAGAGGGAGGCTCGAGGACGGAGATGCCCTCCCTCCCGAGGTACAGTAGTGGGTGTTTTCTTTGCTTTTGTGGGTGTTTTTTTTCACCTTTTTTCGGTCAAGACGCAGCAGGCAGAGAGGTTGTTGTAGGGTGCGTGATTTGGGTTGGGGTGGCCGGGTGGGTGGTAAAGCACGAAAAGCTTCCCATATCAGTGAGATCTGCCTGCCGTGCCGTGCCCATGGCCATGGACCAGTGACAAAAAGCCTATGGGGCGTGCTTTCTTTGTCTTGTTAATTAACACCGACGGGTAGCGCGGCCAAAGTTGGTTACGATCTCAATGATCCTAGTACGATACTACGATTTTGCCGATTTTGAGACCCAGATTTGTTTTACGATTCTACTAGTAATTACGATTCTGTAATTTTTTTATCCGACCATTTAATGAGAATGTTTTTTTTACAGCAATGAAACGGAGAATTTTAGCAAGTTTTAATCCATTTTTTGTTTTTTTTTTTTTTAATCCATGGACTGCACATGTATCTTCTTCCATTTCTAATGGGTGGGAATGTATGCATGTGAAAATGGGAGGGTGAACGGAATCTAGGGAGGAATCTCACTAGTTTATACGGGTCCAAACAAGGTCCGATTTCGTGGCTTTCATACGGTGGACTTATGGTTTCCAATTAGAAGCTTGCAAGTATCCTCAAACGTTGCTAGGGTTTCAGTAAACTCTTGGCCTAATTAACCGCAAGAATTCAGAGCAAGCCTAGTGTAACTTTGGAATTCACAAAAAGAATTCACACACTCCATTGTTGGGTCATGCATGTTTCGGCTAGAGATTTTGGGGAAGAAAAAAAAAAATATATTTCATATATATTTAGTGTGAAACTTATCAACCAGCAAAACTACAAGGATTGGAAATTTTGAATGTGCGCCTTAGCAAACTCCAGGGGTTATAGAGTGTTTTCAAACCCTTATCATCCACTTCAAGATACAGTACATTGCCATCAACAAATATATAGTTAATTTTGAACATCACATTATATGAAAATAATATTTTACAAACAAACAAAAGTTTTATGCCAAAATACTTTAATCAAATATCTATTTGTATATATATCTCTTTATTTGAACAACAACCAAAATTTGACACCAACGTCCTAGCTGGTTTATGAATAATTAGAGTCCAAAGCTGATACGTAACGTAAGTGTTTGGCAGCATGTGAACACTACATTAGTTGGTTTGGCTTACGTTTTGCACCCTGTCGGGGCAAAGTTTGAATCCTCCGAGGGATTTGTTGATTAGAGAAGACCGGCCAGAGTTCGAATCCTCTTTGGGACGGCACTACACTAGTTGGTTTGGCTTACGTTTTGCACCTTGTCGGGCCAAAGTTTGAATCCTCTTTTGGAACAGATTTAAATTGGGACAATTGAGAAGATGCAGTTTATCTACACAAATTGGGAGAAAAAAATAGTTTATCTAGACCGCCTATTCAAATCCTCTTTGGGACGGATTTATTGATCCAAAGACATAGTTTATCTAGACCGGCCAGAGTTCAAATCCTCTTTGGGACGGATTTATTGATCAGAGAAGACTATATCTCATAAAGGCCTTGTCTCTTCTTAAGAAAAAAATGGCTTGGGTTGTCTTTTTACTTAAGTAATGATGTCATTTTGCTATTAGCCTTTTGTAATAATTTTTTAGCTTCTAAGCACACTAAAGACTTAAAAAAGCTTCTCAGAACGTATCTTATATATTTTCAATTTTTTTTTTTCTAAATATAGCTCAATCGTCTCTAGTTTTACGACGGCAGTCACTCTCACTCACCTTTGTGGTATAGAGGCAACACCAGGTGCGTTAAGGAAAAGACTAAAACTTACCATTTCACATGTTTCATTCAGTCTTCGTATTTAGAGTGGAATCAAATCATCCGCATTTGAATTTTGAGCCTAAACAAAGTTCCGGCCGAAGTCCCATTCCACAGTTCATACAACCGCCACCGGAATCCAAATCATCCGCTCTTTGAATTTTGAGCCCTAAACAAATCTTGAAGATTCGTCCCACAGGCCGAAGACGGGGACGTCCCACCACTTAATGCATTACCACCAAATAAATCCGGGATACAACCGCAGCCACCATAACCCCTAATATTAATTTGAGAGGACTCCATAACCATTATTAATATTAACACAGGGACTTACTATCATTTGATCCACGGAAGAGCCACGCAATCTTGATTTAAACAGGGACTACTACTAGACAAGACGTGCGTTGGTGTGAACATTCAGTTATCCCTCTATTGGCTGCTTGAGGTCGCTGGCGTCTGCAGTTGCACACGGCGTTTTGTTTTATGTGTCCCTCGGAACGGGTGTGGTGTAAACACGGTCAAATTCCATAGATCTCCTCTCGCCACGCGTGACAAGACGTGCGTTAGGTCAATGGATCCTGAGTAGGTAAACGGATGGAGCATTGGAGACTGCATCCATCTCCATCTCCATCTCCTGTGCTGCTCTGCTCGCCTGCTCACGAAAGGGCTCTCGTGTCGGTAGCGTGGCCTAAAGCTAGCGCACGATCTTGACAACTCCGGGCATCAAATGGTTCGCTCTTTTGTCAGTTTGCTTGGAACCCCTACTCATTCCTGTGCCTATCCAGTTTGCTCGGCACCTTCGTGACTATATGATGATGACCTGCGAAAGTGCCTTTGTTTTTTGTTTTTGTGAAACTAAATTATTGCGAGGATTACGTTGATAATGTCCAGATAATCAGGTGTGATCGTCTTTTTTCTCCTCCCCGGACCATTGTTTGGTACAGCACTACAGTACGGCTACGCCTACCACAAAATTATAATACACTCTTGGAGCTCCTAATGCTGTCCATGGCCATACACACCACAATGAAGAGCATCTGGCACACGTAGTGACAACTGACGAGACAAAGTTTACGAGTGGTGTGCACACGTGTTTTTGGTCTCTTGTGAACTCTCAAGACATCATCGCATGAAAGCGAATCGCTAACTCACCAGCAGTACAGAACGTACTTATCTCCTCGCATCAGAGTCGCTGTATCATTTGATTCCTGAGTCCTCTCATGATATGGTCCACATCTGATCTGATGCAAACAAAAACAGATGCGCTTTTTAATTCATGAAAACAGTTCAGTGTTCAAACAAAAACACATGGCATTGATTTTTAATTCATTTGTTTTTCGAAAATTTCTGGTACATTTTCTGAATCAGTCTAAGCTTTTGCCAATACCCTGGAATCGAAGTAACAAGACGCAACCACGCAGGAAGGAGTAAGAAAGCATAGAACCATCATTACCGTGTTGCTTTCTATCAGGTCGCCTTGCTAATCATGTCCATGGGAGAGCATTTTGGTCCCAACAAATTAATGCTCAAGGTAAAGATGGTGACTGCACTCAAGCTCTCCAAAACTTCAGAAGGGGTGCGCGAGAGGAATGAAGTGCTGAGGGTATCAGGTTTATGTCAGGTTGATATCTTGAAGACAAAGAAGTCATAAGTAGATATTTCGATGGTGACCGGGGTAACTTCACACCACCATGAGCTTAAAAGCTCAAATCAAACTACATGCAGACATGAGCAACAGAATATCTCAGATTCAGGTGCACCAACCAATTTATGGCGTGATTCGATGAACACGCGTATGGTCCTGACTGAAACAAACTAATCACCAACCCACTAAATTCACACTCAATGACAGATGATGTTGCAATTCTCCCGTATGTATACATGTAAAAGTACAAAAACAAGTGAAAAGTTGAAAACACACGCGCACGCACAAAATGGTGTGCGGTGGACAGTGGGATCAGAGCACCTGCAACTTACTGAGATGCTCTAGGAGTGAAGTTGCCTTGCGCTTAGCTCGGTCTGTGCCAGTCTTCGCCAGCTCAGTTAGTGGTATCTGAGCACCCAGCCTCCCTATACAGGCGAGGTTCTCAGCATCTTTCTTGCAAAGTGCAAGTAAAATAGCAGCAGCATTCTCCTTGTTACGGGCCTGGCCTGACCGTAGCAAATCTATCAAGAAGGGTATGGCGTGAGCCTTGGATATAGCAGTTTTACACTCATGATGGCTCACTAGAACTGACAGGATTGTCAGTGCTTCATCGATAGCTCCATTTCTGGATGAATCCTGCAGCATCCGAATAAGTGGCACCAGAATCCCTGCTCGAACAGCCCTGACCTTGTTAGCTTGGTATATGCAGAGATTGAACAGTGCTGTTGCTGCATCCTTTTTGCCCCTTGAGCTACCACTCTGCAACAACTCAACCAATGCTTCAATAGCCCCTGGGGTGCTTCCTATCATTATCTTGTTATCGTCTATTAGTGACAAACTGAAAATAGCTGCAGCTGCATTTTCTCTTGCTTCCATGCTACCCATCCTGAGCACTTGTACGATTGGGGCAATGGCACCAGCAACCACTATCAGTTCCTTGTTCTGATCATATATGGAGAGGTTCAGAAGAGCTGTAACTGCATGTTCTTGGGTTTTCAGGTCCTTCGATGACAGAAGTTTCACTAGAGCTGGTATAGCACTAGATTCTGCTAGAAGTATACGGTTATCTGTACTTTTCTTGGCCAAAGATCTTATTTCGGCTGCAGCAGATTTCCGTTCATCTAATGAACTGCTAGAGAGGCTGCGAACTAATGCTTCAATTGCTAATCTGTTGCCACCAACCTCAAGAGGAGAACCATCACTTTTAGATCTGCTAGGTGGTTCAATCCCCTTTTCTTCGCACCACTGCAATATTAAACTTCTAAGCACATAGTTTGGGGTCAATGAAAGATTCTGGAGCTTCTGCTGAGTTTTTGGGCAGGTCCGGTTTCCACAGTCGATCCACCTTTGAATGAAAGCACGCTCATAGGTCTACAGAATTTGTGAGCAACTTGTCAGCAGCTGGCAAATTATACATGACAGTTCAAAAGAAAGATTTTGTAGTGCATGACCGATAAAAGGGTGATAATGTGAAGCCTCACCTGTCCTGTTGACACAATTACTGGATCTCTCATTAGCTCGAGAGATATTGGGCAACGGAAATCTTCAGGAATAGCTACAGAGTCAGGCTTCTTAACTTCCCCGGATGAGCTTTTTGTTTCATCACTTGATTCGCTATCAACATTGTCTGGTTTTGGAGATTCAGGAGTTTCAACATTTTGAAGTCCTTCAATTAGCTCTGATGTTATCTTTGTCATGTCAGATTGGGATAACCCGCTTATTTCAGAAACTAGCGAAAAACGACATTTTGCAACTCCAGGTGATCATTACTGAATTTCTCTATCTGTGTATGCTCTAGTTGTTCATGGGATTGTTGAGATTGTGGTGCAGCATTGTCAATTTGGGCTAAGATATCATGAACTTTTATAAATACGGTTACATCAAAGCCTCCCTTCTTTTCCATTTCTCTTCTAAGCTGAGCTCGCACTAAGTCAACCTACAAATAAATTTTAAAAAGTTCAAAAAGCTATAATTGAAAAATAAGGATTTATGTCCACAATGAACCAACTTTACTATACCTCTTCTTGAACTTCATCTGATATCTGAAAACAGCTATGTGGCATGTTTGCTAGAGCAACTTGCAACTGCCAGGTCACATACTTGAACTGGAGAGCAGTATTCTTGCAGATGGCATCCTTTACAAAGGGAGAAAAAGGGAGATCAGAACAAATGGTACTAACATTACTAAAAGATGCAAATGTCAGAAAATGGGGCATGCCTAATGACAAAACATTAATGCAACCAAATCTGAGGGCTGCAATACTGTGGAACACAATCATAAATTCTTAGGCAAAACATAAATTTATGAAGTGACATACAGTTATGAGAACAAAAAGGCAAGTATTAGTGACACCAAGATTGCAATACCATGAAGTATTAACAAACATCCAGCTCAAATAGCATACACGTTCTTCTGTTAGACTTGGACCTATTCTCTAACTTAGATCTGGTTGACTAGTAGTCTGTTAGCTTCATGATGCGCTGTTGTAAATGCAGTATAAACTCTAGAAATCAATCCAGCAGGTATGATAGCTATTGTGTTTTCTCTTCTGAGCTCTATGTCTCTCATTTCATCCTCCTCCATGAAAGATGAGGAAGCAATACGAACCAGAACAGATGTCCAAATGCCAGCACCTATATATTTGGCATTAAAATGTTTCAGATTCCCTTTCATGTCCGCAGCTCCTATATATATATATATATCATGTTTTACATTATCATGCTCCACTTCCATTTTTAGGAAATTAGACAGAAAAGGACCTCAGGTCACTTTTATATAACATGTTGATTAGATCCACATGCCCCATATTGCCAGATCTAAACGATTTCGGAATGAACTCAGTAGATTGCTTAAAGGATAGGCCTGTTTACAAACCCAGATTAAGTAGCAGACTAATGAAAAATATGCTAGAGGAGCTTATTTGAAATCCCATAAGTGAGAAGCAAGGTGATTGAACCTGAAAATGTTCCTCCTAAAAATTTTAAAACTAAAAAACAACTTGCAATCGTACAAATCTAATCCAAGTAAGTTTAGTAAACAGTTTAATTCATTGAGGTGCTATCGAGGGACCTATGACTTCATCTGCTCCATAGCACAAATACAACTACCTCAATGTAGGTTCAAGAAACAAAACTTTATCTTGAAAGAGCAAAAGTATGCAACTTGACAAGTGACAAATTTTAATATCTTTTAGTTATGCTGCATAAGAACCATGAGCGTGTCCTTTGACGCTAACCATTAATACATTTGAGTGAATACATATAATGGATGAAAAATACATCATTGCTAAGACGATGAATTAGTAGGAGGGATCGTAGTTGTTAAAATAGCGATTCTATGGTGCGATGTTACGATTTTACAATCTTAGTTTATTGGTTGGTTCTATGATTCTGTTAACGTGATTATACCATCTTACAATTTTAGTAGTTAGCAACTTAACATTGGAGCTATCATAGTAGTCGACATAGAACCTATGATTTACGCTAACATTGGAGTTCCGATCCAATTTAGAATCACGATTTCAACAAACTTGGGAAGGATACATGATTGTTAACTGGAATAAAATAGGAAGTCTATGATGAGCATAATTTCAATAATCAGCGAAAACAAAAACACGACAATCAAACTTTTTAGATGCAGGCCAAGCAAGATGGAACCAGATTGAGGTCCAATCTCTGATCCTTGAAGATGCTAGACATCGTCCACTGACACCGATTCATATTATTCGCAAGTCTTAGAAACAAGTTCATGGGGCCTTTGTAGCAATTATTAGTCAGCTTAAAGTGGGATTCAATTGAAGGAAAACATTCAAATTAGACGCGAACATCACGAGTTTGACGGAATGCCACAAAAAGTAGCGCAGCGGGTACAGAACAACGCTCAGGTAGACTAGTTGCTGGTAATCCATAGCAGAAACCAAACGGAAGGAGATAGTTGCAAGCAGACGAACAGAACTACTATTTCGAACACACGCACGAGGCGTTCGACAAAATCCCGCGAAGGGGAACGCACCAACTAGTGAACAATGCAGCTTGAACGGAAGGCTCCATGTAACCATACGAGTCCATCCCAGCATCACCTCACCTGATCTGACGCCCCCCGCCGCGGCCGGCGCCGGCGCCGGCGTTCGTCCGAGCGCGACAAACCTCCTGGCAGCCTCGAGCGCCCTGACGAGCTCGCGCACCCACGTCGCCGCCACCGCCGTCGCATCGACCTCCCCGGCATCGGCGACCTCGGCTACGAGGTGCGACAGGAGGGACACCTTCCGCGCGAGGCGGAGGCAGTCCGTGCGCAGCGGCTCGGCGGCGTTGGCCAGGTCGGCGGCGCCCACCGCCGCGATCTCCCGCACGATCTCCGCCGCCGCCTCCGCCGTCGCCATTGCGACGAGACTCCCCTCGTGAGCTCTCCCAGAGGGGCGAGCGACAGGACAGCTCACCACTCCGCGTGGAGCGGAGGGAGGAAGTGGACGACGAGGTGGTGATGGTGGCGGTGGTGGGGAGGGAGGGGCCATGTCAATGTCAACGACGCGATGCAGTGTAGTGCGGGGAGCTCAGGGCCGGGGTCCCGGATTAAAGAAAAGGCAAGTGTCGTGCCGGCCGCTGCTCGATGGGCTCCAGCTCTCCAGCCGTCTCCGGCGCGGCGCGGGGATGGAGTGGAGAAGGGCGAGTGGTGGTGGTGGTGGTGGTGCCGAGGTGAGCTGGTCGTGGGGTGTCCGCGACTGCAGTTCGCGTGCGGAGTGATTCCCGGGCGCGACACAGCGGAGCGGACCGGGGTGGTGGGGACTAGAAAAATAGCCTAGCGAGCGGTGTCCACCTGGCTGTGCCTGGACTGCCTGACAGGCGCTTGGATTTCACTCATCTAGGGTGAACAGGCGATCCGGATCCCCTGTGGCACTGTGCCGCCGTGCGTGAACTGGTGGCGACACAAGTCACCAGCTAGCTACAGTAGTTATGAAAAGCTAATCCATAGGCTTTGCACGTTCTATTGACTGAACGAAGTCGGGCAAGGTACTTTTCCTGTAATAACATCAGCAGTACTATCATTTGGGGCATGATTAGGCTCAGCATTATGAACGAGGACCCACGGATCACATGATAACACAGTTGCCCACTCCCACCGCCAGCAGTGAAGCCTGAAACCGGCCATGTACGGGGGGAGTCCTTGTCAGCTTGCTCGTAATCGTAAACCTGCAGCGCAAGCATTAACAAACGAACCACATGCCTGCCCCTTAAACAGCACAGCACAGCGTGGCGCACTGGAGACGGCGCCGCGGCAGATCTCGGCGCTCGCGGGACGGACGGACGTGTTTTTAGTTGGTGACAGGCTAATAGGATAGCGGTCTGGGCTGGCTGCCCGTGGCCGAGCACGGGTTAGTTGCCGTTGCCGTCGTCGTGGGGTGCGTCAACTTTGGCAGGTCCCAACGGCAGCGCGCGATACGGTCAGGGTGCGGCGAAGCGGCAGTACGGCATGGGTGATGGGTCGTTCGGTGAGAGCCCGACAGGTGGGGGCCGGCCGGCGCTCCATTTGCTCCGCCTCCGTCGCGGACCAAAGGAACAAGAGGAAAAACCGGCGGTTGGGTCTTGGGTTTGTTGGGTCCAGCGCGTGACCGTGATATCGTTTTCGTCGAATCTCCTGCTGGCCGAGGTCCATCAGACCGAACACGTGGGGAGCAATCGGTCGTTCCGCAGTATAATGTGGATCAGTTTGACTGTTTCCTGCCGGTGTGCTCGGCTCCCTACTCGCCTTTGAAGGTTGTTTCACATGTTAGGGTTAAAAAAATTCTCCGATTACAGCTTGTCTTTTACATCGCCCAGACACGGATGATGAATGCTAATCGTAGGATTAGATCTATGTGGTTAATATTAAGCCTAGTCGCTAATCCACGTGATGATGGGTCTGTGAGATGAGATCACCGGCTTTCCATATATCGGTTGATCTCTGCAAATGCGGAACCAGCGATTTTGATTAAAGGGGGCACATATAAGATGACATTTCAAAGTATGATAAATATATACATAATTACATGTCTCAACAAAATTTGTAAATGTTTATACACGACAAAAAAAAATTAAAATATTGTGATAAGAGTGAGTGAATTTATGTCTTATATGCTACAAATTTAAAATTTAGTAGGGGTATAAAACAAATTCCCACAACATTGGAAGAGGAGGGGGGGGCACGGCCCCTGCTGCCCCTGGTCCCGCCTCTGTTGATCTGATTCTTGATCTCACCAAGCCAACATACGTGTGTCCATCCTCAAGGTGGTGGTAGTGAGTGGGATTGAGCCTCGGGCTTGTCCTTGATTCGGAGGAGCGAGATCGAGGAGAGGCCTCTCGAGGAGGACCCGCTTATATCGACAACTCTCCGGCTTGTCCTTGATTCGGAGGAGCGAGATCGAGGAGAGGCCTCTCGAGGAGGACCCGCTTATATCCCGGAGGAGCGAGATCGAGGAGAGGCCTCGAGGAGGACCCGCTTATATCTGACAACTCTCTAAGAATCAAGACTGCACTCACAGACCAACACAATTTGTTTTCTGCGCACTTTGTGCTCACTCATGCGCACCCAGGAAGTTCCCGGTCGATCACCCATCGCTCCAAACCAAGCACGCTTAACTTTGGAGTATTTAAGAGATGGATTTCCGAAAAATAAGTTTCAACTTGTTGGTATGAGTATTTTATCAACCCTATTAAGCCGTGGATCGGGGTGTCACAACATGTCTATGGGAATTGATAGCTCAATCGATGTTTAGGTGTAGATAGCTCCTTGGCGAGGGCAATTGGTGTCGTGGCCGACGAGGTGGCCATGAAGCGTGACCTGCATCCCCCCTTGTACGGTTTTAGATCCGTAGAGGACACCCCTTGCTACTGACGAAGGCACCCAACACATCTACATCGAGCCCTCTGACCTCACAATATAGTTGACGCACACACCCGACTTTGATGTCTACGATAAACCCTGTCCCTTCCAAAGAGCCATCCTTTGTGTGTGCATGAAAAAAAAACTATAATTTTAGAGTTGCGGTACATGTGGTGGACACCAACTACCATCGATAGGGTTCACCTATAATTTTATGAAAATATATTTATCCATATGAGATCTTGTTTTGGAGGATTTATTAAAACGAATTCAATGGTGTAATCGAATTTAATTTGGTTTTTGGTTTGTGAGTTATAATATTTTTAGTTAGTTCAAATAGCGAGGCCCGCCGCTTCGATGTCATGGTCTTAGTGGGATTCTTTGAGGTGGCATGGTTGCATGTGGAGAGAACTTCTTAGTATGGCTTTCTCTACGCACATGTAGACTGTAGTAGATAGCCGAACTAAAGTTGTTAAATAAAAAATTAAAACAAGGCTCAAATGTTCCAGATCTGTAAAGAAAAAAAAGGGACGGAATGGCGAACGCAGCCGTAAAAATCCCATGAGCCCATCCTGTTCGGTTTGCTCCTTTGCACAGGGTTCAGCCCCGACTCTAGCTTAGTGCAGTGGCAATTAAGCACAGCCCAAGATGGAAAGTCTAATTCCCTCCTAACTATCCACGAAAGTTCACTTTTCATCCCTCAACTCCAAAACCGGACACATCATATCCCTCAACTTTTCAAACCATGCAAATTACCTTCCTCGAAGTGTTTTTGAAGGCGGATTTGCTACGCACCAAGGATCCGATATATCGATGAGTGGGTTTGCTACGGTAACAGTAACTTTGCTTTTTTTAAAAAAAAACTGATTGAATCTTTGAAAAATCATAGTAAATCATAGAAAAATCATAAAATAGAAAAATCTAATTTTGTTAGACTCCACATGCACATGTCTACACAGTGAATATATAATAAGGTATGCTTTAGTACAAAATTTTTGTTGTAGCTTTTAGGTCTATGCTTTTGCGTAATTAATTAAAATAATTTATAGCTGCAACTTCTATAATTATTTTGTTGGACTAAAGCAATATATTCAATTTGTAGATCTACTCATGTGGAGTCTAACAAAAATTGATTTTCTATTTTATGATTTCTGTGATTTACTATGATTTTTAAAAGATTCAACCCAATTTTTTTTAAAAAAAAGAAAGGAAAAGGCAAAGTCACTGTTACTGTAGCAAATCCGCTGTCATTGTAACAAACCGCGGTTACTGTAGCAAATCGGCCTTCAAAACCGCCGAGGGAGGTAATTTGTATGGTTTGAAAAAGTTGAAAGGTGATTAAATGCGGTTTTTTAAATCGGGCGAAAAAAGAACTTTCGATAGATAGACGAGGGAATCCGACTTTTTCCTCCTTCAAAAGCTGATCCGGGGCACTAAGCGGGCTTCTACCGGGCTCCGAAGCAGTTGGCACTTTCATCAGGCCTTGTGTCCACTCAAAAAAAAAAAAAAAAAAAAAAAACTTATAGCGCGCACTTGGAAAAGGAAAAATATGAGTCCAGCCTGGTGTATACGTACCACTGAGGTAGCACTTGTGATAGGCATATGACCTTATGTGCGCTATACAGAGGACCAGCGCGCGTCGGTACGTACTACTCTTCCCCGAAAGCTGAATTTGCTGATAAGCCATGCACACATATATACACATATACGTACCACATTTAGCAGTATACTCAACGTGGCGTCAGAGAAGCAGACGAGACCGGACCCGCGTACGTGCTCAACGTATTAATTACTCCTACATATACTCTGTAGAGTATATGTTGATCTGCATGCATGCGTTCACGAGTCATAGGTACTGCACTGTGCTTCAGAGTTGTGTTCAGATGGTCTCTCGCCCTTTGTTTTATAGTCCGCCGCCGAAGCTTGCCACGCCATGTGTGGCGCCGCGCTTTTCTGACCGTGGCGCTAGCTCACCACGCTGCAACGATCGACGACGACGGCGCCGAACGTTAGGCCATGAATTCACAGACGTGGCGTGCTTTTGTGCCGGAAGTACGTACTCCGTGACAGCCACAGCAGCGCTAGCTTTCACAAGAACCAAACAGCAGCCGCAGTACGCCGGCCGGTGGCTGCCGCAGTCAGTGTGATGTGGCCTGCATCAATCGGCAGCAAATCAAACACCAGTTTTTTTTAATTTTAACCTTTTTTAAGAAAAACTATTTTTTTACACGGTTTTCAAAGATTTTCTAAGAATAACCCTTTTTGGCCGCTCCCTCACCCAACGCGCGGCATTACTGCACTGCCGCGCTATGCATGCGTAGCGCGCAAGGCTCCTCACGTGGCAAGTCTGCATGCGGGTCAACGCTGACGTGGCCGCGGCTGTCGCGCCGCAGATCATGGCGCGGCAGCGTTGGGCCATGATTCACAGCATGGCAATGCCTGCTCCACTGCATCCGGACTGCCCAACTGGGCCAGGGATGGCGTGCAGCCCTTGACTGGACAGAGAGGTGGGGTGGTGTGCCTGTGCATTTGACCCGCTACATTTGTCCTGCATGTCAGAAGAGAGAGAGGGGGGATACAGTGAAGCGTATTGTGCATGTGAGAAAGAGGGGTGGTGTGTCGTGCCACTTCTGCATGCCATGCAGTGTGTGTGATAGATAGAGAGGGGGAGGTAGGGGCTACTAAAATTTGTATCCGATGTCCGGTACTCACTGCCGTCTAGAGAATACTTTTCATATTTATAGCTCGAAATTAATTTATTATGAAAATATATTTTATAAATAATCTAATAATATTTATTTGGTATTGTAATTATTTATAGTTTCTTTATCTATAATTGGTCAAACTTAGTGAACTTAAACAAGGTATTGTCTTTGAATTGGATGTTTTTTACGAACGGAGAGATTATTTCGGATACAAAACTAGCCCCTACCTCTTTTCTCTCTCACAGGCAACATTATGTCATCTCACATCCACTTCCTGTGCATGCACAGAGAGAGAGGAGAGGTAGGGGGTTACACTTTTATTTGATATACTCTCCCCTCTCTTTATATCTGTCATATGTTTTTCTCAAGTCAAGTTATAGAAATTAAGTGAAACATTTATATCTTTATTTTAAAAAAAACTATATTTAACTATCTTTTCAATGATAGAAATAATTATATTTTAATATATATTTTGTCAAAATTATTTTTAAGAAGCACAAACAACAAATATTTTAGAAACGAAGGGAGTATATATTAGATAAAAGTGTAGCCCCTACCTCTGCTCTCTCTCTCTCTCTGCGCATACAACATCAGCCCCTAACTTTGACTCCGTTAGTATTATTGGAAAACTATTTAAATCTAGTTTTTTTTTTAAAAATTATTTGAAAGACACAAATAATACATGTATTTTCTAAAACAAAGTCAAAGTTACGATACACAAAACCAACAGAATCAAAGTTGTGATACACAAACCAAAAGTAACACTTATTTAGAGATGGAGGGATCCATATCTATCACTGCGCACACATCCCATCCATCCCTCTCCACATGCAGCATGCAACAGCACACCATCTTCTTCTTTCTCACATGCACGACACTTCATCCCACCTCCCTCTCTCACCGGTCACAATCATAGCACAGTGCAGTGCAGTCTGCACGCCATCCTGATCTGCGCTGCCGCGCTGCATGTCAAGCCGCGCCTTGATCTGCGGCGCGACAGCGCCGGCAACCACGCGTCGGCCCGCGACGGCATGCAAATCTGCCACGCCGGCGGGCCTGCCGTCGCGCCCATGCAAGGCGCCGGGCACCGTTCAAACGCCGCCGCCGCGGTCCGGCGCGTCCAAAAGGGTTATTATTAGAAAATCTTTGAAAACCGTGTTAAAAAATAGTTTTTCTTTAAAAAAGGGTTAAAATTAAAAAAAAAATCCTTAGCTCTCCCTGGCAGCCGCATGCATGGCGCGCGCGGCGCACGTCGGCCGCCGGTCGGCGACCAAACAGCTCCATTCTCATCCGTCCAGATCGATCTACTAGGTTGTCCTGTCACTCCTGTGCTGAAAACGACACAGACGAGTGGACGACGGCTCTCCCGTGATCGATCATGTCGTTGCCTCGCCTGCCGTCCGTTCCAGGCGGCGGAAGAGAAGAGGAATGCGTGTGTGTGCTCGCCTCTCAGTTCTCCTTTGAGTAGTTGCAAAACGGTAAGGGCAGTCCTGACTCCTGAGGAGTCACAAGCGGCATGCATCAGCTTTGTGGCTGGCTGGCAGGCGATCGAATTGATTCGTCTCCGGTTAGCCGTTCGGTTGGGTGACTGCCAATCCGATCCGCCATCACCATGCAATGCATGGATCAATCAGACTGATTTCATGGATGGACCCGCCGGCGATCTGTTGGTTGGGTTCAATTTCTGTCCGGACGCGTACAGGCAGCGGCTGGACCGGAAAAGGAAAACCATCAGTGAGACCACGACAGCGCATCCTCTCTGACATGACGCCCACGGACGGCCGCGCATGCGCATCCTCTCCTCTCTCTGTGCCTCGCCACTCGCCAGCCAAGGGAGTTTGCAGCTGCACATCTCCCCTCATCGCCATTGCCATGCATGGTCGGTCCAGGAACAGGCAGGCATGCATTTTATTTTTAGTACGGCTGGGTGCATGAGCATACAGTATGACCAGCTGCACATGGCCGCCGCGCATTCACTGAGCTGCCAAGCGTCCGCACAGCAGCAACACGTACGACTGACTGTACAGAAGGAGTGAGTTGAGAGGCCCCACCTCCCTCCAAAATTTCCTGCGTTCCCATCACATCCATCACATCAAAAACATTCAACGCACCTAAAAGACGCCACGCCAAGTATAAAATTTAGGTAAACAAAAAAACTAATTGCACAGTTTAGATGTAGATTGTAAAGACGATTCTTTTGAGCCTAGTTACGCCACGATAGGATAATATTTACCACAAACAAAACAAAACGTCTTCAGTGTTTTTTCAGTTCGAACAGTGTTTTCAGACCAAAATTTGACCCGAAATTTTTTTTCAGACCCAAATTTTATGTTCTAAACACACCCGAGTTTTGAAATCCATGCGCTAGAGCCGCGACGGCGCGAGGCGCCGGTGTCAGCCTCACCCGGGAGGCACAATTAATCGGCGGCAGCGACAGGCACTTGGCAGGCCTGTGCATGCCTGCGGGAGCGACGTTAGAAAACAGTGCCGGCAACGGGCAACCACCGGCGACGGCAAGCATGCAGGGAAGAGCATCAGCGACAGTAGAAAACAGTGAACAATCTGGGTCTCCATTCATCTATGCAATGAATGCAGGCAGCACTTGTAAATGAAAATAAAATATGGATCGATAAGAGTACTGTAGGTGCACACATAAGAGTATATTTGGCCATGCAGCCCGTGGGCCTTTGGCCCGGCCGACAGCCCGGGCGCACGCCCGGTGAGCGTCGTGCCCGTGCGGCCCGGCCCGTGCTGGCACGGCACGGCCCGGTCGAGCAACGGCCCGGTGATGGCCCGCCGCCACCACCACACACCCCACAATGACCTAAGGCCTGCAACCCCCCTCCAGTCAATTAAATTAACCGGGCCATCACCGATTCCCCATCGATCTCTCGATTGGGTGACCGGGACTTGGCGGATTTAACGTGAAGAGGATGATGAAGGCACCCAAGCCCCGAAGCGCGACGAGGCACTTGAGAGCCCGGCGGCGGCGCGCCGTCCGGACGCCCGCGGCGTGCGGGTCAAGAGCTCCACAGTAGCCGCCTCCATCGCCGCCATCGGTGGTCTCGCCGCCCTGCACCGGCTCCGCGGCCATCCTCCATCGCCGCCCCTCGGCCCTCATGGCCGCCCCCTCCATCGCCGCCGCACCGCTCCGGCCACCCTCGAGCACCGCTACGGGGGGTCCGCCGCCGCATCGAAGCTCCCGCAGCGCCGAGGACCGGCGCAAATTCGCCGACGACGGAGGGCGGCGGTGTGGCCTTGGCGTTGACCGCCGACGCCCCGCTCGATCCGGCCGGGCTGCCGCACCCGACTGTGCTCCACCGCCGATCCATGTCGTGGGAGGGGAAAGGAGCCGGCCGGCGAGATGGACCGATGGCGGCGCCATGGGGGGGAGCCGGGAGGGGAAAAGAGAGAAGGCACGGGAAAAAAAAAAATGCCGACACAATCTGCGAGTCTTTTTTTTTTTTTTTTTTGCCTCATGGGCCTTGGGCCGGCACGGCATGGAAAAACGCCGTGCTGACGGGCGGCCCGCCCGAAAAAACGGCCCGTGGGCCATGCCTTGGGCGGAGGCCGGGCACGGCACGCCAAGGCACGCCCGTAGGCCACGATGGCCCGTCGCGGCGCGACGGCACAAGCCGGGCGGCCGCGACCCGTCGCCATCATCGGGTCGCTTGGCACGGCCCGACGGCCATATATACATAAGAGTACATGCATCAATGTTTTGCTCGTCTTGTCTACTATACTAGTTGTAGCTCATGTCATATCTCTCCTTATGGCTTTTATGGTTCTATATCTATATGTATAGTATACTTGATGAATAAATTTCAAAGAAATAGGAAAAACATACGTACGCTGCTGGAGTATATCATAGTAGAAGACAAAGAAATGTGAACACAACACGACACCAAGTCACACCACGGAACCAAGTACTACGTGTATACAACGCCCCCGGACCGAACCACAACGTACACATCCGTTCCCCGGGCGCACACATGTACGGGAGCCCGACCCCGCCTCCTTTATGACGACCACCCCGCCGCCTTGAGCCAGCCCTTGTTGACACTTCCACCAACCTAGCTACTACTAGTTCATTCACGGGCACAGCCAAATGGCTAGCTAGCTGTTCCAACGGTTCGTTTTGGTCTCCACCAAATAGCAGCAGGTGCAGGTGCAATGGCAACCGGGCGATCGACGAGGAGGAACGGGAAACGGAACAAGGAAAAAATGCACGCGAAACCTGGGCTGGCAGGGATAGATCAGTGCTTGAGCACGTCGGGAATGTGGACGGGGTACCGGTGGATGCAGTTGGCCCACGGCCCGTCGGCGTTGGCGGCGGGGCGGATGCACTCCCAGGCGGCGCTGTTGCACTTGAAGCCGGAGCCGAAGCCGATCATCCAGACGCGGTCGCCCCTGCGCATGCGCCCCTTGGCCTCGATGTAGGCGAGCTCGTACCAGAGGGAGCTGCTGGAGGTGTTGCCGAAGCGGTGCAGCGTCATCCGCGACGCCTCCACCTGCTCGTCCGACAGAGTCAGGCTGCGCTGGAGCTCGTCGATCACGGCGCGCCCGCCCGCGTGGATGCAGAAGTGCTCGAACGCCGTGCGGAAGTCCGGGATGTAGGGCTTGATCCGGTTGTTGAGCACCTTGCGCGCGATGAAGGACAGCGCGAACAGCAGCTGCTCCGACGCCGGCAGCACCAGGGGCCCCATCGCCGTGATGTTGGCCTTGAGCGCGTCGCCCGCGATGTTCATCAGGTCCTTGGACAGGTTGATGCCCACGTTGCCCCGGTCGTCCTCCTCCTGGTACACGCAGCGGTACGCGCTGTCCGAGGCCCCCGCAGCGTGCGCACCACGCGCGCCAGGCGGAACCGCGCGCCGGCGCCGCTCGTCGACAGCAGCGCCGCCGCGCCGCCCATGCGGAACAGGCAGTTGGGGAGCAGCATCGCGCGCTCCTTGCCCATGTAGTAGTTCGGGGTGATGGTCTCCGTGGACACCACCAGCGCGCGCGCGCCCCGCGGCGCCACCTGCAGCAGGTTCCGGGCCAGCTCCACGGAGATGAGACCCGCGCTGCACCCCATCCCGGCGAGGTGCACGTTGCGCACGTCCTTGCGGAGCTTGTACCGGTGCATGATCATGTCCGTGAAGGACGGCGTCGGCGCGAACAGGCTGCAGTTCACCACCAGGATGTCGATGTCCTGCGGGGAGACGCCCGTCTTGGCGAGCAGGTCGTCGATGGCGGAGAAGATGACGAGCTCGGCCTCGGCGCGGGAGGACTCGAGGTCACGCGACGGCGGGATGTAGTGCTGCGCGTACGGCAGGCACGTCTCCTCCCCGAGCCCCGACCGCTCCAGCAGGCGCGTCATGAACCGGACGCTGCGCTCGTCGAAGCCCGGCCACACGCGGGAGTGCTCCAGGAACGTCGCGAACGGGACGCGGCAGTTGGGGTTGGTGCGGAAGCACGCGTAGTCCACCAGGTACACCGCGCGCGGCCGGAGCATGAGGTACAGCACCGTGGCGGCGGCCGGCAGGAACGCGCACAGGAACAGGTGCGCCGGCCGGAGCGCCAGGATCTCCTCGGGCCCCAGCTCCGCCGCCTTGAGCAGGACCGCGGCGGCGAGCGGCACGGCCACGATGGCCAGGATGTTGTTCACCACCAGCTGGTACACAGGCTTCAGCCGCCTGAGCTGCGCCGGGGAGAAGCCCATGGACATGGTGGTACGGTGCGCGAACCCCGAGGCGGCGGCGGTCTGCGTCTCGTTGTGCGTTGGGCTGGCCTTGGCGGGTTTGTCCGGGTTGCTAGTGAGCACTGAGGACTGAAGCGAGACGACGAGAGGAGAATTTAAAGCGGTCGAACGGCCTACAGCGTCAGAGGGCTCAAAGAGAGACCAGTGAGAGACAGCAACCATGACGAGCTCAGCTCGGGCAGCTGGGCACCACATTTCAGCTATACTCAGCATCATCATCAAAACTCAGAACGACAGGTCAATGTAGTACATGTACACCTCCACACGTACGAATTTGAAACCCATTATCCATATTTTTTTTTTGAAAGAAAGAACGAAGAACTATGTGTGGAGGTGTTCAACAGTTCAGGTGAACTGCAGTGAAGGGCTTTTGAATTTGTAATAACTATAGTAACAAGGATCAATGGACGTGCATGCAGGAGTTGTGCAGTAACCACGCGTCGGCTAGATGCGGCCTCTTGCGATAAGATAAAAGCGACAGTGTTTACAACTTTTACTACCTGTACAAGTGTACAACCGAGTGAATGAAATGAAAGGTTCTACCTACCTTGTCGCTTTCAGCACGTTTTTCAACCAAAATCTTTCATTGCTGCGTCCTTCTTTTTACTACTCATGTCAGATTAATTATTGCAACAGAAAAGCTGAAATAGACATCCAACTAATTAATTTATGGGCCCTTTAAAAAAGCACGAAATCCACAAACAAATAAGTACTTCGGTGTGTTTAGATCCTAAAAATTTGGGTGCAAAATTTACGTAGGCATCGTGTCATATCTTGAAGACGCGTTTCGTTTGTACGTAACTAAGCTTACAAGAATCGTCTCGTAATGTACATCTAAACTGTGTAATTAGTTTTTAATTACCTAAATTTTTGTAGTGGTCGGCAAGCGTTTTTTTGGGTGCATTAAATGTTTTAGATGTGATGGGATGTGATAGGAATTTTGGGAACTTTTGGTTTTTTGGTTGATGTGACTAGAAACTAAACACACCATATGATAAGATGGTGTTTTTCAGGATGCTTTCTCTTTGGAGCGTTTTTGGGTTAGTTTTTTTTTCCAGTAGCAGATTTACTTGTTTTTTCGGTCGGTGTGGTCTTCGATCCCGAGTTGTTTTGTTTTGAGAGGGATCTTGTAAATAAACCTTTGTAAAGTTCTTTCTTTTTACTCATCTAATAAAAATTGCGGCAAGATTTTATCGTCCTCTTGAAAAAAATGATATACAGGTAAGGTACTGTGTTGTTAGATCATAAATTGCATGAACAGGACTGAAATAGACCTTCAACCGGTGAATTTATGGACCTTTTCGAGATGGACGAAATGCCATTTAAGGAGTTACAGAGTACCCTTGGACTCTCATAGCCATGGTCAAAGTTACACAAATTTGATGAAGACAAAACTAAAACAAAACTTACAATTTGAGGTGGATAGAGTTCTTATATTTCGTAATCTAACCTATTAAACGGGCTTATATGTGGTCGTCGGTTTTAAAATACAATTATGCTCTCAATTGTTTTTAAGCAAAATTATGCTCCCAATTGTTTTAAAAAGATCAACATTCAACGGACTAGTTACACGGTCCCTAATTTGTTGGCTATCCAAATACTCCGTTGGGATAAGTAGAAGATCCATATTTTTTTTTTGTCCCGGACGGTTTCTTTCCCCGCCACAACTCCTTCTCGGCGGATCTCACCAGCCCGGTAACGCCTCTCCCCATGTCATCATCTCTGCCCGGTCTTGTTAGCTCCTCCTCGGTCAATTTCGTCCGACGATTCCCAACCAATGCCTCCTTCCTGACCCCGTCTCCTCCTCGAACAACGCCACTCGCCCGGTGACTCCTCCCCGCCCACCCCAACTGCTGCCTCCCCGCCCAACCCGACCCGTCCTCGTCATCACCTTGGTTGACCTCGGCCACTCCCTGTCGACCTCGACTCACTCGACCACTCCTGTCGACCTCGACTCACTCGATACCAACTCCTCGTCCAATCCTATCACCAACCTACCCGAGCCTGGTTCCAACTAGTCCTTCGGATTCTACCTAGTCGATCAGCTCAACATTTGGTTGCAACTAGTTGGATTGCAACTTGTTTCTACCAATTCAAACTTGGATTATAGATGGACCTAACTTAGTTGTGGCTAGTTGCAAATGGATTGTTCAACTATGTTTGGACTAGTTGTCTAAAAAAATAATTATGCTTGGACTAGTTGTAAAAAGAAACCGTGTTTGGACTATGTTGTTCAAATATATATTTGAACTTGAATATTATCTGGCCGTTAAATTTATTGTCGATCAAATATATGAATTTGAAAAGACTGAACTAGATCTCCAACTAATTTATTTATGGCACCTTTAGAATAAAAGTTACTTCACAACTCTAGTATTTGCTTGAAGTTATAAGTCATACTATAATATTTTTACCAAAGGATGTTGGGTTCGGTTGGTTACCCCAACCAGCCTGAACATTCTAGAGGCATCCCTCGGGTCCCGAGTTCGAATCCCAAATGGGAGCGAATTTCAGGTGGGGCATTATTAAAAAAACCAAAAATAAAGGATGGGGTTTCCTTCCCCGACTTCGATAAAAAAATACTACAATAGTTTTCTCTCACAACAAAACAAAAAAACCAAAAATACTACAATAGTTTACTCTCACAACAAAACAAAAAAAAAAAAAAATATAAGGGTGGGGGTTTCCCTTCCTGACTTCGGTCAAAAATACTACAATATTTTTCTCTCACAACAAAACAAAGTCAAAAATACTACAATATTTTTCTCTCACAACAAAACAACATCAGTCTGTCAACTCAGCATGATAGATGGTGTTCTTGGTACAGTGCTGCACAGGCCAGTCCTCCTTATTAATAAATTGCACGAACAAGACTGAAATAGACCTCCAACCGCAGGTGAATCTATGGACCTTAGAGACTACCAGAATGCCATTTATGCAGTTATATGTTTTACCCTTGGGCTCTCATAGCATAATTGTTTTTTCATTTTAAAGAAAAAAGATTGGTTTCCTGCTATAGTCCAAATCCTTCATCGAGACTTGATGACCATGTTTCCCCACAAATGACAGATTGCGCCAACTAATCTGACATGGACGTCTATCAGAACAAACCGATTGCAGATATGCATGGATGATAAAGCATTCAGGAATGGCCTGGGTCTTAGTTCTTTGATAGTCTCATTGAAGTTTGAATCTAAGGGCCACGAGTTTATTTCTGCTTGCGAACAGGAACTTTGCCTCTTGGTGGTTCGACCATAAGCGTCATGTATCTGATATTCACATGTTTAGTTCTGAATTTTTGGCTCCGTCTCTCTCAAGATGAGTTAGTTTGATGTTGCTGTGGACGATCGTGGACGATCTGATGGTAAGTGCCCAATTGCCTGACAAGTAGAGGCTGTAGTGATTGGTGCCAACTGGTTGGTGTTCAGTTGAGGCTAGTTTACAAACCTGAAACTGGCATGAAGCTAGCCAAAAGGCAACTGATGCATTGTCTGAACGTCACAATCTCCTCTCTACTCGCTGATTTGAATGAAAACATGCTTGCATTGAGGAAATGGACGCCCAGTGGCCAGTGGAGCAACTGATGCTCGACACCCCGGCCGGGGTTTTTTTTTTAATAAATAAACTGGCCGGGTACCTGTTGTCCTACTGTGTCGCAGAAGAGATACATGCGGTTGATTATGCCCGCTCTCTTGTACTGCCAACAAACTACAATTAATCGGTCATTCTTATTATTAATATTATTAGTACTATACTATATTCAGGTCTACTGCCGATAAATCGATTATGTTTCGCTAACAATTACACCGCCCAATTGTCTAGGGTAGATTCTAAATGTTGCACTCAAATTCTCAATTTCAGGATGATTCCAAAACGAGCATCCGCAAAACGTTGAGTTTCGGGTGGCATGAAATAGAGCAGGAGCCTAGTTTGGGTGTGGCAGGCCAGGGCCGCCATCCATTCGGTTTGACGTCGCCGGCCAGCCGTACGTACGTGTAGACGCAGTGGAACGAACGGCCGGGTGGTGCAAGTGCGCAACCGTGCAACGACCTTCCTGCTCGAGCGCTGCCGGCCAGCGCCACACGCCGCGACGGGCACTTATTATGGACCTGTCCAACTGCACCGATCCGACGACGTAGCTAGGAGCCAATGCCAGCACCAGCAGGAGCAGGTTGCCAAATGCCAAGTGCAATGCGCGCGCCCATGTCCGTACGTGGGACGTCGACGTTCCGTGCGGGAGGGGCCGACATGGCCTGTGTCCGGGTCCGGGGGTTGATCCCCGATGGTTTTCCACATCAAAAGTGTACCACTTTGATGTGCTAATGTGCTCTGTGCCGAGCCGTATGTAGTATTTATGAGCGCGTTGCATCTGCATTGCATCCGCCGCGCCTGGGGCCGGCCCTTTAACCTCTGATGATGAGGTGATCGAGGGCGTGAGGCCGGCGGTTCGTCCCATCAGGTGGCGCGCGCGTGCGTACTAGTACTAGGCAGTTGGCAGGCGAGCGACAGAGTAGAAGCTTCTCTGGTCGTCGATCAGCTGGTGGAGCGTCGTCGTCAGGTAGACGGCAGCGACCGGTAATGCAATGCAATGCTCGCGTGCGGAACAGGGCCTGCAGGTTGTTGATCCGCATGGGCCCAACGAGAGCCTAGGCATGGACGTGCATCACTGGTCATCACAGGATAAGGCCAAAAAAAAGGCCCCTTGCTTGGTTTACCATGGGGTTCCAAAAGGCGGCGTTTATCTTGGATGTCAGCAAGGAATGGACAGCAAATCGTTTATTTCTTCTCAATCACGCAAAAGCCGCGTAATTCGATTAAGAATACAAATACAATCGGATGCCTTTACAATCGGGATTACTCGCTGAAGTAGACACCCTAATTTTTTTGGCCTCGCTTGCACCCATATTACAACTTGGCCCCAGATCGTAGCTACGGTGGTATGGACTTCGGTGGCAACACCACAAAAACACCATGTGTTGCGCTACTTCCAAATCTCCCAAGCAATTAGTGCAAACAATGAGTCCGACCCTTTTTGCAAAATTCGTGGTCAAGGCCGATCTCCATGCCACCCACCACTAAAAATGAAACTGCTTTCGGTACATGTTGTAGGATCGCCCGCGCCTAAGCGCCATAGTAGCCTGGAACCAAATTTGCTGGGCGTAGGAGCACTCAAAGGCGATGTGGTCTATCGTCTCCGACTCTTGATCACACAGGAGGCATGTGTCAATGGCGTCGAGCCCATGCCTACGTCGTCTATCCGCTTGTCCAGTGCCTTGGCATAGAGCAAGCCACATCAACAACTTGATCCGCAACGGAGCCCAAATCGACACACCCAAATGCAGCCCGAGATTGGGTGGGAGCTGATGTGTAGAGCTTGGTATGCCGTCGTACCAAAAATTCCCGTCGATGCCCATTTCCAAACCAATTGGTCCAAGGTGTCGATGAGCGATATGTTTTAGCTGCTCGCCATACCTCAATATATTCGGCTATGCCATGCATGGCGACACCACCGGTGATCATGCTCACCCATCTTCGGTTTGGGAGGGCGTCGGCGACGGTTTGCCTGTTGGCCACCCGCTTGGGGACGAGTTGTAATGGAGCCATCACCCATATGGACATGGTGTTTATCCAGCTATCCAAAATCGCATTAGGGTGTCCCGGTCGTTCCCAACGACCGAGTAAGTGGATGCTCGGAAGAACGTTATTGCCTCGTCGGGGACAACAAATCGTTAAAGCATTTCCAAAATCCGCCTTCAACCCTTGAATGCTCGAGTCGTAGTTCCCAGTAGAGAATAAATATAAAGGATTAACTAGGGTGCCCCACGCGCGAGAAGGGGGACAAACAAAAAGGGAAAAAGGGAAAAAAATTGTGTTCTATGGATGAACAGTATCAGGGTCTGAGAAATAGTAGTGGACACGTTAGGTACAGTGGTAAGTTTCTGTAAACAGTAACAAACCCGATATGACACAGGGATGGGTCCCCACGAACAGTATCGAACCCGTTATTGCACAATGAACCCGTTACTGTGGATGAGCGGTGATCTGAGAGAGGAGAGAGACCCGTTACTGTTCATTGAACGGGGTACTGTAGTTAAGCACTGTTGGATGCTCACCAAAAATAAAGGTAAAAGGCTAGATTTGTGTGATATAATACAAAATTCATATTTGTTTTCAACAACTATCCGTACCCGATTCTAAAATCTCAAATACTCTACGGAAACGATCCATGGTATCTAATAACGTTTATTTCGTGAAAAATTTTCAATGTGATGGGTGAATTTTTTTTTGAGTGAAAGTATAGTAGAGACTAGAGTGTACTGCCTACCCATCTCAAAAGTTCGCCTAGGGCTTTATTGCCACGTGGATAAGACCAGGCAATAAAAATCGTCAAAACGCTGGCCTTCGAGAAAACTGAAGCGGCAGCTGCCGGGGCCCCACAAACAGCTCGAGAGACGTCGATCAGGCGATGGGCTGGATTTCAAATCGGGCTTTGTCTCGGTTATCAAGGCTGAACTTGTCTGGGCTAAGCTGTTAGCTAAACCAGGCTGACGCGCCGGTCGAGCTCATGGGGGCCTATCTCTCGGCCCGTCATTCCACATTCCTATTCGAACAAGGCGGTTGGTGACGACATCACTCGTATGAACAAGAGCGCGTATCATAGCTTGACCAGTTGACCAAGAGCTGGTGCCTTTCGACATTGCGTGAATGGAGATGTCTAGCTCGCTTTCCACATTTCTCAATCTCATAATACATATACAGAGTAGTCACAGACTCACATATTTAAGTTGAGCTAATCTTCAAAAACATTTCTCGTGTGGAATTGTTTTTTTTTTTTTTTTATTACGCCTATATCTTTTAGTATGGGGCTTGTAACTTGATTAAAATGTGATTGAGCCAGCCAAACAAATTAACAAAGCACGTCCAATAATAATTCGGTTAGAGCCACAAATCAAGATTAAAACTTTAGTCAACCAAAATTAAAACTTTAGTCTTGGGTGACGGCTGCAAATGAAACTAAAGGTAATAATGACCTTTAGTTCCCTGTTTGAGCCAACCGGGACTAAAAGTTATCCTCCCTAAAAAGCTATTACTCTAATCGTGGGGGGATCGATATTCGGGGCGCTAAGGATGAGCTCCCCGCCGGCGTCAACAAGCCGAAAGCCCGCCGCCAACGCGAAGAGGTCACTATCCTCCAAAAGAGCTCTGCGGGCGTGGACGAGCTCTCGCCGTTGCCGGCCCGACGCGCGCATGAGCTCTCGAGAACCAAGGGGCACATTCCCGCCCCAAGAGAGCTCTCCCGAGTGAGCTCTCATCCGCATGGCGGACGACCTTTTATACGAGGACCTCTTCCCCGCGCCGACTCGAGCTCAACGGACCCCCGCGACGCGAAGAGCTCGCCTATCTTCCACGCGGCCGGCAAGTACAGAGGGTTGGCCAACTCCGCCTCGACAAGTGCCGTAGCCACGCCAGCGCTGACTACAGGAGGGAGGTCCTTTCCATCACACCGCCATACCCCATCGACTCAAACAAATACCGCCACGGTACCCTCAGCAATACGGCAACGCGTCATAAGCCACATCCATGGTATGGTCGCACCCATGTCGACGGGGATCGATTCCTACCGCAATGGGCGGCACGGCACGGACCACCGTCCAAACCTCGATTCGCGCAAGCATGACTCGGCGACCAATTTCAACATCAAGTCTCCAAAGAGCTCGGCGACTCTGCCCGACCAAAGAGCTCGCCCGAGAGCTCCCTCGCCGTACCCCGTCGCATCAACAATTACGCTTACAATCTCCTCACGAGTACATGCGGGCGCACCTCTGCGTTAGCGACATGGTCGCCCTCCCATACCGAAGAGACGGCTTCCAACTACGATAAGACAAGGCGACACTTGACCATCGCCCGGACCAGTTCCAGCGTGCGACGACGACCGGTTCCGGCGTCCAAAGCTACCGAGAGCTCAAAGAGAGCTCTGGCCAACCAACGAGCTGGATTCGGAGAGCTCTCTCACCTACCCGCCGCAATACTCTTGTTCTACCCACTCTCACCTCAACTCGGAGCTCATATGTTCGCTCCCCCTTGCCACTATAAAAGGAGGGGCGGGGTTCTCGTCGAGGGGAGGCGATACAACACACTCAAACACCCTCACTCACCCTCATATTGGCACTAGCCTCAATCATAGAGACTTGGGAGTCTGCTCCCTCTCTCGATCCGCTTATGCGCACCCGGTATGGCGTTTGAGCTCGGATAGTGATCACACCGACTAGGGAGCCCGATCTTGCCCCGAACCAAGATAAACTTTGTGTCATTGTCTCTAGAGCTAGGCCATTCGGAGAACGCACTAGCCCGGTCGATCAGTGACCGGTGGTCGTCGCGATATCGGACCACGGCGTTGGCACCGCCAGTAGGGAGGCGTGGTGCGACGATCTTCTACCGATGGCTTCTTTCCTCGTCGCCGTCGACCGGGCGCCCGTCTTTAGCTTCCCGCCTTCGACTCACCGACGCCGCCGGAGAAGTCCCGTGGGGCCGTCTTCGCCGCCGTGCGGCGTGAGGACATCCCCTCGCGCCTCCCGCGGGCGCCACCAACTCCGTCCCTCGCCCGACATGGGGCAAGGCTCCACCGAGCCCGCCACTCCCGTCCGTGCGGCGGCGGGCCGTTTCTTCGTCGATCAGGACCTCCTCCTCGACATCTTGGGACGCGAGCCACGCAGGCTCTCTTCCGAGCGTCACCTTCTCCATCGCCAACGTCGTCCCTCCGGACTCACCGGTGAGGGACGTGCTATCGAGACGGATCGAGTTCCGGGGCGGCGTGCGCCAAGATGTACCTGATGGCGGCCCGGTCTCCCTCTTTTGGGGCGGTGAACCCCTGGCGGGACCCGCGATCCGCGAGCTCGAACTTCGCCCTCGGCGAGATGAGCCTGTGAGTCGCGACCACACGCTAGTGTTACGTGTGCCACGCCCTCGGGAAGCGCTCAATAGCCATCCCTTCCGATGACTCGACACGCCCCGAGAATTCCGCCAAGCGCCCGGTACCCGCCTTCGATCGTGTCAAGGCGGGCCGGAGGAGCTCGAAGAGCTTCGAGGGCGCGCGGCCAGAGCGCGAAAGCCCTCCCGCCCGGCGAGGAGGGGGACCCGGCGCCGTCACGGGCACGAGCTCGAGCTCGGGATGTCCGTGACGCATCAATCGCGATAACGATGCCCGAGCGACTCCACGGTGTTGGAAGAGCTTCCCGACTTTGGCGGCCCGCCGCCTTGCTCTGCGCTACAGTGCGGTCCCGAGGACCCCCGGGCACGCCGGACCCATGAGCAAGTCAAAAAGCTCGTGGCGGAGGGCCCGGTGCGGCAAGCGGCCTCCGCGTCTCATCGACGGCCCGGGAAGAGCACGAGGCCTCCTCTCATCCCGCGGTTTCACGCGCGCCCGACGAATCGGCGAGAACCGCGACGCGCGACACCATCAACGCCCGGCGAAAGACGGAGGCCCGCCGCGGACAAGAACGTCCCGGGGGTGACGAAATGTACCACCACGGCGGCGACGAAAAACGCCCCGCCGCGTGCGACGGCAAGCCCCGCGGCGAGCGACCGCGACAGCGAGGGAGGATAAGAGTCGCAGCCCGACGCCCGTCACGGAGGCAGCGGAGCCCATCGCCAAGCGAGACCGCCGCCGTTGAGCTCAAGCTCGAGGCGCCCTAAGGCATTCGGGTTCACGCATCCACGAGGCCCCGTTCCACCGCGCTTCCGAGCTCCGACCTCGGTGCAAAAGTACAACGGGGGAGACCGATCCGCCACGTGGCCGGAGGACTATCGTCTCGGGTGCCGGCCGGCGACGCCGCGATAGCGACTACTTCATCATCCGTAACACCGCCTCTCTATCTTGCGAGTCAGCTCGTTCTGGGCTCGAGCACCCCGCCCGCAGGCACCATCCGCGATGCGGAGGACTCCGCGGACGTCTTCGTCGGCAACTTCCCAGGGCACCTACGCCGGGCCAAGCACGACCGGGACTTGCGCGGATGCAGCGAGAGAAGAAGGAGAGCCGCCGACTACATCGGGCGCTTCTCCTCCAGGCTGCAACAACCTCCTCCGAGGCTTCCGACTCGAGATCATCACCGCGTTCACTTCGGCACCGCTGCGAACCTCATTCGCTCGGCGTCAAGAAGCCCAAGTGTGTGAAGGGCTCCCTCGACCTCGCCACCCGGGCATGCCTTTGGGAGACGATGCCGTCTCCGCCGAGTCACGGGCAGGGGCAAGCCCAAGGACGGACGACGAAGCTACGGACGGATCCGGCTCCCGCTCCCACAAGAAGAAGAACAAGAGGAGCAAGCATCCCGCGGCGGCGGCGGCGGCGGCGACGGGAGTTCGTCGTCGTCACGGATAGGCGCAAGACCCCTCCCAAGGGAGCGAAGGGCTTCGTCAACAAGGAACACTTCGACAAGATGCTCGAGGCCCCGTGCCCGTATCACGAAGGTCCCGTCAGGCACAAGATGAAGGACTGTCGGCTCCTGAAGAAGCACGTGATGGGCACGCTGAAGGACGGCGGCAAGCACGAACGGCCAGAGCCCAAGACGGCAGAGTTCGAGGACGGCGACGGCAACGACGTCTACATCGAGGACGGCGCCGTCAACATCGTCTTCGGCGGAGCTCCGGGCTATGAGTCCAAGCGTCGACGAAGCTCACGCGGCCGCCCAGGTCCTCTTCACCGAGCCCGCAACGCCCACCTACCTCAAGTGGTCGAGCTCGGCGATCACCTTGACAAGGCGGATCACCCCCCGCATGTCCGTGCACTGGGAGATACCGCCGTCGTCGATCCCATCATTGGGCACCAAGCGCCTCGGCAAGGTGTTGATGGACGGGGTAGCGGCCTCAACCTCCTCTACGTCCATGCGCTCCAAGCCCTTGGCATCACCAAAGCACGCCTCCGCCTCGCCCGCACCGATCCACGGCGTAGTGCCGGGAAAGAATGATCCCGCTCGGAGGCGACCGACCTCCCCGTCACCTTCGGCACCCCGGACAACTTCCGCAAGGTGGTCCTCACGTTCGAGGTGCTCCCTTCGGGAACGCCTACCACGCGCTCTTGGGGCGGCCGTGCTATCTGCGGTTCATGGCCGTTCCTAACTACACTTACCTCAAGCTCAAGATTCCCTGCCCAAGGGAGTCATCACCGTCGACTCCACCTTCGAGCACGCGTTCGGTCGCGAGGAGGCGCCATTGCCCAAGACGCGACGCCGCAGTCGAGATCGAAAGCGAGACAATGCCAAAGATGGCGGCCCGGGCGGCGCCGAGGACGCCCCCGAAGCTCAAGAGGGTTGCGTAGCACGAAGCTCGCATTTAAGAGCTCGGGCAGCTCGGGGTCGAGCTCATCCGATGAGCTCAACAAGGCCTTGGGCGCGCTCGAGCCCGAGAAGGACGCTAAGGAGATAAAGGTCAATAAGGATGGGCGCACCCTCCGGCGTGGGTCCGAGCTCACCCCAAATAGGAAGGCGAAGCTTCGTCGACTTCCTCCGCCACCGAACCTCGACGTGTTCGCGTGGAGAGCCTCGGACATGCCCGGCATACCGAGGGAAGTCGCCGAGCACACCTTGAACATTAAACCCCGCTCGGCCGGTGTGAAGCAGGCTCGAGACGTTTTGACGACGATCGACGCCAGTGCAATCGCCGAGGAGATAGATAAGCTCTTAGCCGCCGGGTTCATCAAGGAGGTATATCATCCCGAGTGGATAGCCAACCCCTGTACTAGTCAAGAAGAAGAATGGGAAATGGAGAATGTGTGTTGATTACACGGGCCTCAACAAGGCAAGCCCAAAGGATCCGTTTCCTTTGCCGCTATCGACCAAATTGTTGACTCCACCTCCCGGGTGCGAGACGCTCTGTTTTTTCTCGATGCCTACTCGGTTACCACCGGATAGCGATGAACGAGCTCGACCGGCTCGCCACCTCCTTCATCACTCCGTTTGGTGCATTACATTGCGTAACGATGCCCTTGGTTTGAAGAATGCCGGCGCCTCGTCTTCACTTCTCCTAAAAAGGTGCGCATGAGGTATTCGATACGCCCGCACTTCCCCCGCCTCCAACAACGCGTGGCCGAGTCTGGCGTTGGTGAGCGGGCTCCGCATCGTAGCCCGAGCCGGCATCCGGCTTTTCTCGAGTCGGGGGACTCGAGCTTCGTCAAGAACGGTCATGAAAGAAGTCGATCTGCGTTAACCCAAAGATGATCGCATACCATCAAAAGGTCCGCGAGCTCGAGGAGCACTTCCACGGGCCGGGAGGTCAACCACGTCCACCGCCACCTCAACAACGGCGCCGGCGTCCTCGCCAAACTACGTGATCGTCGACCGCCGCGGTTCCCGAGTCTTCATGCACGAGCAACGCAAGCCTTGATATGGCTCAAAGAGGAGCCCGCTCCGGAGGGCGCGAGCTCAAGTTCCCAAAGACCCGGACCCCATGGACATCGATGTCCACGAGGGATCGAGCTCCCCCCGACTCGAGGGCCTGCCTAGTTGCAAGCTCTTCGGTGCGGGCTCGGGTTGGCTCGGGGGGGGCTCGGGGCGAGCCGAGTCCGGTCGTCCCGGACGGACCGGCGCATCCCATTACTAAGATGGCTAAAGGAGCGAGCTCCCCTGGGCGGGAGGAGTCACGACGACTAGCCCGGGCCAAGGCCTTCGCCCTCGTGGGAGAAGAGCTCTACCGACGCTGGGCGAAGCGGCATCCTTCAGCGGCAGATCACCACCAACAAGGTGAAGAGCTCGTCAAAGAGATCCACGCGGGCGAGTGCGCCACCACGCAGCACACATGAGCTCTTGTCGGGAAAGCTTTTCGCCAAGGCTTCTATTGCCCGGCCGCCGCCGCCGACGCCACCAGTCGTCCGGCTGCGCGAGGGCCCGGTTCTTTGCCAAAAGCACGCACCTCCGGCCCAATCCTCCTCCGGGCGATCCCCCCCCCACCTGGCCGTTCGCGATGCGGGGCCTCGACATGGTGGGACCCACTCCCGAAGAGAACTACCGGAGGATACACGCACCTCCTCGTCGCCATCGACAAGTTCTCCCAAGTGGATCGAGGTCATGCCCATCGCACGGTGCCGAAATGAGGAGACCGCCAAGTTCTTCACCGGCATCATCCACCCGCTTTGGGGTCCCGAACTCGATCATCACCGACAATGGCACCAACCGTGGGGAGGTCTTCATCGGCCGGTGCGGCGATCATGGCATCCAGCGTCGACACGCCTTCATCGGCCACCCCCGACCAATGGACGGTAGAGCGCGCTAACTGGATGATCTGCGGGCGTGAAGTCCCGCATCTTCAAAAGGCTTGAGAAATACGCTCGTCGATGGCTCGTCGAGCTCTCAGCGATGGTATGGAGCCTCCGCACCACACCCAGCGGGCCACCGGGCGGACCCGTTCTTCCTCGTCTTGGGTCGGCGGTCCTCCCCCCACCGAGCTTCGAGTACGGCTCGCCCGCGAGCTCGAGCTTTACGATGAGCGCAACAACCAAAGCGCTACTCGAAGCGCCGCCGACCGACCCTCGGCGAGGCTCGCGACATCGCACTCATCCACTCCGCCAAGTACACGCAATCCATGCGACGCTATCACGGCGACACGTCAAGGGACGAGCCTTCCGGTCGGCGATCACGTCCTACGACGAGTCTAGAGCTCGAAGGACAAGCACAAACTCTCCGCCCGTGGGAGGTCCCTTCATCATCGACCAAGTGTTGAGGCCGGGCGCATACAAGCTCAAGGACCACCGGGGATGAGTCCTCACCAACGCATGGAACATCGAACGGCTACGCCGCTTTTTATCGCTAAGATATACTTGAAAACCTTATAGCTGCAAGAGCTCAATAAAACACCAATTCGATGCAAAAAACCTCAGGCAAGCATCTCGAATTTGCACCCTAAGCTCAACCGAAACTAAGCAACGATGACCCTTGCCCGGGCAAAGGCCTGCCCTTGCTCGGGGGCTACAAGGAATGGGGCACACCCCATCGTTTCAACACACCGTTTTTTTCGCAAAAGTTCACGAGCTTAGAGCTCAAAGAACGAGCTCATACTCAAGAACCCACGCTCTCCCCTTTCGCCCAAACGATGTTTCGAACGACAAAGTCCTGAAGCTCAACGAACTTAGAGCATGGCGCGATCGCTTAACCCCTCAGCCCCCGGCGAGAAACGACCCGCCACTCGGCTCTCCAAGTCACGAGCTCACAAAAGTCAAACTAGAAACTGAGTGCGGCAAAAGGGGAAAGACGCTTTCCATTAACAACAGCACATGCTTCCATGAGTTTTTACAAAATGCCTCGATTACGAGGACTTAGAAACTTCTACCCCTATGCGGGTGGAGAGACCCGGCCTAGCGGCTATTGGGCGAGAACGTCCTCGCGGCCACTCCTCCTCGGCAAGCTCCTCGGCTGCTCCGTCCCCACCGGCCGGGGCTCGAAGACTGGCTCCTCGGGAGGCTTGAAGAGGCTCGGCGGAGAGCTCGCGCGCGGCGCCTCGGCGGCCGGCGACCTTCCGCTCCGGTGGTCGGCGTCGTCGACACCCGGCGCCCACCCCGTTTTCACGGGGCCGACCTCGAAGCAGGGTAGTGGTGGGAAGGCGACACCGATCGCCTTGTGGACCACCCACCCGGCGGCCTCTGTCACCTTCGCGCGGGAGGGCCGACACCAGCGTGGCGGAATCCGCCGCCTCCTCCACGCCAAGGACATCACGAGGCGTCATCCACCATGGACGCAAGGCTCCCAGCGCCGCTCCGAGCCTCGGCCTCCTCCGTGGCCTTGATCGCGCTCACGGAGGCCGACCTCCTTCCGCGCATCGACAAGGTCGGCCGGTGCTTATGCTTCAAGTCCGCCTCCCTTCTCTGCGGCCCAGCGGCTGCGTGTTTGCGGGGAGGCCTCGGCGAAGCCAGCTCCAGACCTTCTCCTCGGCGTCTCGGGCAGCTTTGGGGACTTCTCTTTCTCCCACCGCAAAACAAGAAGATGGCTCGACACAAGAGTCACCACGGCTCAAAAACCAAGTCGAGAAGCCGGTCACCCGCTTGCTCCGCGGCTCAGAGTAGAGCCCCCGCTCGTTGCGCTAGAAGTTCGTTCTCGGCGTTGAGCCGGTCCTCTCCGCGATTGTCGCATGGCAACTTCCCACATTTCGGCGACACACCGGCGGTCATGGCCGAGGACCCGCCGGCGGGAGGATCAGCCGAACACCGGGGACGACAAGGAAGCAAGATGGAAGTGAGGACACTCACCCACGTGAGCTCGGCGTCAGCGACGGGGAGGCACTCGGCGGTCTCCGTCTTCTCCTTGTAGAGGGACTCCGCCCTCGCTCGGCCGCCCGGCTCGAGCTCTTTGTCTCGGCGGGCGGCGCCGGTGCCTCCGGCTCCCCCCTTGCATCTTCTCGCCCAAGCGGCTGTGTGGGCGCTTCCGAGGCTCTCCTCTCGCCGAGGCCGCCTCTGCGCAGGCGGCCGGCCTAATCTCAGCCCGGCGACCGGAAACACGCCCCTCCCGTCGTCGAATGAACCCGATGACGTCCTCCCACGGCCTTTCGAGGAACCGGTGTTGAAGCTATGTCACGCCGAAGTTCCTCACACGATCGGCCACAGCGCCAGCCTCCCGGGCCAGCCTCAACCCTCGCCGCCTGACCCTGGATGGCCGGTCACTGTACCCCGGATGGAGTCACGCACACCACGAGAAAGCGCCAACGCGTGAGCAACTCGGGGATACAAGGAAGGCGTCTGGCGTCATGGCGGTTTTCAAACTGCGCGAGGCGAACACGCACACGGATCCTCGGAGGGGAGTAAGGCTGCTGCCGCGGCCCGTCCATGGCCTGGTCGGCGGAAGAACGGCGTCCCACGCCCTTTGGCGGGGCGCTTGCCGCCGGGCCGACAGCGCCGCGGACACCGGGGCGCCGTTCCTCATGACCTCCGGGTGGCGAGGAAGGGTACCCCGGAGGGACCAAAGGCGTCTCCTAAGACCGGCTCCGACGGGCCCCTCACTTTCGCCGCGCGATCCTCGCCGCCTCCGCCATCCCTTCATCATCGAGACATCGGCGGCGAGATGCTCCACTGGGCGGGCTTCCTCGGCGAGGACGGATCCGAGCTCTTCCGGGCCTCCCTCGGGCCCTCCGATGGCCCGGGACCCTCGGGATCGCCCGTCCCCCATCTCCGTCGCCACCGGGGAGCTCACGGAGCGCCGGCGCCGGCGCCCCGAGGGACGCCGGTTGAGGCTCCTCAATCGAGCTCAAGATCGTCTTCGCCTCGTCGCGGGGACGGCCGACGCCCGCAGGCCCACGCAGTGACTCCTGCGTGGGCCGGCGAGCGGTGGTCGATACCGTCCCCTTGAGCGGGAACAACGCGCCATCATCGTTGAACGAACCCCGAAGCCGAGCCACCGTCGTCTCACGCCACCGTCGCCGAGGCTTGTTCCATGGCAACGCTGAGCTCGCCTTGGCGTGGCGCCAGAGCTCACCAACGTGAAAGAAGC
Organism: Hyparrhenia diplandra; assembly: GCA_015847255.1. Classification (NCBI taxonomy): domain Eukaryota; kingdom Viridiplantae; phylum Streptophyta; class Magnoliopsida; order Poales; family Poaceae; genus Hyparrhenia; species Hyparrhenia diplandra. Next base: position 53,911 of record JADLZK010011709.1, on the reverse strand, counting down.
CCGCCCCGGCCCGAGCTCATCATCAGGCGCTGCCATGGTGCTCACCGCCGCTCGAGCTTCGCCTGCCGGCGAACTTCGACACGTCGGACGCGGCGTTTCTCCGGACACGAGGCGCCGCCGCCGCAGCGTAACAAACGGTCGAACACTCATACCGGGGCGGCGTGAACTGAAGGTTGCCACGACCGCCTTGAACTCACCGGCGTTTGTCTTCCCCTCTTCTTCGACTTCTCCGGCACCCGGGCTTTGACCCGCCCTCGCCAGCGGCCGGCTCCAGCGTCACGGGCTTGGGCACGGCGCGAGTTGAGGCGAGGGCGGGCCCCCACGGCGCGGGCACCACCGGGGGCGTCGGGCCCGTGGGACGGACGAGGTCCCAACCTCTTGGCCGCGGGTTCAAAGCGATGTCGAGCTCCCCAGCACGACGACGGGCTCAACCTCCTCCGAGCACGCTCACCACCACCGCCGACGACCCGCCCCCCCCGGCGGGAGCCTCGGCTGAATGGCGGCGGAAAAGGAGGCCGAGCCGAATGGCCGCACCTCGCCAACCCGAAGAGCTCGAACGTCATAGAAGCTCGTGGGGGAGTCAATCACGTAGCACGGTCGGGCCGAACGAGGAGCTCTTACGGCGCGAATGTCTCCGGGGTTTGGCAGGATCGCGAGGGGCGCCCGAGACCTCTCGCCCGTCTTGGTCACCACCTCATCCAGAACTCGACCGATCGACGGTGAGACCGGGGCGTTCACGTCCCGAAACGGGGCCTTGTCCTCCACCATCTCCCACACGGAGGGTCCGACCCGGAAGGGCACCACCGCCTTCGAAGCCGAGGCCGCGATGATATGATTCACCGTCAACCCGGCTTCGAACGGCGATCTTGTTCGCGGCCGTCTCCACCTCCGCCATGGAGCTCTTGTGCGGCATCTCACGCCACACCGAGCTCCCCGCCGCGGAATGCGGGCGGTGTACGCCCGGCGGCGAGGATGGGGCGGGTGGTTCTTTGGAATAGAACCACTCGTCCCTCCACCCGGATTGGCGGTCGGGTCGCCCTCGGGGAAGGTCTCGCGGACCCTCCCCCAGCGTGTATTGCATCGGCGCGCGGGCTATCGGGCGCCGCCCTCCGCTCTTGGGCGGGGCGTTTGGATCTTAGCGAAGGCGTGGTGCTTGAAAAGCTCCGGTTGGGGGGGATCCCCAGCCATCCTCGCCGCGGCATCGTGGCGTCGAGAGGAGGCGACACCCGTTGGGCGTCGAGATCTTTGGAGCTCGGCGCCCGATCTGAGATGTCTGCCCGGAAGAAATCGTCCACCGGCATGCCCGGCCAGCGCTCGTGGAAGCGATGAGCGCGACACCACGTAACCCATCCGGCGGTCGGGGACCGCGTGGGGACGCCGGGGCGGGATGATCCACCCCCGCCGCCTCCGTCAGCGGGTACGGAGCCCGCCCGGCGTTGCCGCACCTCTCGATCGGCGACTCCTTCACCGTCGATGGCCCCACGAACCCATCTCGGCTCGGCGCTGGATCAGCCGGCTGGGAGGGGAGATGGGAGGCTCAATTCTGCCGAGGAGGCGGCGTGGACTCTCTTGGCAAGGAAAAAGCGTACACAAACGGGAAGGTGAATCCGCCTCCCCGGCCCCCCCCGTTTATAGGACTCGGCTCGGCCGGAGGCGTCGGCCGAGAAGCCACAAGGGGACCCACCTCCCGTCACATCCGTGCGCAAATCGCCACCGCGAGATTGCGCGTGTGCGACACCTGGCGGAACCGAACCGCCACAACATTAAGGCGAAAACCGGCGGCCAACGGTAAAAAGCTCCAACGGTAAAATCCCAACGGCTCTTTTTACATAACGAATAAACGTTGGGAGCTCGGCGCAATCTTGTCGAAACGCCAAGGCGCGGGCTCGTGGCCCGAGCTCACCGCGCGCCCAAAGGTCAAGCTTCGACTCGAAGAGCTCCTTGCGCCATCCCAAAGCGGGAGAGCTAAGAGCACTCCACTGGCGGCATCGGCGGCCCACGCCTGGAGCCGGCCGGCCTCGGGGCTTCGTTTGTCTCTTGGCGTCGAATATCCTGGTTGCTACGAAGCGACTCCAAAGCCGGGCCTCCTCGGGGAAGCACCTCGCCTCCGGGCAACCCCTGGCTCGAGGGACCACGAAGTCGGGCCCTCGAGAATCCGAGGTCGATCCACTAGGCCGATCATACGAGCGAGTTAACAAACTTCGGGCCTCACAGACCATCCGACAAGTAGCTCACCGGCGCCGATCTTGACCAGAAAAGGCTAGATCGGGTTCGAGCTCACCATTTCCGCCTGACGGGCGAAAGACGACGGGTCGATGAGCCCACGACAACCCTAAAAAGCCTCCGTAAGAGCTCAAGCTCTCATGGAGCCTCGGGGGCTACACTGGCAGTGCCACTCCACTCCACCCGTCCAAGACTCTTCCCTACTCGAGAACCTCGGCGACAAAAGCCACCGTGCAAAAACAGCGTGCTCGAGAACTCCCTCTCTCCCAAACGCTCGGGGCTCTTTGCGGGATCGATATTCTGGGACGCTAAGGATGAGCTCCCCGCTCGGCGATCAACAAAATTTAAAGCCCGCTTCCACCAGCGAAGAGGTCACTATCCTCCAAAAGAGCTCCGGGCGGGGACGCTCTGCCGTTGCCCGCACCGACGGCGCATGAGCTCTCGAGAACCAAGGGGCACATTCCGCCCCAAGCAGAGCTCTCGAGAAAGTGAGCTCTCATCCACATGACGGCGACCTTTTTATACGAGGACCTCTTCCCCGGCGCCCCCCAGGCTTGAGCTCAACGGACGCGCGGCGGCAGCAGAAGAGCTCGCCTATCTTCCACGCCAACCGACAAGTCTGAGTTGGCCAACGCTCCCGACAGGAAATGCGCCCTTGCCGCCCTCGCCTTCTGAGGGAAGGTCCTTTCCATCACACCGCCATACCCCATCGACTCCAACGGCGCCGCCCGCAGGTACCCTCAGGCATGGCGACGCGTCGCAAAGCCACATCCATGGTATGGCCGCACCCATGTCGGCGGATCGATTCCTACCGCAATTAAGAGCGACGGCGGCCACCACCGTCAAACCTCGGTTCGCGGCATGACGACCAATTTCAACATCAAGTCTCAAAGAGCTCGAAGGCGACTCCTGCCCGACCAAAAGAGCTCGCCCCAGAGAGCCCCCCTCGTCGTACCCGAAATGGCATCTAACAGATTACGCTGCAATCTCCTACGGTACATGCGCGCGCACCTAGCGTCGGCAGCATGGTCGCCCCTCCCATACCGAAGAGACGGCTTCCAACTTCACGATAGAACAAGGCGACACTTGACCATCGCCCGGACCGGTTCCCGTCACGGCGGCGGCCGGTTCCGGCGTCCAAAGCTACCGAGCTCAAAGAGAGCTCCCGCCAACCAACGAGCTCGCTCGAGAGCTCTTTCACCTACCCGCCGCAATACTCTTGTTCTACCCACTCTCACCTCAACTCCGAGAGCTCATATGTCCCCGCTCCCCTTGCCACTATAAAAAGGAGGGGCAGGGCTCTCAGTCGAGGGGGAGGCGATACAACACACTCAAACACCCTCACTCACCCTCATATTGGCACTAGCCTCAATCATAGAGACTTGGGAGTCCGCTCCCTCTCTCGATCCGCTTGTACGCACCCGGTATGAGCGTTTGAGCTCGGATAGTGATCACCCCCGGACTAGGGAGCCCGATCTTGCCCGAACCAAGTATAAACATTGTGTCATTGTCTCTAGAGATAGGCCATTCGAGAACGCACTAGCCGGGCCGATTCTTCGTGGCGGTGGTCGTCGCGATATCAGACCACTGACACTAACCATTGGGCAGGGGATGCTAGTTCCAGTTAGATGATCGGACTAATAGCAAACTAAAGTTTGTATCGAAAGTCTATTCTCTAACATATATATAGTCACACGATAGCATGCAAAGAAAAATGACTAGCAAATAGTGTTGGCCTGTTCGATATATGGTCCTAAAACTAATTGTGATGTACTAATGTTTTTTTTTTTTTTTTGAGAATTACACAAATACAACCGCGACACTCACAACACGCCAAGACACACACTCATCCCTATGGATACACGTACGCAAACCCTATCCATATGAGCACCTCCGAAGGACTAAGCACCCGGCAGACGGAGATTCCCGAAGTCACCATTGACGCCTCGTCGTCGACAGGAACGTCGCTTACCACTAAATGCCTAACGCCGGTAAATCCAGGGAAAAATCCAAAAAAAAAGTGCGAGCACTAGGATTTGAAGTCCTTTGAAGTGGGTAGCCTCCATCTAGACCGTCTTATCATTGGAATACAAAATAATGAAAAGATGTTTAATTTTCGTTTGAATAAGATTGAACCATCTTATTACAGCTCAACACGTCAAAGCAAGCAAAGTTTTAAAGATAAGAACAATTCAAAACCCAATTATAAATGATGAAAGTCATCCATAGGACGCAAAAAGCTGCACTGCAGCAATCTTCAGGTCCGGCAAGCCTACACTATGAGCGCTACTAGTACTAGTCGAACCTCCCACTGTTGCAACTGGGCCTTGATTTGAAGCCGACGGGGCTTTGAATAGATAGAACCTACAAAAGAGAAATTGGGTCGCCATTGTCAAAAAAAAAAAAAACTTTATCCTTGTTATCCATATTGACCATAAAATGACCGTCGCGCCATCTAGTAAAAGGAATCGGAAAGTTTTATGTTTCCAAGAATAACCTTCACTAAATAAATATGGGAAATTCTAAAAAAAACTAAATAAGTATTGGACTTTCTGAGGTTGATTCATTCCTAACACCATGTAGACTGCGCATTTTATTTTATTTTTATTAAAAAAAGGCGTTGTGAGCATTGAAAGAAAAATTTGGATGTGTTTTAGATTTGTCAAAAGAACAACATGATCTATCTCTATTTCAATTTCTCTTTGCTAAACTATTATGACTGTTTAATAGAAAATATAAAAGAATATTGGAAGGAATCTTTAGCCGCTAAACTTGTGTCGTTCCAAATTGTAGGTGTATTCCAAATTATATAGAAAAATCAAATTGAACTTTTTGAAAGATGACATTTACTTATTTGGTGACAATCTTATCTTGAAAACAAATCAAGGTCATTTGCAGGTAACTTGGTTCCTGGTCAGACTATAACAAAAAATGTTGTAATTTTAGAAAAACTCAAATTGAACTTTCGTAATTTAGAACGGAGGGAAAAAGATGTACTTATTTGATGACAATTTTTTTTTTTTCTACATTTTTGAAAACAAATCAAGGTCATTTGCAGGTCATCTTGGTTCCTGGTCAGACTATCCACTAGGAAGCATGTCTCTGCGGTTTCTGGAAGACCTCCGGTATTCCTCCTATGACCTCAAGAGCTAGTAAGGTGAAAGTGAAATGACAGAGAAGAGTTTGGAGACGACGACGCTGACAGCCGCAACGCAACACGCCGTCGTCGCTCCTCCGACGAGGACACGACTCATCAATCAAGTCATTATCATCAAGCGGATAAACATCGCGGCTTTGCTGCCCTCCAAGCGCGGGCGGTAGGGGCGTAGAAATACGTACAGGATCGGAGACTGGCCACTGAGTCACTGACCGCTGACACTGAAGGTTACCGCGCGGCACGTCGGCGTCAGCGACGCGGTGGCGACACCTGCCGCGTGCGGCCGAGGCCTGGATCGGATGCGGAAGCGACCACATGCGTGCCGGCCCGGATCAGCGTGATGGGCGAGCCATCGTCTGATTCTGTCTTTCCATGGCTGCTGGCTCTGCAGGCTGCTGGTGCCGGTGCTGGACCGTGGGGATTCCGGTTCCGGTGATGGGCTTGACGCTGATCGATGTGATTGTCCCGGTTTAGCCTGCTCTGGCACTTGAGAATTGTCGATGAGCGTGTATGGGCATGCTGTCACTGGGACCAAGGATGACATTTTCCAGCTTATTTTACCCAACTTCATGGAATTCTCTGCGCTTATGCCAGGTTAGGACATCTGCTTGTTCCGTGATGATGACGTCTGACCAACGGACATGTGGGAAAACCCAAAAATGCATCAGACATTCAGTTGGGAATGGAAAATGGATTTATTTGCATGCAGCTACAGAGATTCATATATCCCAAGAGGAAAAGATTTTTAATTGAATTTGGCTGGCGTGCCCTCCGCAATGATGGTCTTTGGTTTGCCTATACATGCTGACCCCTACACTATGCTCCAACGCATATCAATTTAACCTTTGTTTCTTTCCAACAACGAAATTTTTCGCTTCCGCAAGGGATGCAAAATCCCCCAAGTCTCTGGACAGGACACAAGTTTGGCAGTGAGCGTGACAGAAAACACAGTCACGGTCACAGTGGATTCCCATTGCTACAGTATTGTAGACAGCAGTGCGGCTTTAACAGCGCCCAATGGTTTGTGAACACGTTACATATAAGAAATGATTGACACGTTACATATGTGACTCGAGATAGATTGACAAATTACTACACCAATTTGGTTTAGTATCCCAAGTTTGATTAATTATAGATAAAAACTATCAATATTTATGCTACAGGCTCAAATGGAATAATTAATTTAAAGTCATAAATATAAATAGATTTGGTAGTAATCTTTCAAACATAGGATAAATAGTTGCAAGTATTGTGAAACTTTTTGGTGAATTTTAAGCATGGTCAGATGAGAGGTGGCTTAAAATCGCCTGAATTACTTGATAACCTCTAGTCACTCAAAGGAAACTATTCATGGTTCTAGGCTCTAGCAAAGCGGCTCCACACATCCAAGTAAGCTGGTAACAATTTCAGTCCATGGGCGGTTGATAAGATGTCCATCAAGCAAGTCCGGATAACGCCTCATGCATGGTGCCAGGCAGAATTGTTCGCCTTCATAGTCTCCTTGATTATATCTTAGTCAATGACCTTCATTGATCTTGTGAATGGTCTGAACCTACATCTTGCTTGCTTTGGAAGATATTGGAGGTTCACAGGGAACACCTATACCCATGAGGCAAACCACCACCTAAACTAAACTTATGCATGTTGATGTAAAGAAACTAGGTTGCTCTTCCAAATCATGATGCTCCCCATGGGTGGAAATATGGGTCTATGGCCATGACGATCCAAAAATCCGAGAGAATGGCCTTTAAACATTTTCGATGATTGACACTACACCAATTTATCCGCACACCTTTAAACATTGTTGGGAGTGGTTTAGCTAAAACTTATCTACGTCCTTCCTAGAGCCCAACAAATACTCTTCTCTTTTTCCATCTCCCACACTTGAGCCTATGAGCCGAGACCCCTACTTTTGCTCAACCCCCCCCACCCCCCCCCCCCCTACCCCGCGTGCCCCTCACTCTCTCTACCTCTCTTATTTAACCTATCTAAACCCCTAGGGGATAGATGCTAGTTAGTAGCTAAATCGACAAGAGAGTCTCGACCAAATCAATTGGGACGTGGCTGAATCAATTAGTGTGCAACCCAATTGTTCTCCAATAACAAGGACTATGGGCTTGTTTGGTTAAGACCATGGCAGGCATTTGCCTCCCAGGCAACCCATCACAGTTGCCAGACGATCAAAATCAATGGCATGGGAGCTGCTGCCTGGCAGCCAACCTTGTCTAGCTACACAACCAAACAACCCCTATATGTGGGTTTGGTAACTTTGGGCTTTCCGCTCGACCTGGTTTTCAATTCTAAGTTTCCGACCCATTCATTGAGGTGAAAACTTACTTCATCCGACCTAAAAAGTATAAGGATCAACAAAATTTGTTCACATATCATGGAGAGTACATACCTTAAGTACTTGTTTAGATTACGTCACCTTAATTAATATAAGAGTTTGACTTCTATTTTTAGTTGATTACTTTTTTTTCACGGGAATTGCTATTGTACAGGCTCCTGTGTTTTTTTTCCCCAAAAGTTCAGACGACAGTTGCTGGCCAGTGGTTATCGGCTTTTTGCTTGCTTTCATGAACTCAATAATCAATAGCAGCGCAACAGCCACCAGCCAGTGCTCTGAGCTCGTCGCCTGAGAACTTTAGGAGATGTGTAACTGTAACACATCTCCTATATTTATGTGCCTAATTTTTTGGTATTGTTGAGGCAAGTCTGCCTGGTTATTTTTGTGTGAGGATGTCCACACCTTTGTGCGTCACTGTGTGCATGACGCGGCAGAAAGTGACAGCATGCAAAAGAGACAGCATGCAAAAAAGGAGAAATAAAATAATAAAGAACCCCAAGCAGAATAAGATTTTTCTAACGTTCTAGGGGCAAATAAGTTTAACCTGTACCTTTCCAAGCTAAGTCCTTCTGAGATTTCTACAAGCAAAGCGATGCATAATCTAAAATATCCTGAGATCCGAGATATATACAATACAAAGCCGGGAATCCCATTTTATTATTTGGAGCTAAGGGCAAACAGTTGGATAACCGGTGCCGGGGCAGTTTTGGCCTTAGGCATCCCACGAAAAACAGAGTGGGTGGAGTTTCAACATTTGACAGTGGTAGTTTCAAAAAAAAAAAAAAAACATTTGACAGTGGTGCTGCCTACCTGCTTAACAGTGTAACATATGCATGATTTCCACTCAAAACAAAAAGGGAAACAACAATGCCCAATCAATTATGTGCGCGGTACAGATATGACGATGGCGATCAGCATGACCGATTTGGCTTCTACAAGTCCAAGGAAGTCTCAAGACGGGCTAGATTTCTTTTGTTGAATATATATATCCAAACCACAGGGGGTGAATGTGCGTGCATGTTGTGAGTTGTGTACTAAAAAAGTGCGTATGTGTATGTCACTTGATTCCTCGGAAAAACCTCTCAGAGAAATTAAAAAAGCTAGCTATTAATCGTAGCTACCTCAATAAAAAAACAGTATGTTTTATGGTGTCAGGAACTGAAACATCAGTTAAACTAATAAAGTTGTCCGAGATTCTCGAATTGGTAACCAATAATCAGCAAGAGTAATCCATTGAAATTACGCATATACAATTAAAAAAAACGTTAGCTTGGAGTATTGTGTACGAAGAAAAACAGCGGCTGATCGGTACAGCAAACGACTTTTTATTAGGGGGACCTCTTCTGGTCCTCCAGATCCCAAATTCCTCCTCCAACGTGTCTCGAAACCATCCCGTGGCCCCCAACTGAAAATCCAGCCGCAGCCAATCGCATTTCGCGGAACCGGATGGGGTATTTCCAGCGGGCCAATCGCCTCCCCGGATAAGGCCTGCATGTGGGCCCCCACGTCTACACTAAAAGTGGAAAGTACACTTGGCATCGCGGCTGAGGTCCCCGAAAAGAGCCATGCTGGGCCAGTCCCCCGGCCCTCTCTCACTCATGCAGCCCTAATCAGCAAGTGATATTTTCTTGCGATTTTTGTCACGCTAGCAGACTGCCAGCTACATTCTCATTCTGTCACACGCTCGATCGCTTTGTGCAAGTTTCCCGGGATCGCTGCTGCACCTAGCTAGCTAGCTAGTTTTAATTTGTCGGCGGCACATGAGCAGCAGCTCCAAGCACGCGGCGGCCGTGGGCGGCAAGGCCGCGCGTGCCTGCGACAGCTGCCTGCGGCGGCGCGCGCGGTGGTACTGCGCGGCCGACGACGCCTTCCTGTGCCAGGGCTGCGACGCGTCGGTGCACTCGGCGAACCCGCTCGCCAGGCGGCACGAGCGCCTGCGCCTGCGCCCGACGACGTCGCCGCAGGACCCGCTCTCCACGCTCGAGGCCGGACCGACGTCGACGTGGAAGAAGCGCCAGCATCAGCAGGTCGCGCCGGCGGCGTGGTCCAAGCGCAAGGCGCGCACTCGGAGGCCGCACGTCAAGAGCGTCGGGCAGCTGCTGGCGAGGAAGCTCGTCGTCGTGCCCGAGGTGACCACCGTCGAGTCATCGGAGGAGCGGAAGGCCGAGGAAGAAGAGGAAGGGAGGAGGACCAGCTGCTGTACTGCGTGCCGACCTTTGACCGCGCCCTGGCCGAGCTCTGCACGCCGCCGACTCCGGTGGATGACCCGACGGCGCCCACGGCCTCATCATCCTGCTGCAGGGATGACGTCGACGGCGCCGTGGAGAACGCAACGACAAAGGCACCACCGGCGTTGGTGGTCGCGGAATCGCCCGTGCAACAGCTCCCGGACAGCTGCGCCGGCTTCGGCCCCCACGGACGCCGAGCTCAGAGAGTTCGCCGCCGACATGGAAGCGCTTCTTGGCCAGGGCCTGGGCGACAACAACGAGCTGGATGAGTCGTTCTACATGGAGAGCCTAGGGCTAATGACGACGCAGCAGGCGGAGGACGTCGGGCGGGTGAAGATGGAGTCCAACGGCGGCGTAATCTCCCGCTCCCGCGGCGAGGGTGCTCTGGTTGGATTTTGCCCTGCTTATCTGATGAAGCCGGAGGCGTCGTCGGCCGAGGTGCTGGACATAGACTTCAACTGCAGCTCGCTCACGGTGATGATGGACAACGAGGACGAGGACAGCTTCGAACAGAAGGCGTCGGCGATCAACGCCGCCGCGGGTACGCAGTTCTTGAAGAGGACCCTGGATCTCAACCTCAACTACGAGGCCATCATCGAGAGCTGGGGAGCTCGCCGTGGACCGATGGCCAACGGCCAAACGTCCAGCTCGACGACTTCTGGCCCCACGCGCACCTCACGGTACGTGATTTATGATTTGCGAATTCACGCTGCTCCTCGTCCTCGATCGATCGCACGCGTGTATGCTTCGATCGACTTGCAACTTCAATCTCGGGTTCATGAAAGGTTTGCGCTGCGTGCAGGGCTGGATCCCGGGAGGAGGACGGCTGCTGGGTGGGGATGCTGCGGTGACTCCACGGCTGGGGATCGGCGGCGGGCGGGAGGCGCGGGTGACACGGTACAGGGAGAAGCGGCGGACGAGGCTGTTCGCCAAGAAGATAAGGTACGAGGTGCGGAAGCTCAACGCGGAGAAGCGGCCGCGGATGAAGGGCCGATTCGTCAAGCGACCTGCCGCTGCCGGCGCCGGAGGAGGAGCTACGACCATTGCCGCTCCGTGCGCCGTCACCTAGACGATGTGGCGACGTCGTTCGTGTCGGTGTCGCCGCCGTCCCCGTGCGTGCCGAGGTCGGGTCAGGCGCCCGTGAGTGTCGAGGTCGTTGGACGACCTGCAGGTTGCAGCAGCTGGCCTTGCCAGGTAGTTCACGGGTTCGGCATGAAATTACGGACTCAGAATTTGTCGAAGCTCCTTTAGACCTCTAGTTAGTTGGTTCTACACATCACCTTGTGTTCCTCTCAATCATTTCTGCATCCATATGCGGAGGACTGAGACACTGTGTGCATTTGTACAGGAGGGCCATCCCACACCGTCTGGACTCTGGCTTAAATATATTAAGCCATAACAGTTAAGGAACAGAAATCAAACAGAAAACCATGTAAATTGCATGTATCTAGCTAGCCATCATCATGTATTTATGTGTAGCAAACCTTTAAATTTGTTTTGTTGCGTAATGCGTGCACTAATCCATACATCCTCAATTCGTTATTATTGTGCGTTAGCTTAATTTGTCCTAAGTTAAATATTTCTATATTTGATTATTATTAATTTCAAATTCATGACATAAGATTTATATTTTCTATATTCACTATAAGAAATAATTTCATGCTATAGAATCATGTATTGGGTGAAACTATAAGGATTTTTTTTTCTCAAAACGATAGGTTAAATATAGTAATGTTTGGCTTATTAGGACAAAGCTAATGTGTCATGTAAAAAAAGTCGGAGACAGCAGATATGCCTATAGGGCACAACGCCACAACATACGTGCATTAGCTCGGATGAGAGAGTATCTCCATTACCATTGTAGGCCTTGTTTGTCTATATGTATTGGATAGATTATAAGCGAATAAAATTAACTAAATTTCAATACAATCCACCTTACCTAGTGTTAGTGGACATTCACATTATTTCATTTTTTTAATAAATTCATCTGAATTTCGCATTGGATGTAAACATTTTCTTAAGATCACAAATGCACCATTTAAACATCTAATCAAAAAAGGTTTGATCACACACAATATTGAATTAGGCTCTACAAAAAAATGTGCTCTTTGAATGCATATATGGAAAGAAAAAAAATAGCCCGTGGTGTGTGTGAATGGATTTATCCTAATTTGATTTTGAGAAAGAATGAAGTTTGCTAATTGGGGAAAAAAATTAAAATAAAAATTGCATCAGCATATGGACCACTGTAACTTGCTAATGGGCTGAAGTGGGCTGGCTTATGTGAAAGCAAGTCTTGTTTCTAATTACAAAAAAAGAACATTTTTGCCTCCCCATGGTCTATCATCGGAGTCCAGTTTTGCTCCTTGAACTCGAAAGTCCGATAAACTCAAAAACCTTTAAATTACCTAGCTACCTGCCTCGGTTAGAAGTAGTGGTTTCATATTATTTTATTAAGTGAAAAAAAGGTTAAAAATCTGATAAGGTTTTTAACCCATGAGATATATTGGGACATGACTTAAGATATCCAAATAAAAATATTTTTATAAATAAAAAATATTTAAGTTTCTATAAAATATATTTAGCTCTATAAAATTATGAAAAATATCCAAAAATATAAAAAATGCAAAACATTCTAGTCAATTGATGTTGAATTAGAGAAGAAATATGGACTCACTTGTCTCTGGATGTCCAAAAGACCCTCGTTTGACCTAAGAATGCAATCGGCTCATGAGCCAAACGAGCCGGCTTGAGCTCGAGCTAGTAAATGAGCCGAGCGAGTCGACCAACGAGGTAGACCGAGCCGAGCTTCTCGTCCTAATCCTGTCATCATCCATCCAAACGGCCAGAGTCCAGAGAGGGCGTTGCTGCGTTGCGTTCCTGTTGCTCTCCTCTCCCTTTTCTGCTGCGACGGCTGCTCGAGCGCCGCCACCCTTCGCCGGCTCTTCACAGGCGACGAGCGCCCACCAGGTATGCCCGACCCTTATCTTCCCTTCCTGCTGCCCGAACCCTAAGTAATATTTTGTATTGGATCTGACGCTGTTAGTGCACACCCATGCCTTCGTACCTGGTCCGCCTCGGCATTGCTTGCTACTGAATTCAGACATGGGGGAAGGTGGAGAAGAGAAGTCGTTCAATTTCCTTCAAGTTTTGCTCGGTGCGTCAACCTCTCTTGTATCTATGCACTAGTACTGTCTGCTTTGTTTTGCTGGATGTCTCTTCTCCCTGTCGCTGAAAATTGTGGCTGCTCATTGGCACTGGTTTGACTTAGGAAGGTTCAAGTTCCATGATAAAATTAGTCAACCATGGTTCATGCTCGAATTCAGCTTTTACAATGCTGAAAGGGAATGTTCAAACATCGAATTAGTGTGATTCGACAGTTCCCTGTTTAAGCATCATAATCATAATGAGGATTGTGGAGTGTGCTAAATGTGATATGTTAATCCTTCTTCTGCTCTTAAGTCTGAGAGTTACTAGGTCGCTTTCTGAAAACTTGGTCGTTGTGGTTATGCCGGAGGTTTTGTGTGCATGTTCACCATATCTTCGTTGCAAACTGTTTTTAGACCAAAGACCTTCTGGTCCCGCTTTTTAGAAAGCAAATTTGTCTCGGTGGTTGGGAATGCCAGCTTACAGGAAAGCACATAAAGATAGCAACGAACGCAGGTGTGTCCCTCTAAACGAAAAGCCAACATCAACGGAAGCGAAGCAAAAATAAGCGCAACAGCTGCACAGATCAAATACAGGCAGGTCCTAAATGAGCAAAGACAATACATAACTGAACGCCTGGCTATGTCAAATGATGTGAGACTTCCTCCATCATGCTTTGTTCCCAGCTTCTGCTCTTCTCCTTGAGTTTGACATAGCCAGGCGTTGAGTAACAATTCTGGCGTTGAAAACATAATCATTACGAGTAAACCATAGACTCCAGCTTATGCATGCCAAAATATAGATCATTTTGAGACTATGACCCACCGCTCTTTTACTACAAACCTCGAAAGTTGAGTTAAATTTCTGGGCACCTAATTCCAGTAAAATGTATCATGATTTGTCCACTAAATATAATTTGCAGAAACACATTAAGATAACATGTTTCCACCGTGCAACAAAGTTTACAGTGAGTATCTCCTGGCCAATTCCTCCTGACCAATTGCTATGCCTTCTGCTGAAGGTAGACAATCTGTATAAACCAACCACAGGAAAAAAAAGAAATAATTTTCATTGAAATTCCAGCTCTCCAAATCTGCAAGATCTCCTTATTTTCCATTCCATGGTAACTAAGCTCTCCATATAGTGAAGCTGCGGTAAAATACCACTTTTCTCTAAAGTCCATTTAACTGTATCAGGTTCTGTGTTCAACTGAATATCTCTAATCTGTCATATTAGCAATAGCCATTCTTCCTGCTGCTCCTCTCCAATGGACCTTCTGAAAGTTAAATTTAAAGTTAAATTTATCTTATTATTATTTGTCAGAACATTGTGTACTGATTCCTCCTGTTCATTACAAATGTGAAAAACTCTACTGTAGACTATTCTAAAAATCCAGCTGCCCAGCCAAACATCTAACCAAACCCTGGCCTTCTTCCCATTATTTACCACATATATCAGACTCTAATACAGTCTTCGTTGCAAACTTTGCTCATTCCATTAAATAGAATGCGGCTTAGCACCTTTTCCTGCCTTTTTCTCTCTGAACCCTGATATAAAATTGGCAATTATTATTTCCAGGAATAAACAAAAAAGTTTCTTAGTTTTTCTTATGTATAACCTTTCATTTCAGAGGGAAGCATAGCTGGAGGAACTGCTGGTGTTGTGGTGGAAACAGCACTGTACCCGATTGATACTATAAAAACCAGGCTTCAGGTACATGTACATATTCAATAAGAGCAGTGACATGCTTTTCATATAGAATTCTTATCTAAGTGTTCCTTCAATGTGCTCCAAATCCTATTCAACTCATGGTCAAATGACTGTCTGTCTAGTTTTATAAGTTAATATGTCGTGCTTCTAGTTTCTTAGATGATTCCATTTTCTTCTGTTCATTGTTTACCGGCATATTAGTATCACTACTACTTGCAACATGTACATGCTGTCTGAAGTTTGTGATCTCTGCAGGCTGCTCGAGGTGGAAGCCGGATTGAATGGAAAGGCTTGTATTCTGGATTAGCTGGAAATCTTGCTGGCGTCCTTCCGTGAGTACACCATATCTCTTTGTCATACTGCATACAATGATCTTGCTTTCCTAAGAGCAATTTCAAGCTGCAAGATGTTAACCTATTGTGCCCCAACCTCAAGGTGTCACTGTGTTGAGTATTTAAGTCATTATATGTATCAAGTTGTGGTATGATGCAATTGTTATTTTCCTTTCATATTTATTGGGCAGTTTAGTGTTGTTTTACCTTTAACTGATTGCCATGCAACTATTAGAAGTCATATTCAGTAGTTTAATCTGCAAAGACACCATGAGATGAAATTGCTTTCACAAATTTCTTATGTCCAAACAAAGTATTTACTTATTACTAATAAAAAAAGTAAAAATGTTTAGCCTGTGTTCTTCTATTCCCAAAGTACCATTGTTCATGTCTATCTATATGATTTTCATAGTATAATGTGTAATTTATGACAGGGCCTCTGCAATATTTGTCGGAGTGTATGAGCCAACTAAAAGAAAATTACTGGAGACACTTCCTGAAAATCTGAGTGCAGTTGCCCATTTTGTAAGTTAGAACAGACAAAGCTTATTGTTTGACATTGCTGTGGATACCATATACTTTTCATTTTATAGCACCTGCACTTTTTTGCTTTACCAAGACTGTTATTTATTTTCTTCTCTGTGAATGCTTAGTGCCTAGCTTATTGATTCTATCCATCATGTCTTTTAAAACGCAATCGCTACAGACTGCAGGGGCCATTGGAGGTATTGCTGCTTCCCTTGTCCGTGTCCCTACAGAGGTCTGTAATTTATATTTACTACTGCAGATAGTATTGTACTGCATCCAAATCTGATCTCGTTGCATTCAGGTGGTCAAACAAAGAATGCAAACTGGTCAATTCAAGTCTGCACCTAATGCTGTTCGTCTCATTGTTGCTAAAGAAGGATTTAAAGGACTGTACGCCGTATGTATATTCTGGCATCTTATTTGAACAATCTTTTAAGGTGTAATATTGACTTCTATTTTAAGAATGAATTACTGTTGATGAGTTGATCTGATGTGTAGATTTTAATCCTATTTAAAATATATCTTGCAATTTTATCCATTGTAATACTGGTTTCTTTTGGTTTATAGGGTTATGGTTCCTTTCTACTTCGAGATCTTCCATTTGATGCCATTCAGTTCTGCATTTATGAGCAACTTCGAATTGGCTACAAAGCTGTGGTACTCTTTCAATGCTGAGACTACTATTTTTTTTTTCACATCTTGGAACTACTCATGAACATTAGGTTCAAAGCTTCAACCACTTGCGGTACTAAAATAATATTGGGTATTCACAAATTGCTCCATGTGCCTGAATGACTTTTGTTTGGGCCAAATTTTGTGCTATGATCAGCATTTTGCTTTCTCCTGAAGATAAGGCAGATGTGATTTGGCATGCTACTGTTTTCACCAAAATCTGTCCGCACTATTTCTAAGTCTGAATGACTTGATTGATGGTTAATATTATTTAGTCTTCACTAAATATCAATTGCTGTAACCGATGTCCAACAGAAACTGCAAGTTTATCTTTCCACAATTCTTATCATAATTTCTCCATGGTTCATTGTTCAGGCAAAAAGGGAGTTGAATGATCCAGAGAATGCACTTATCGGTGCTTTTGCTGGTATAACTAAATTGTCACCCTAATCTTTTGTAACTATCACCTTGCTTCCCAGTATATGTCTGGTTGTCTTATTTCCTCTTCCCGACAAATCACTTCCATCTACCCTGGGATTTTGACTTTTTTCCTAGGCGCTATCACTGGAGCTATAACAACTCCGCTTGATGTCATGAAGACAAGATTGATGGTTCAGGTGGATACTTGTACGAAGACTTTCCAGTTTCCACACAAATCTTCTTCTGCATAACTGACTATTTCCATATTGGTTGCAATTTCAGGGACAAGGGAATCAATACACTGGAATTGTAAACTGTGCTCAGACAATCCTCAGAGAGGAAGGCCCTAAGGCATTCTTGAAGGTAAAATATCACATTTGTGAACAACTTCAGTACTCTTAAAATGGAAAACAAACACTAGACTACGTCATGTGAACTGGAAACTCTTTATTGTCTTTAAACTGTATAAACTTTTAGACTCCCAATTAGATAAGTTTACAATAGTGACTTGTGGTTACAGTTTGCTTTAAACTATGTTTTGGGCTTTTGTACCATCATATGATGCACGGCACAATACAACGATCTTTTTAGTTTGCCGCACTCTTTAGGACCAAAGAAGACATTCATCATTTGTCCAGATGCCTTTTTTCAGTTCTCTCATGTCTAAAGCCACATTTTGGTCTGGAATTCGTATTCATGTTCTATGACGAATGCTGGTGCAGCGGAGGACTAGGCTGATATATATTTATGTTGACACATGGCAGGGCATTGAGCCGCGAGTGTGCTGTGGATTGGCATTGGTGGGTCCATCTTCTTTGGTGTGCTGGAGAAAACCAAGTCGATGCTAGCCGAGAGGAGGAACCGCGAGCTACCGGCCGTCAAGGACGAATGAGTGAAGCATGTTAGACGGGAGTTTAGTAGCACCACCTGTTTATCACTCCGTACATCTACATGGGATAGAGCCAGGGACATGACATAGAAATTATGAGAGGAGATAAGTTTCATCGAACTGTCCCAGCACTCATTGTTTATGTTGGGAGTTTTCATTTCATCTACATGCGTTGAACACCGAAAGAAACTTCAATGTGTCTCATTTCATGACACCATGCAATATGTAAATGCTATGGCCAGCCTGTAAAACTGAAAATGTTTTTTTGACCTTGTTTGTTCCATATCATTTTTAATTGACGGGACATTCTTGAAAACAATAGTAAGGAAAGAGGCCATTGCTAAGCGCTAATGGCCTAAATTTTTGAGTTCTGGATACTATATCTTAACCTTTTTTTTTGCCCCTGGTCCCGAGGAAGAAGAGATCCGGCATCCGACGTCAGGGAGCCAGGGAGGTCAACTAAATTACGGCTGCTGACCGCTGAGTGCCACAAATAATTGGTATGCTGTATCAGCTTTTGCTTTGAGACGTGGAGCGTAATACTGGGGCGTTGGCTGTCTCATTTGGATGTCGCTGTTATATCCAATGGATACGATTATTGTCCTGCTAGTAAAGTTTGTGACTCTAGGAGTTGACAGGAGGAAAAATGTCACGGGATCTTGGTTGCCTTTGGGCACTAAACAAAGTCATCAGAAAAGCCGATGATGTGCAGACGTTGGCAACAAGACAAATATTTATCTTGCGAGCAGCGGAACTACAGGAAAACACGCAGCGTGTCGATCGATCTGATGGGCGATGGCACATCTTGGCGCTGACGATTATGCACGGATCAGTTTGCATGCCATGTCACGGCTAGTATGGTGTAAATTAAGGATCAAGCTAGGGTTGTAAATTCTTACTAGAGCCATGGTTCGTTCAAAGTTGACAGAAGTGTTGACGACATGTCTCTGATCCATTGACAGGAATAATAATAACCCTTCGCGTCCACGACAAGTTTACTCAAAAGGTGGATTTTGCAGCAAGGCAATGAGGACTTCGCTGCCATTTTAGTTCCCTGATAAAGCTTGCATCTGGACTAGAGAACCTTTTGTACGATTCAATATTCATATCCAAATGCGCGCTAGCTCGCATTTGCTAGATTCAGATCGCAAAATCTGAGATGAGACCAACTGAGCTGTTTCTAGTCAGAAGCTGAAGACAACTGAATTTTGCTTTCGGATTCAGGCATTCAGCTAATCCTCGCAACTCGTCGGCGAATCCAGGCTCGATCTAGCTAATGCTTTAGCTCAAACTTCATGCCGCCATCGAGTATTTTACTTGCCGGAAAGCTGGGCATCTCAGCTTTCGTCTCCCGGTTCGATTCGATCGATCACGGCCACCGACTAGCCAGGTCTAGCGCGGCTGTCCACGCATCACCAGCACTCCGCCATTACCGGGGTTGCGTGGCGCCTGTTGACGGCTTGACGCACCCACTCCACTCTCCGGCCTCGACTCCACCCTGGCCTTGTTGGCCGTTGCGCGGAACGCGCTATAAAAAGCCAGGCCGCGCGAGCTCTGGCTTCTGTGCCGTGCAAGTGCAACCAAGCTGATCACCAGCCCGGTCGTCGCGGCCAACCCAGCTGATACCCGCCGGTGATGGCTCGGGGAAGAGGTAGTGCGATCGGCGGCGGCGTCGTCCTCGCGTCAGCGCTCCTAGTCGGCCTCCTCGTGGCGACCACCAGCGCCCCGGTCGCCGAGGCGGCGGCGTCGTACATGGTCGGCGACTACGGCGGGTGGAAGTTCAACGTCGACAAGTGGGCCAAGGGGAGGACCTTCCGCGCCGGCGACGTGCTCGGTATGTATATATTGCTGGCTTCTGCGAGTGCCCTTACGCGTTCGGCATGCCGTGACGGGCGGCATTTTGTGCGCGTGCAGTGTTCAGCTACAACCGTGCGGTGCACGACGTGGCGATCGTGAACGCGGCGGCGTACCGGAGCTGCGCGGTGCCCAAGGGCGCCAAGGTGCTGCGGAGCGGGCGCGACAAGGTGAAGCTCGGCAGAGGCACGCACTACTTCGCCTGCACCGTGCGGGGACACTGCCAGGCCGGAATGAAGATCGCCGTCAGGGCCGTGTAGGGGAGGGGCTGGGGCGCTGCGCGCTGGTCGCCTGGAACGCCTGGCAGTGGCCACCAGCCTCAGGTCGGCTGCGTGGGGAGCCTGATGAAAAATCAACTGCTAGTTAATTTGTGTTGCTTAGTTAATCTATTGGTGTGCTATCTTGTCGTGTGTACGCTCAGGGCCCGCCTGTGTTATGTACACCTAATGTGGCTTTTGTGACCTCGGGTTGTTGGTTGTGAACTGTGACAGATCTCTACCACTATTTTCTTCTTTTTTGCCAATGAATGAACGCCAATGTCGTTATGTCTTTCTCTCAACTCCGACAACGTATTTTTGACGAGGGTAAACGTAAACCTAGCATTTTTTTTTATAAAGCTATAAGAGGAGAACAAAGTTCCATCCCATGACGCTGGGAATTCCAGCTTACAAAAAGGCGCAAAAACTACAACTCTAGAAAGAGCTACAGCAGCTCAGACCAACACAAGCTAAGGGTCTGCTTGGTTGAAGGGACTAGGGACTAGAGGATATATAGAGACTAAATATTAGTCCCTAAAATTGTTTGATTTAAAGGGACTAATTTGCCACACATAAACTATATAGAGACTAAAATGGCTGAAAATTTGGACTAGTAGTCTCAATTAGCACCTCAAGAGAGACTAATGGACTAAAGACTAAATGAGACTAAAATTAGACCATTAATTCTCTTTTTTGGTAATTTAGAAACTAAATGTGACTAAAATTAGACCATTAATCCTCTTGTTTGATAATTTAGAAACTAAATAAGACTAAAAATTTAGTCCCTAGTCCCCAATAACCAAACAGAGTCTTAGGGTTGCCAATACGTATATATTGGCACAAGAACAGACTCCTTTGAAATTGGAAACAAATCTTCCTAATATGTCACTTATTTTGAATTTGCCCACTATGAATCATTTTGCTACGAAAGCTCTCATGATGTTTTAGTATCCTCATGTTGTTGTTTTAAAGTTTTATTGGTTCATCCTTAATTTACATATCTACTATGCATGTGATAGTAGCAACAAAACTAATTATAGGAGGGAAAGTCAAAATCAAAGTTAACATATTGAGAGTTTAGTATATTTTCCCCTTCCACATGTCCAAATTGCTAATAAACTATTCTGTTATCTCGACTTTCATGATTATATTTTCAGAACTACTTGGGGCAGGACATAAAAGGGCTTATGACAGTTAACACATCACATGTCACATACACAAAAGCATCGCTCACTTGCAATAACCAAACCGGTTTGAGGCTCCAGTGTCGACGACTTGCTGCTAAGAGGGCCAATGGACGAAATCTAGCTAGGCGAGCCTCTGATTTTTGAGATAGGGATGAAGCCAATCACAGCCCAGCGTCCCGCCACGTGGCTGATCACCGCTCAATGCATCCAAGGGAGTGGACGCAGAGCAACGGGCACGCAGGAAAACGGAGGCTCATTGTACACCCAGTTCCTCCGCGTAGCGTAGGCGTAGCAAATCGATCAGGAAGGCAAGCAAAAAAGAAGCAGAGGCCAGGGACGCGCCAGCCAGCGATAAGGCACCGGGCATGGCCGCCACGGCGTACTCCACCGCGCTCCTCGGCGGGGCGCGCCCCCCGCTGCCGGAGCCGCCGCGCCGCCCTCCGGCGCCCTCCTCCTCCCGCGGCGTAACCTGTCTCTGCTCCCCCCCCCGGCTCCCAAGATGCTGCTGCGCCGAGGCCGTCGCTGATCCTGGTGAAGGCCTCCTCCGATGACTCCTCGTCCGTGAGCGGGGACGAGCTCATCGCCGACTTGAAAGCCAAGGTACGCACGCACGCACGGCGTAGCTCGAAATTAAAGTGGGGAGATGTGCGAGTCCGCATGGATCAACTGTCGTGACGACCTTACGTGATGTGCTCGTAACAGTGGGACGCCGTCGAGAACAAGAGCACTGTCCTCACCTACGCCGGCGGCGCCGTCGTCGCTCTCTGGCTGACGTCCGTCATCGTCGGCGCCATCAACTCCGTGCCTCTGGTACGTCCTCTCCTCTCATCCCCCGTGGTTAGATTCAACTGCCAGTTGATGACTGGCCAGCTAGCAGAGTATAGGCTGGCTGACAAGTTCATGCTTGGTTGCGTTTCTGCAGCTCCCCAAGATCATGGAGCTTGTCGGCCTCGGCTACACCGGATGGTTCGTCTACCGCTACCTTCTCTTCAAGGTACGTACGCTGCGATTCTACAGTAGCAGCAGTGAACCATCTCTGAATTTGGAACATGTAAATTAGCCTGCACTGGTAGCAGTGAACCATCTCTGAATTAGGACCGTGCAATTCACTGGATTGCAGGAAAGCAGGAAAGAGCTCGCCGACGACATCGAATCACTCAAGAAAAAGATTGCTGGGTCAGAGTAAAATGTTGTTCTCTTGAATTCTTTTTGGATGATTCTTTCGAGAACACGCGTTGCCTCCTGTCTAGACCCCAGAGTGCTACTTGTCTTTGCATTCTGAACACCGTATGTCATTGTGCCAGTAGAGAGCTTTGTACGACGATGGAGAATAACATGTATGTACAAACTGGACGCCCTCGGGGAATGTTTTCTTAAGATGAATTGGGTATCCACTTTTTTTTTTAAAAAAAAAATTCCCATCACTTCATTTTGCATTCTGTATGCCTCTCAGGACTTGACAACCAATTTGTAATCCTTAACTTGCCATCGTGCTGTGATTTTCTTAACAGGCCGAGGATTGCCAGCATAGCAGGCCAAGGTAAGGTGGTGGTGTTTGCTTGCTTCTTTCTTGCTAGCTCACCAATCCTCTTCTGTGTCTTCGGGCTTTTCCATCCATGGCTATTTTTTTTTTCAAAACCGGGCCTTCACCCGTTTTTCCTTGAGGGAGAAAAAAGTGAAAAGAAAGACCGTAAGTACATTACATCTTAGTGAACTCCCATAGCGAGTTGCCTGAGAGCCAACTAGACCTAACACACAGACACAACAACGATTCGTAGATAAAAATTTACGGCTCATAGGTCTAGAGGGAATTATTTTCTTAATAAAATAATGCTATGAGTAAAAAAATACCACTCACACGCCGGTGATTAGCTCAAGCAAATTTACCTCTCACATGCCATGCATAAATTATTTACTTAAAAAGTGTAACTAATAGTAACAAAAATTGCCGGGCCGGCGGTAGGACATGCCGGTGATTAGCTCAAGCAAATTTACCCCTCACATGCCATGCATGAATTATTTACTTTTAAAAGTGTAACTAATAGTAACAAAAAAAGTCTGGACATGCCGGTGATAAGCCCACTCAAATTTACTAGTCACATGTGAGGAAGGAATTGTTTACTTACCAAAATGTTGCTAAAAGTAATAAAAATAGTCTGGCCGACAGCGGAACATGCCGGTGATAAGCTCACTTAAATTTACGGATAACATATCAGGAAGGAATTATTTACTTAACAAAATGATTAATCATTCTCAAAAAAAAAATACTAATAGTAATTAAAAAATATCCTGTCGGACGACCAGACACGTTAGTAATCGGACATGTAAATTTATCGCTCTTTTTATTACCAAAATGTTACTATAATAGTAATAAAAATAGCCGGACTGGCGACCGAACACACTAGTGATTAACTCACAAATAGTAATGAAAAATAGCCTGACCGACGACCAGACACGGCAATGAAAAGCTCATGCAAAATTAACACTCACATGGTAGGAAGGAATTATTTATTTAAGAAAATAATACAAATAATAATAAAAATATCATGCCTATAGTGTTTACTAAAATATTTATTTAAGAAAATACTCATTGTCCAAGACAGATGGAGTGATGTGGCACGGGAAGATTTGGACCCAGATGACACCTTTAAAAAGTACAGGGGAGGCAAAGATACACTTTCATAGTTTAAGGATCTAGATGACACAGAGGGGATAGTTTAGGGAGGGAGAGGTGAACTTTCATAGTTTGAGGGGCCTAGATGACACAACGAGAATAATTCGATGATCGATTCTCTCTTTTTTTTTTTCATGTTTAGACTACTTCCAACAACCACTACCTAAAATAGAGACCCACTCTAGGATTTGGGGCATGCACAGGAAAAAGTCACACACCTAAATCTCGGCCTTCTCCAACAACCACCGCAAAAGGTCTCGATTTTGCCGCTATCCTGTCATGCGTCGTCGTCCCTGTCGTGCCAAGGCGTGGAAGCCCTTGCCCTCTCTAGCTGCCTTTCCCTATGCTGACGAAGCACTCGACAACCCAAATCTAGGCCCGTTCCCAGTGGCGGAACTGGAGATAAATTTCAGGGGGGCCAGCCCTCCACACAAATGTTTACCGGTTCAAAAATCTAACAATTTGTCGCTATATTTCAAGTATATACTAGTTAGTCATGACTATGAAAATTTAATAATTACTTATGCACGCAGTAGCAATACATAAAATAGAAAAATATGAGAATAGTTTAAAGAAGTGGTCAATATATCTTACAATTTAATAAACCTTCGCCAGTAGCTGCTAATTAGAAAAGGGTACTAAAATTTTTTTTCAGCGTTGAGGGGGGCCATGGCCCCTCCCCAACCCTCGGTTCCGCCACTGCCTCGTTCTGCTCAAGCAGGCATGCAACGCCATGGTGTCAGGGGAAATCGGCGGCGCGGCGCGTACGCTCGAGTTCGCGGAGTGCACCGCTAGGGCACTCGAGCTCACCACATCCGTCGTCCCCGCCCGACCATGATGACCTCCGTGCGCGTCCACTTCTCCTTCCGCGGCGTGTCCGTCTACCGCTGGACGAGTTGCACCCCTGGATGCTTCAGGTGTCGCAGGGCAAGGATAGCACCGTCAACTCCGTGCTCTAGCTCCACCGCCTCCTCGCTGACTCCATCGACCCTCCAAACGACGTGCTCTCGCTGATCGTCTGCTTCAGTGCTGTGGTGGGGCTCGCCTAGGTGCAGACCTAAAGGGACAGAGGATGACACATCTTTGTGTTCTGTGTTGGCCGCTAGGCAAAATGGTTGACGGCTCTGGCCGTCGACCCTCCAGATGACGCGCTCTCGCCGGTCGTCCGCTTCGGCGTGGTGGTGGGGCCCCCTTGGTGGAGACCCAAAGGGACGGAGGGCGACACATCTTTGCATTACGTGTTGGCGCTAGGCAAAATAGGTGACGACTTTGGCTATGTTGTTGGAGGGTTGATCTGTGCTACAAAAGCACTGTGGACTACCTATTTTGGGTTTGGGTCACGATTTGCGTGCTTTATTAGAGTTTTAGTCTTACATTTACGGGCCTACTACCCGGTTCAGGGCACCCCAAGTGCATAACCGAAAGAGTACTCTAACCGAAATGAGGATATACTTCCTCCGTCTCTCATTGAGTTTGTCACCCTAGATTCCGTGCCATCTTTTTTTCGATGATTCGTCTTATTCAAAATTTTTGCACAAATATAATTTATTTTTTATAACTTGTTTGATCAATAAAGATACTTGAATATTAATTAATTTATTTTATTATTTGTATAAATATTTTGAATAAGACGGATGGTCAAACACGAAGTTCAAAAATCAAAAACGACAAACTCTATGAGACACAACTCTAGAGGGAGTACACGATAGTTCAATGGCTCACCCGAAAAAGGTTCTTGAAATTATATTCAGTTTTTTAGGTTTAGGGTTCTATTTGGCCGGGTGGGCGGGAACTGGAGGGGATCTTTTTGTCTTTCCATCTCGGCTTTCTTTCCCCGTCTCCGGCGGCCGGCGTTGCTAGGCTCCTCCTCTCACCTCCAGGCTCCCACGCAACAACACTACTTCCCAGGTCCCAGGCGTCCAGGACCCGAGGCCAGACGCCCCCAGCCCGTTCGTCGACACCCTCCTGCCGGGCGGCGCGGCCACCCTGCCCGTGCGGCGTTCCCGTGACATGTGAGGCTGCGCGCCTAGGCACCAGGCGGCGGTGCTCCAGTCCAGGTCCGCACCCCCGCGGGTGCCGGGCGGGCGCTGTGGGAGCGCCATTCAGCGTGCAGCAGGCACGGGCGCGCGGCTGGAGTTCACGTGCCACACGCCCACACCTCCACCTCGTCGCCGTCGGTTCGTCCCCTTCCGGTCTTTTCGTCGTGCATTCCACTCATCTAGCATGTGGAGCGCCAGTGCCAGATCCACATATCCACTCGCTAGCACGCAGCACGCAGCACGCCAGGCAGGCAGTAACATAGAAGGCCGGCGCCTGCTCCTCCTCGGCTCCTCCCCTTCTTCCCCAAGCAGTCAGCATTTATGTCAAATCACAATGTCAGCAGTTATTGAATTAGATGAAGCATAAATTGTTTGTTGCTTGCTGCTGCAAAAAGTCAATTGTGTGCTTGTACAGTTAGATGCTCTATGCTACCTCCCTTACTATTTATTTGTTTTTGACACAGTTCATTCTTCAGACAAACCAACTCTAGTGACCTGGGAATTTAGCTAGCTGTGGAAAGGTTGATTCTGAGATTGAGTAGGCAATGAATCAAAATATTGAGTATTGGCAGGATAAAAAAAGGAAGGTACAAGTGGAATATGAGGAAGAGCATCCGTATTGTTCAGAACCTGGAGAAGAAGAAGAAGCAGCATCAGCCTGTGATGTCCCCTATACTGGTGCAGCAGCCCCATCTCGACCTGTCGCTGCATCAAACAGAGGTAGAAAAGGAGGCACTACCACTCCTAGCATTGACATGTTCTTCAAGACTAGAACTGGCCCAGGTGATCAGCCTGCAATAAGGAGTGTGCTTCAAGGAGAAGCAGTGAAGCAGAAGACTGATTTGTGTATGGTTAAGTGGTTTATTGATGCATCGGTTCCATTTAATGCAAGTAATTCAATCTTTTATCAGCCAATGATTGATGCTGTGTGTGCATTTGGTCCTGGATATAAGGGGCCAAATTTCAATCAGCTACGTGGTCCATTACTTGCAAAATGCTTTGAGGAAACTAGAAGCTTTGTTGATGGATTCCGCAAAACTTGGAGGCAAACTGGTTGCACAGTCATGGCTGATAGATGGACAGATAGAAACAGAAGGATTGTCATCAACTTCTTCGTCTATTGCCCCAGAGGTGTTGTTTTTCTCAAGTCAGTTGATGCCACTGACAAAACTGCTGATTTTTTATTCAGATTGTTTAGAGATGTTGTGAACTTTGTTGGTCCTGAACATGTTGTGCATTTTGTCACTGATAATTCCTCAAACATGGTTGCTGCTGGTAGAAAGTTAGAAGATGAGTTCCCATCCATCTATTGGTCCCCTTGTGCTGCTCGTTGTTTGAATCTAATGCTGTCTGACTTTGAAAAGGAGAATATAGTGAAGACTACTGTAGCTCATGCATCATCTATCACAAAATATATCTACAACCATTGTTATCCGTTGTATCTAATGAGAAAGTTCACAAAAGGTCATGAGATTCTTCGTCCAGCAAAAAATCGTTTTGCTACTAATTTTATTGCATTGCAAAGCATATACAAACATAAGGCGGATCTTCAAGCAATGGTTGTCTCCAATGATTGGACAACCTCTGCATATTATAAGGAAGCACAAGGGAAAAAGTTTACCAGAGCTGTGCTAGATCAGAACTTTTGGAAAGACTGTGCTATTGTTTGTCAGTTATCAGAACCAATAGTGCGATTGTTGGGAATTGTGGACAGCCATGAGCGACCTGCCATGGGGTATCTATTTGCAGCCTTCCATGTTTCAAGAGATGAAATTGTGAAGAGGTTTCAGAGAAGGAAGGAGTTAGTTAAGCCATTTTTGGACTATATAGATGCGCGGTGGGATAGTCACTTTGACAAAAATCTGCATGCTGCTGGATTTTGGCTTAATCCAAACAACCAATATAATGATGAGCTGCGTGAGAAATATAATTTCACTACTTCTAGGGTTCTTGATGTCATTGAGAAATATGCCGGCAAAGATTTTGCTCTTCGTAGTTCTTTGACAAGAGAGTTGGGAATTTTTAGAAGGGGAGAAGGTGACTTTGGGCGTTCAGGTGCTAAATATGATCGACAACACATGCCTGCTGGTAAGTGCTAACTCTCTGTTAATTGCTGTATTCTATTAGTCCATTATATCACAACAGCATTTAATTCCCTCTTTTTCATATAGACGAGTGGTGGGAAACTTATGGATGCTGTGCACCAAACTTACAGAAGCTAGCTTTGCGTGTATTGAGCCAAACTTGTTCTGCTTCTGGATGTGAGATAAGCTGGAGCATGTTTGAGCATATGCACTCCAAAAAGAGGAACAGACTTGAGCATCAAAGGTTAAATGATATTGTGTTTGTTCATTGCAACTTGAGATTGCAGCAAAGGTACCTGTTTTGTGCTTGTTTACATTGGTTGGCCTTGCTGTTCAGTTTGTATCAAGAAATAATACGACTATAATGAACATATTTCAACATTAGGTCCAAAACCTCTACTAGAAACTATGACCCAATCAGTTTGGATGAAATTCGGAAGGGAAATGAAGCATGGGTTGTTGAAAACAATCCACCTCGTCTTAACGCGGTCGAGCTGAATGAATTTCGAAATGAATTGTCTGCATTGAGTATACAATGCAGTGATGGTAATGTCCTGCATTCTTGTGAAATTAATCAAGCTTGCTTTTGTTAGCAGCCAGCATCTAACATAATAATATACTGTTACTTTTTTAGATATGGTGCTGAATTTGGATGAGCTTCAAGCTGATGCCATGGATGAAAGTGAAGAGACGTTGTCCAGCCAAGATAATGTACTTGATGATCTCGATATGGCCGATGAACATGATGAAGATGCCGAAGCTGAAGATTCGGATCCATCTTACCTATAGGCAGTCACCTATATTTTGTTCACCTGTAGCTATAGTTGTTTGGTACTTTGGTTGTGCACTTGTGTTTGTGTATGTTCTTTTTTTCAGTTTAGCAGTTGTGCTGTTGGTGTGGCTGTCCTATTGCCAGTTTGCTTGCGAACTTGTTAAATTGTGAGCCTGTCTACTTGTAATCCTTTTTAGTTGATACTTTGGTAAGTTAAGCTCGTTGAATACTCGAATTATGAAGTAATGTGTTTTTGTTTGTCTCTATAAATCAACTATATATATGTATATGGCAACAGTTCAGCGTATCTGTGGCCGGTTCAGTTCAAACAATCCAAAGCTATTGAACCAGCGGGTTATGGTCATGCTGGTTCCTCTGCCCCGATTCCTGGCTTTTCCCACTGGCTGTTGATGGTAGTGTCGTCGTTACGTCGATTGACGATGTTACGTTAAAAAAAGCATGTTACTTTTGTTTTTAGGGAGCCACTATTTGAAGTTTTCTATTTCTAATTTTACGGAGTCCCTTGATGGAGTGTGGCAGGAGCTCCGAGTCTCGTTCCTTTGCCTGCACACCGCTAAACCGGTGTGAAAGCATCTTCCACTTAGCCCGATGTACTCCAAATCTTGTGCTAATAACAATTTCAGACTTTAAGAGCGACCATCCGATTACGGAGATAAGTTTATAAAACCATAAGAATAGCCCAACCCCACTTGTATTGGAGTTGGAGTGATTGTTGTCCGAAGGTCTTTGGCATGAAAAATGGCTTTGGGTTTTGGTCATTTCCAGAGCCGGGATTCCGTTCCATGCAAGATCCAATAAAAATATTGTAAGCGTTGTGTTGTTGTTTCATTATAATTGAGTTTGTTCGACTGATAAGTTGATTTGTTGTGAGAAGAAAGATATTGTAGCATAACTGATAAACCGGACCGATAACTTCAAGCGAACAAGGCGGTTGTCATTCATCAAGGAGCAAGAACAAGACAAGGTGATCTTTTTTGTTAATTACTAATTTTATTTATCATATATCCTATATATACAACGTGGTGAAAAGGCTAAACGATTATATAAGTAGTCTTAGGACAGTGACATTATTACTAGTAAAAAAGAAAGAAAGAAAGAAAAGAACAATGATATGCATAATCCATTTTCCCTTTTCCACTAACCCCATGTCGGACTGTGCATGTGGCGGCCATAAATATCTTGGGCGTGGAAACTGGAAGGTAGTACAAGTTCTAGAACTTTCGATGTTCCAACTTCCCAGTCCACTCGTATCATTCGACATTTGCGCAGAAAATTCGAAAATCAGGTACAACAAGTTCTAGAACTTTCGATGTTCCCAGTCCACTTGTATAATATCGCAGGCTAGTTTAGTTTAAGGAGGGGCCAGCCATATAAAAAGCCGTTGCCTGATTGGACCAAGTACTGTCATCCCACGCTCCACTCCCGACACCTGTTCCGTTTAAAATCCGGTGCGTCGACGTGGCCGCGTGCGCAGCCACAAACCCTCCTCCGCCGCCTCAATTAACAATTCGCTAATCACTGCAAACCCCCTCTAATCGCCCGCTAAAAGGCCAATCCCGCTGCATCGTCGCTTTTTCCTATCTCCCACTTGGGGACTCGCCGATACGATCCTTCTAGACTCGCCGATACGATCCTTCTAGACACTTCGATGCGCCCATCGCCCGTTATAAAGGCCGGTCACATCTGTGGGCGACGGCACAACAGCACCTGCTCACAGGTCACAGCCCCGTTGCTCATTGGATGAGTGGACGGGGGGCGGACGGAGATCGCGAGAGGATTCGAAGGTACGGAGAAGTTTCTAGACGCCAATGGTGTCTTCTCTTTCCTGTGGATCTGTTTTTAGAGAGATTTTGATGCCATTTTTTCTGTTCGGACGTCGTGCGTGATGATGTTCTGTTGAGCGGTGAGCACGGGTGGGCGATCCGCGGTTTGACTCTTGCTGGATTTCAGGCCCTGTTTGCTTGAGCTTATCAGTCTAGTGTTTTTCCCTCACATATTATATGTAGATTGGGGACTGGAGAGGGATGTTAATCTTAGCTGGACTGACTTGTTCGAATGTGTCTCAGTGTTCCTAGTTTTTAGTTTTTACCCCAGGACGGAAACCTAGCTGCTCCAGTTCACGGTTAAATTTTGGCGGTCTCAGTATAACTAAATGCTTTGACACCGATCAGATTTCAACTCAAACTTTGGCCGCTCGACAAGATATGCAACTATAAGTCTATACTAATGCCAGTGAGCTTACTAATGCCAGTGAGCTTGTTTAGTTCTGATGCTGTTTAAATCTGTGAAACCAACAACCATGATGTTGAGCATCTTCTCCAGATCTCTTATCTGACATCTCCAACTCGTCTCCTAAAATGCCTTAATCCTTGAAATGCTACTCCATCTCCTAAAATGCTACTCCATCCATCTCAAATTACAAGACGTTTTAGTTTTTCTAAATACATAACTAAAGCAATGTATCTCCTAAAATGCTAACCCCCTCCATCTCAAATTATATAAGACGTTTTGGCTTTTCTAAATGCATAGTTAAAGCAAAGCAATGTATCTAGAAAAGCTAAAATGTCTAATTTGAAATGGAGGGAGTACTTTTTAGGTATAGGATATTGGATAGGATTTCTAGTGGAGATGGTCTTTACTGATTATGGCATTTTGTATTATTATGTTGATTTACCTTTTGTTTGGTACAAGCAGCAGCAGCACTGATTTACCTTGTTTCATTATCAGCATTCATTTCTCAAGCAGTTCAACATTTTGTTGCTGACCTATCTGGCTTTTGTTTACTTTTCCTTGACTAGCCATTGGCGTACTCGTATTGCATATGGCGGCACCAAGCATGAGGCAGGAACTGCATTACTTGCGAGGAGGTCACAAGTAAGATATCAAAGCTTGCAGTTCATTTAAAGGTGTTTTAGTGCTGCCTCTTTGGTTTTCTCCAACCTCTTATTCGACAAACAACCCTTTTTACATTGTATGTTAATGCACCGTTATGGGCCTGGAGTTTACCATTATGGGCCTTCTTCCTTTGTACCTTCTGTACAGCTAAGAATTTGTATTTTTTCTTGTCATAAATCATGAGTTGTTTTATAAGGAATGAAAAAGCAAAACATGATTTCTGCTCCCGCTTGAATTGTGCTTCAACTAGAACACACATTTTTTCAACTAAAACCTTTAAGTACAAATTTGAGTTAAATCAACATGTGGAAATGTCCATTGACTTTGTTCTTACCATTCCCCCCCCTTCTTATTTGATGCTGCAATTGGTGTGGCCAGGAGCATTGATATTCCAGGACCTGTGCACTCAAACTTCTTTTCTTGAAGAGCAAATTTGTAAAATTTGACAGCTATGTTTAGAAGTATCTAAATCGGTGATATGAAAGTTGCATCACTTTCTTTTTTTGGTTGATGTACATTCAAAGTACTTCCTCCCAAGTCAGGCATGTGTTTGAATAATCAATAAACAAAATGCTGTTCAATTTATGCTCCCCTAACTATTTCAAATAGATTTATCTTTTTCGTTTTTCATATAGAACAGTACTACTTGAGTTTGAAGTTCAAATGATGTGGGTTCATAGAAGACAACCGTGAATCATGTTAAGAAAATGTATCATGAATTTTTCATCACTATTTTGATAATAAATTGACCCCCTAGACATACAAAAACTTAAGAAAATTTGGTGTATTTTGATCACATAATTTATGGTGCTTGCTATCGTCACCCGCATCATTTGAACTTCAAACTTAATTTGTACATGGGGAAATAAAATAGACAAATTTTATTAAGGAGTACATTGTAGGGAGTAAATCGAACCAAAATTTTGATTATGGGGTTATTTATAAAAAGGCCCTACTTGAGGAAATTAATTCAAAATTTCCCTCAAAAGTAAGTTGTTCGTCAAAAGTCAATAGCATCAGATAAATAATGGAGAGAACACTTTATTAATGTCATAGTATTGGCATAACCGTCGGTTCCTATTGGGGAACCACAGCTTTCATTTTGGCAGCAAGAGAAACACACTAGTATTCATAGTTCAGTTACCCAACACTGTTGATAATCATTATTATAGAATTACAAATTCAAATCTTGATTGATGGATAGAATCATTGCTTGCCATACTGGCAAGAAACCCAAAGGTTGCAACATGTAGATCAATATGCTTGGCACCAAGTACATATTAACAGCCCCCAACATGCATGTGAACCATGATCTACAGAGTATCATACTGAGGCTGTGAACCTGTAAATCCTTTCAAACAGGAAAAATAATTATCTTCCTTAATCTCTAATTGTCAAAACATGTTTACTGGAAATGGGGATTGTCCAATCATATTATTACCATGTTTGGTTGTTGATTACAAATCTGGGGAACCAAATAGTACTAATCCTGAGAACCAAATAAAATTCTTGGGGCAGTGGAGCAAATGGGTACTAATAGCCAGCATTGATGCCATATTGCTGTAGGGTGGTTCACTGGTACCAGGCAAGAAGAAAAAACAAGCGCTAAATAGCTCACTTGGAAAATTTAAGCTGTTACAATTTAGCAATCTGCTTCAAATTTAGACACGCTTCTATATTGTGCACCGTCATCTGTTTGTTCTAGCTTCGACCCTGGTACTAGCGTTATTTCTTTATTTTCAGTGGATATATATAGGGAAATCGTGCAGTTGGCTGTTGTATTGTTGACCTTGTAGATAATTCTGCACCGGAAGATATATTATTGACTTTACCAATATGAAAGAGCAGCCAAGGACCAACTAATATGATTTATCAAAGAAACAATGAGGCCACTTTAGTGCTGGGTTGCTGGCTGCTGGGATGGTATCTGACCCACAGTCTGCCAATGTACCTTACCCACTGGAGTTCTATTATCATTAGGGACACCTGGTTTCAGTTCCAAACCATGAAACTTATATTGTTCCTTATTGCAAAGTTCAGTCATCAGTGAGGCCAAACCCATACAAATCATGCAAATGGCAAAATGAAACCAGTGTATCTTCGATGTGGAGGAGCCTCATGTGACATTATTGATATAACCTGTATCCTGTACACAAGCCATTTTTTGCTCACTCAGCTAGTATATTTCACAAATACTCATTGCAATCAGAGTGCTCTGCATATATTGAAACACCATGGTATTTTTTCACTCGTACTGGATCTTCTTAGTGCAGTTGAAGTCTGTAACATATCAAAGCATAGATTCTTTTATTATGTTCTCTTCGTACTTGTAGTAACTCAATTTGTTTAGATGCTAGAAAGAGTATTTACCCCAGTTCAGGAGCCATCAATTCCTTGCATCGATCCCTCTCCTTTTGTTGTGATTGCCCCTGCTCAAGATTAGCAGGGACATCTGCATATTGTGTTGTAATACTAAATCTGTAGGGAGTGCTAGAGCTTGCATCAGCAACATCTCTTGGTTCACTGGCCTGGAGCTAAAATTAATTTGATTAACTTCCAGCCAACAAAGCATATTTATTATTTGATTAAAGTTTCTGCATTCATCAAACCTTCCTGTGTAGTTCCACTCTTTGCTGTGACATGATATGTACTGTTCTACTGAGTTCCATGTTTTCCTGGTGAATTATGCTACCCTGTCTCAACGTCAGCATAAATTAAGAATGTCAGTAACTTCCATGCTTGATCATTTGATTGAACTAAGAAAAATGGCATTGCTTTTAGGACTTAACCTTCCTGTGTAAATCTTCAATTTCACTTTTCAAAATATGGTCCTGTTTGACATTACTGCATATTAGACTGAAGTGAATAGAAAACCAAAACGTGGAAACGAAATGGATAATGAGTATGACCTTCCTCATTCTGATACTACTCAGGCTCATTTCAAGACGACTCTCTAAACTTTGGAGGTCTCTTACACCTAGGCCTGAAAGCTCCTCCCCCATTAGTTGCCTACAACAATGAAAAAGAGTTTTTCACATTCTTTTAAGTAGGATACTAAAACTACTTTCAATGTAAAATTTGCATGGTTACACAGTTGGAAGGAAGCAACTTATTATGTTGTTAGGAGAAATTATCGGTTTAATTTCCTGAAATAATGAATGTTGTTAATGTCTTCAATAACTAGACTAGATATTTACTTAATCCTTGGTTGAAACGTTTGAACTTATTTGAATATTCTATGAAGTTGTTCATATGGCATTGAAACTTTCTATTGTTGAGTGATCCTTTTTTTTTTTTTGTTGTTGCAGAATCAATTGCAAGATCATACTTGTGGCTTTCTTGCAAGTTGTGCAGTTGTTGCCTCAAGCTTGCTGCCTCCCTTTGCCAAAGCTATGGTAAAACAGGAAGTACTGTCAGTTTCTGAACTAAATATAAGTGTATAAAATACTTTAGAAATGTAAAACATAAGATACTAGTACATTGCTAAAGATAAAAATCAATACTCAATAACTTCCACTTGCTTTGGATTTTGGGTAACATGTGCATTGGTAAGAAAAATCATTACTCCCTCTGTTTCAAAATGGATGTACCAAAAAGTCAAAACGACTTATGATTTGGAACGGAGGGAGTACCACATTGTTAATGACATCTTTTGCAGATTAATAGGGCTCAGTCAATTATTATTATTGTGGGGTAATCCATAGCAAATGCATGGGCTCTCTTTATTGATAGCTGACAACGCCTTTGCTTCTGTGCACTCTTTTTTTCTGTTGAGAGGCAATAAAGTGGACCGTAGGATGGAGGTCTGACTGTCCACGCCGATAGAAGCTGGCCAAGCTGGCCTTTGAATCTCTCTTCCTATGCTCCCCACCAACTGATCACCTGTCTAGCGGTGTACCCACTGTTGGATCATTTCCAGTTGAAGCTACCCTGCGTGACCGGGCCCACAGTTTTGTCTCCTG
Source organism: Hyparrhenia diplandra (assembly GCA_015847255.1). NCBI lineage: Eukaryota > Viridiplantae > Streptophyta > Magnoliopsida > Poales > Poaceae > Hyparrhenia > Hyparrhenia diplandra. Next base: position 18,513 of record JADLZK010011709.1, on the reverse strand, counting down.
CATCCGGCAGCAACACCGCAACACTTTGCCTTACTGCCCTACCTCCACTTGACAGGTTTGTTTTTATTTTTGTCCACATTTGCTTCTGATAATATGCCTAACAGGGTGGCTTTGGATGGCCTATTTTGTAGTGACGATGATGGTGGCTGCCGAATGCTGGCTTGAAGATGTGGGCTCCCAACTTATTTTGCCAACAAGCACCAAGCGTAAATCGCTATAGGGCGTGGTGAAGTTTAGCGACGGATGGTGGCCGATGAGGATCGCCTGGAGCGAATACTAGGTTGTCATGGGCATTGGGCCCTAGGGCTATGCAGTTCATAGCCTTGATCCATAGGGTTGGGGCTAGGTTTACCCCTCAGCGCCTTGTTGCTTGATTCTAACAAGGTTAGCTTACAAGCTTAAATGAATAGGCCCCTAGGCCAGGCTTTGATCGGGCCTGTGTCTTCTTGCTGGTGCAGAGTGCTCCCTACCTTTGGGCATTGTCAATTCTTGGCACTTATATTCTTCCATGGCGCTGAATGCTCCCTGCCTTCCTTTCCTCCTATTCTTGGCGTGCCTTGCAGCCTCGTATATTCTGAAGTTCTCTCGAGTTATTGTAAACTCTTTAGATTGCCTGTACATATGTGTTTGGGCAAGACATATGCCAGAGGTGGAAACGCCTCTTTTGTAGTGTTAGCTTGTTCTGAGGACAATATCCATGTATTTAAACAAATGGAGCAAAATTGTATGTAGGTATATGGATGCATGATGTTCGAAATAAATATCTTTAGTATTCTGAGAACCGAGATCAACTGAAGGTTGCAGCATGGCCCTTCATTTTCGTCCTATGTACGAAGCTTGGTTTGGATATATAATGTTTGTTTATGTCAAATTATTCCAAAAAGTTTCCCAATTGATTATGGCCTGAGCGGTGAGTGAGGTATTTGGCCATCTAGGCGGGATCAAATAATCGGTTCTCAAAATACAATTTTGACAGCTATTTTTACATGATATATTTAAAAGTATAGCGGAAATCTATATTAAGTATAGCGTTTAGTCAAGGCAAATTACCGGCATCATGAATAAACAAACTCATCAATCAATACACAAAAGTAATCTATAATCAAATTTTGCATTAGCTGACTAGACATAACCAATCACTATTTGTGACTGAATAAAGATACCAAACAGCTCATTTTGGTCAGACTAATATACAATCATATGCCACATCTGTACTACTAACTGTTACTCTCACCATCTAAGAAAAAACATAAATCTCACTTTTTGATAAGTCAAGAAATCTTAAATTCAATTAGATTTAAAGAAAACAGTATCAATATTTTTATCTTCAAATAAGTTATTATGAAAATATATTTTGTAATTAATTTAATAATATTTATTATGCACCATAAATATTACTTTTTTTGGACGGGTTTTCAACCCGTGTTTCATTAAGACGGAAGGAGAAAAGAGTTTTGGTACAACCGATTGCAAAGCTCCGAGGAGGTGGCAAGCAACCCAACAAACCAACCTAATACAAAGAGAGAAAAGGCGGTAGGAAGATGACTCTCTGCCCAAACCTACCCAAGTGGACCTACAAAAGATAAAAAATCAACGCTTGTTTGCCAACAGAGTTGATGAAGTTGCGGTGACAAAGCATCCACCATGAGTAAGGGGGCCATCATACCCTTGGCAAACAAAGTATCCACACGAGCAACGACCTCGGCGACAAAGTATCCACACGAGCAACGACGATGGCAAAGGATCCACCAGAGAGCGCAAGCAGCAAAGCTTCTGCTGCGAGAACACGACAACAGCAAAGCATCTGCTATGAGAACACGACGGCGGCAAAGCATTCGCCATAGAGCGCAAGCAGCAAAGCATCCGCTGCGAGAACGACTGCGACAACACCAAACATGGCTAGACAGACCAAAGCAAAGGACATAGGAGATGGAAACTCTAGCGAGTGAAGGTCGTGCGACCCTGACCGGCTCTGATGAACAAGAACTTTGACGATGCGCCCGCTGCGCCACCGCCACTGGCCCGGAGGAACCAAGCTAGGTTTTCACCCAGTTTTTGAACGTCAAACAGTGCAGGCCAGCCAAGCGCTCGCAACGGCGGATGGGCCAATGGGCCAAACAACAACTTCAGCAACACCTTCAACAAGGTACGTGGCACAATACCACTATCGCTGCCCTAGAGCAAGACGCTAGGCAGGGTTTTCACCCAACGCAACCGTTTGCTGGCCCGGAACACACCACTACCCGCACGTCAATGGCCCCGATGAGTTGGGATGGTCACCAATCCAAAGACTCTAAGGACAAGTCGCAGCCGAGCACCACCGCAAAGGGCGCGCAGGGGCAGCTCGGCCTGCACGGCCGCCACCACCGGGCCCATCCCGCACGGTCATGATGAGGCAAAGTCGTGTCGGGAGGGAGGCAAGCAATGAATGTCGACACCCGAAGCTGACTGTAGCTGACGACGAGCTAGAGCACGGGCATGACGGAGCCGAAGACACTAGAGCATCAACGGTGACCGTTGTACTGAGCATTTTAGCCCGCCTGCGCCCACGGACCTTACTAGACGGGCCTAGAGACGGATCTTGTAGCCCGAAAAAAAATCTTGGCCCGAGCCTGACACTGAAATCCTATTTGTAGCTATTTTACACTATAAAATGCACGGTGGCCCGCCCAAGCCCGGGCTTAGCCCGAGCCCGAAAATTGAGGCCCGACGTGTCTAGTGGGACGGTCATGGGCAGGATTTTCTCGGTCCGAAATAACCGGGTTTTTTTCGACCAGGCCCCAATCCGACCAGGCCCGCAAAATGCTCAGGTATAGTGGCTGTAAGCTAGATCCAGCACCGGAGCGACCAAATCTAGCACCGAGGAGGTCGGATCCACCCTACCAGTGGCCCTCACCGCCGGAGTCGTAGGGAGGAGAGGTAGAGGTGGGAGGAGGTGGCAACAGTTGTCTTTTATGAGCACCACACTGTGGCCCGCCGCCACTGCATACCGGCCCTTGGCGGCGACGGTGTTTTGCCCCCCCCGCGGGTCACCCTAGCGACAATGCGGGGGTCGAGGCAACGGGTAGTAATTTATGTCCGCCATAAATATTACTCCCTCCGTTCTAAATTGTAGTTCGCTTTGGCTTTTCTAGATACATTGATTTTGGTATGCACCGCTTATACACTATGTCTTGATACATAGTAAAAAAAGAAATGAATGTACAAAAGTTAAAGTGAACTACAATTTGAAACGGAGGGAGTACTCGTATTAAATAAATTTGGGATTGTTTTGACTCCTCAAAATGCTATAATTTTTTTCTTTTTTTAAGATGGCGGGAGAAGTTACCAAGATATAAGTACTTTTTTTATCACCATACCATGAGTTCTGAAGTTGCATTGTTAGTGCCAATTTGCTCCTCCTTTGCCTTTCCATACCGGTCTATCACAGCTTTCATGCTACACGAAAATAAAAGTGCAACAAAATGGTGTAGTTAGTGCCTTATTAATTTGTATCTGAATTGGTAAGTACTAATTAAAGTAGTATGGCATATATATACCATAGCGTACAAACGTCTATATACCCAACCTACTTGTATTAACTACTCTATAATGTTTCTTAACACACTCCTTAGTAATTCTTCAGATAATTACACACGGGCACTCAAGATTGCATGATTCATTCATTAATATAGCTCTTCCGCTTTATAACTGTTATTAATGATATATATAACTTCTCTCATTTTACATTGTCAACAGTGATGTATAACCTCGTAGTTTTAGATGTGCATACAAAGATCGGGCAGTGAGTTATATTATTATGATTCTAAATTTCTAATGGCGACGAAGTCCCAAAACTGAAACTTTTTCCAACTGAATTTGCGTTACTCAGATTGTTCTACTGAATGAAATTGCCTCTAAGCTTGCGTACTGAATTCAATAGAATAGATACTACTTCATTTTATTTGTTTAGATGGTGATCCATATATGAAACAACAGTTCCACAAAAAAAAAAAAATCGAAACCTCCCATTATTTGACTATCATAGAGATGAAAAATCAAAACATCCCATTTCAGTGTATTATGAGATTATCAATTTCTGTCTCTATTGAAAATGCAGAAGAGTTGTTTTTCATTGTATTATAGAGATGAAAAATAAGGCGGTGAGGGGCACCCAACAAGATCCTCATACGCAGACCAGATATGAGTAAGGCACTTATAGTACAACTTGATTCAAACACATAGTGAGCAAACATGACTCGACCTTAGCTAAAATATAAACCTAGTCTACAAGAGCACCAGCCCTAGCTCTTGTTGTTCACCCCAGCCATGCACCAGAGGTTGTGGTCATTCTTGAGGTCACTCCAAATCATGCTATAATCGGAGTAGCCCCCCACCCCCTAACCCTCTTAAAATACATGCATTCGTATGTTTCTAAATAATCCAGTTCCCTATGCTCATTGTCTGGCTCCACCAGTCAGCAAAGCTCAGTTCGTTTTGTCGGGGACCGAATCTGTTAGGTTCAGCGGAGTTATTAGATTCTCACTAGGACATGCATATAATTCTTTCTATCACAATATTATGAATACGAAGCGGAAATATTGGTCTATAGCCTTAAGTTCCTTAAGTATAAAAGCAATTCCAACAGATTGGATAAACTTAATTGCCAAATTTTACTGTTTAGTCATTTTGTAAAATAAAAAATTAAGTTCTAAAAAGAAAAGAAGAGCTGAGGTCTACAACACCCTACCTACTTTAAAGCAACTCCAACAGTTTGTCATTCTCAAATTTTGTCAAAAAACTTCAAAAAACTCTCTCCAACAGTTTTGGCATTTGGAGTTGGCAATTTGTGAGTGTTGGCAAATCAGGCCGTTCTGCCGCATTTTATGTGCGCGCTACAAACGTTTGGCATTCACGGCACATCCGTACATATTAGAAGAGGTGGAATGGCATAAACATAATTTTGTTTCTGCCTCAGGGTTTCTGAGATAAGTTTTCAAGAGGTGGAAGGATATAAACATAATTTTGTTTCTCTTCTAGGGTTCCCGATATAAATTAGATCTGAGTTTACCAAATGAATTATGTCAAACTGTTGGAGATGAACTCTTTTTAGACTTGGCATTTGCATTTCAGATTTGACAAATAGAGAAATTGTCGAACCAGTTTTGTCAGAGCTGTTGGAGATGCTTTACAAAGTTTAGGTAGCAAATGACTATGACCGGCTATATATGACCCTCGAAATTTAAGAGATAACATGTTTGCTATTTTATAAAATCATATAGCACATCTGTTGGAGTTCAAATTTTCCTTAAAAAATCTATAAATAGCCTACCCAGCAAGGTAGCATGCACATCGATCTGTTGAAGTTGCTCTTTAGAGAACAGAAACAAAGGAAGCCAAGACCACGTATATTTCGTTTCTAATCGAAATTAATTAGTTCAATAGAGGATCATCTATATTAATATTTTTTTTCGCAAAAAATAATAGGAGTCCCTCAGCTATTTCTTTAATCTGCTTTTACATCTATTTTTGCGATAAAAGGCTGCTCAAATACAGGGCACAACAAGTAATCGGATTACCCACGCAGCCTCAAACATGAAACTAACACACAAACGAGAATACATGGGGAGGCCCCAACACCACACCACCCTTCTTCTTTCCCCGAGCCCGCCCCCCCCCCACCCACGAGCAGCTCAACGGCCCCCGGGCGCCCTTGGGCTCGAGCCCTCCAGGGCGCCGGCGTCGCGCCCCTCCCCGCCCCATCTTCTTCTCCAACCCCGCCACCGAGCACCGCCGCCACCAAGCTCCGCCGCCGCCATGGATTCCGGCGACCTCCCCCCGCCATCAAGCCCATACCCACCGAAATGAAGAGACATGGGGATGGCCTTGCCACGGACGTCCGCGAACGGCCAACGCAGAGATCGGCGGCGCCCCGCCTCAAGCTCGGACGAGCGCCACCACCGCCCCCGGCAAGGTGGTGCGACCTGCAACGCCACCACGGCCGCGGACGCCGCCGCCCGCCGGCCGGACCTTCCCTTCCACCTAAACGGGGAGAAGACAATCAGAAGATGGAGGCGCCACCAGCTCCGCCACCGCCGGCGACCTCACCGAACCCTAAACCGGCGGCGGCGGCGGAACCCTTAAAGCCCACGGGGCGCGCGGCGGAACCCGAATCCGCGCCAAGCCAGGGGGGCGGGCGGCGCCGCCTCGTCGCCCACGCCCGGCGCCGGTCGCCGGGCGCCGCCCGCCGCCGCCCGCCCCGCGGCCCAGCCCACCCGCCCCATCCCGGCGCCGCAAGGAGAGCGCCAGTCGGGTGGAGCTGGGGGGAGGAGGGGAGAGATGGAGGGCGCGAGGGGAGGGGCCACGCGGGGATGGGGGCTGTTGAGCGGCGCTGCCGGGCCGGGAGGAGGAGGGGAGGGGGGCGGCGGCGAGCGGCGACGCGAGGCGAGGGGAGCGTCCCAAGAAGCATGTTCCTTTCTTTAATCAGCGTGGCTCATACATCTAGAGAGCTAGCAATACGCCACGCTAAGTCGCTAAACATGAATCAAGAAGATTAGATGCATAGCAGATTAAACAGATCTGTTAAAGTTAACCAAGTCTGATCAGTAGGAAATTTGTAACATACAGTATATCGAGAGAGAGAGAGAGAGAGAGAGAGAGAGAGTCACGTAAATAGGCAAAATGATTCGTACTTGGTGCTAGAGAACTCGTAGAGCCTGCCGGTGCTGGAGAAGATGATGAGGCCAACCTCCGCATCGCAGAGGATGGAGAGCTCCTTTGCCTTCTTCAGCAGCCCGTTCCGCCTCTTAGAGAAGGTCACCTGCCTGCTCGTCGAGTTGTCGATCCTCCTGATCACTATCTTCCCCCTCCCATGCTTCCTTCTGTGTCTCTCTCGCTCAGATCTAGTCAAGTCGTCTATTATAGGATCAAAAAGCAAGACGAAGAGATGGCCGGCCGGCCGCCAGGACGATTGATCTGGTGGAGAAGACGGTGGTAACCTAGGTAGGTTTCTAGCTTCCAATTGTGGCTCACAGCCACAGCTATATACCAACAAAGAGAGGACGAGAGAAGTGCCTATGAGGTTTTATTATGCACGAATTTGAGGATGCAAGTGGTTCAACTTGTAGTCCTTCTCTATACATATTTAGCTTGTCATTGGGGCTACCTGCTTATTAATTATCACTATACTGATGTGATGTACATAAATTAACCTTGTTATATTCTGTTGGCAGCACTAGCACCATACTTGACTAGCACAAATGGAAAGCATCAAGTTATTGATGTGACCATGTATAGTTTGATTTCATTTCAAAAAAAAAAAAAAAAAAAAAAAAAAAAAAACTACTGCTAGAAAGATCTTAACAAATGAAAATAAATCAACAGAAAAAAAACAACTTTCAACATAGATGGCAAATTAAATGAAGAGGACATAAAGAAAGTAGGGATAACACAATTTCCCCTCAAATGTTTGCCTGCTTATTACTGCTCTCGCGCTCTCTACAAGTACTACTAGCACGTAGAACCATGTGTCGACCCTTTGGCTGCTTGAGAGGGCTTCGATATATTGAGTCTGATTAGTATATATATATATACTATATACTTATATAGAGTAAAATATGGGATATGATGTCGACATCCTATCAACCATCTTGGGCCTCTCGTACAATGTTTCTCAAAAGAAAAAAAAATCTCTTACCTCGTACACGATGACAATGCCACCCCAACCATCTTTCATCAAAGGTCGTCCTTATTAATTTGTAATTTTATAATAGTCGGGTATGCACTTTACCTTACGTCCTACGCTAATTCTGGTATTCTATGACACCATTGGTGGTATCTGGCCTGTTTTCTTCCCATTTGTAGTACAAGTGCCAATAGATATGTGTTAAGATCGTGGTCTAGGTGAGAGGGAAACATAAATGACGTACGAACAAAAGTGTATCATCTTCTCAACTACGTACTCGTTGTACAACGAATATGTTGTACTAAGAGGATATTGGGGACTTTATGTTGCAACTATATGTTTGGCACTTTGGCAATGCAATGTTTTGAATTGAAATAACATAAAGGTGCATGAATTCTTTCACATCTAGGCTAAAAAAAGTTAGGTTTAATCAACCCTTGGTTTCTTAGCCTTTTTGTCTTCTAGTTATCTTGAGGAATTAATTCTTTCCCGAAAGATGATAAGATATGTGGACAGACCTGATAATCAAACCTAGATCGACTATATATAATATGTGTATTGGACCACCGATCCATATTGGTGGTTTATTATTTTAATATTATTGATCGTACCATCATGACCCTTAGTGTATCCCGAACGTTTTGTTATGCGTGCTCTTTTTTGAGCAAAGTCGGGAAGGGAAAACCAAACCCTTATATTTTTGTTTTTTTTAATAATGTCTCGGCTGAAATTCGTTCGACGATTCGAACTCAATGCTGAGGGGTGCCTCCAGAGTGTCCGTGACTGGTTGGGGTAACCAACCGAACCCAACATCCTTTTGGCTTATGCGTGCTCTTTCACAGATCAACGATGATGGGTCGTCCATTTCTCATAGAAAAAAAAGGAACCGTGTTGTGTTTGTGGCGAACTACATACAACCATCCTAGATTAGCACGTAATATATCAACAAAAACTTGGTTAAAGAAACGAGGATCGAAGAATATATTGGGAATAACTCCCACGTAGCAACTAGCTAGCATTATACTACTATTTTATGCAAAGAAATGATGTGTGGGCCTTCAGCAACGTATCCTATTTTTCGAATAGCATCTTTTGTGTGCTCGAAACCAATACCGAAACCATGTGGCTATAGCGTGTACTCACTCCATAGTGGAAAAGAAAAAAACGTTTAGGACAGCGATACGGTCTCCAAAGCGCAACTTTGATTTTTTTTTTCTATAAAAATATTTATTAAAAAAATTATATATGTATATTTGTATGAAAGTATTTTTTCAAGACAAATCTATTGATATGATTTTCATATTTCTAAACTCAACAACTTAAAAGTTATTCATGATTTATGTTCCCAATGTTTGACCCAAACCTTTTCCAAAACATCTTTGTTTTTTTTTTTACTATGGAGGGAGTACAATATATTATATAGTACTCCCTCCATACCCAAAAAGCTCGGCGTTTAGGACAAGGTTTGGGTCAAACATTGGGAATATAAATTATCAATAACTTTTACGTTGTTGGGTTTGCAAATGTGAAACCTATATGAATAGATTTGTCTTGAAAAATACTTTTATAAAAGTATACATATATAACTCTTCGATAAATATTTTTATAATAACAAGAGGTCAAAGTTGTGTTTTGGAAGACCGTAATCGCTGTTCTAAACGCCAAGCTTTTGGGGTATGGAGGGAGTATATAATATAAAGGTATACAGATGGGATCTATTGTTGAATTGGTCGTCTGCCTTTTGTATGCAAATGATCTTTCAAAGGTTCGATGTTCTTTATTGCTATATATAGACAATAATATAAGTACTATTTTTCTTTAGAAAATCGACTTGATACCTTAACCACTAAAAATTAGTTAGACTATTAGGATGAGCTTTAAACTTAGAGCTAATAAAACTCTAAACAGGTTGCCCACCTCACATCAGTGTCAGGCAACATATGTATTGCATATTTGCTTCGAAATTTTGTACATTTGGCATACCCCAAATGTAAATTCTTGGCTCCGCCAATGCCCTTGTGCATAGCTGGCCCACCCCTGCCTCACATTAAAGCGTTAGACCTCAGAGCTAAGCTAAAATGTTCTAAAGTTTTTAGAGCACTAAATTAGTTTCCAATAGAGGATCCAAACATGCCCTTATTAGCAGCATCTATTAATTTCATTGATCCAAACAGACACTAGAGAGTGAGGTTCTAGCTTGCCATCAGAAGAAGTAGCAGTTCTACTGCACTCGTTTGCAACGATGACCAACGATGCTAAGTATTATTACTCCCTCTGTTCTATAAAACATGCAATTCTCACATCCCGAAAAGTTAAACGCACTGAACTTTGACTAAGTATGGTTAGATTAGTTATGCTCCTACTAGTTAATCTGCTCCGTGGAAGACGCGCCGCCACAAGAAGCGTGCGTGCATGTTACTTGCATCATGCATGATGAGCTGGTGACCACGCACGGGAGAGCGATCGAGGGAGATCGCTTGGAAACTGAAATGAGAGATTGTCCTCGACGTGACGCTCCGGAGCGGCGCCTTGTTGGTCGCGCAGACCACGTGGTACGATGGTCCATGCGTGACCAAAACAAACGTACGGACCAATGGAAATGGAGATGGGGTTTCGTTCACGATCGCGCCAATCGATCACACGGATCAGCAAAGGGGGACCTTCCAAGTTCCGAGGTACAAAGCACTTCACCTTTGAGGAAAGCGGAGAGAACCTTTTTGGGCTGGAACGAAAATTGGCCAAAGTGGCCGGACAAGTGTCAATCATTGCCATATGATGAGACAACACCTGTCAAGAAAGGCATTGTGATGCACAACGAGCCAACCGCGGGCAAGGAGTGCAGCTGTGTGGAGGCTACTTTATTTATTCTCTTGTTATACTCTTGCTGACTAGATCCCATCTCACTACATTCGCCGGCCACTTTAAAAGTAGAGTCTCCGCATGTTGCTTAGAGTCTTAGAACAAGAACATAGTTAGGGGTGTGTTTCTGCCAATAATCAATATATAGCACTTCTATGTTGTTGTAATAGATTGGATTGTAGTGGCGGAGTGCAGCGGCATACTATATGTTTCTACTAATAAAGTAATAATAATATTATGTTGAAATAAACAACATATAAGTTTTTTTTTGGTTGAAATGACCTCCCTAGCTACGACATCTCTCAAAAAGTCCAACGACGGCTTAATCGAGAAATTGGGTATCTCCTCGAAGAAACCAAAGGTTTTGCTATGTGACATTTACGACCTTCTCATGTTAAGAGCCACCTTTTTAAAAAAAAGTCCAGTTTCGTGGCTTTGATTTATCATAAGAAGAGTTAAACATACAACTTTTAAATGCGTGAGTCAAGTCTCCTCTTCATTCCTTGTGGTACGTATTACCCTTCACTTGACACGCTCCCTTATCTGCCTTTTGATGCCTGCATAGAGTAGTGTGTGTTGTTGCAACATTTCCTCTCTTTTAGTCCGACGCCGCTCTCCATTTCTCTATAGCCTCTTGTACCCCACCAAGAGGTTGTTAAAGAAAATTGATGGTGACCAAGAGGGGAAAAGAACTGGATTGGGTCATTAAAAACATAATAGTATATGACAACTTGAAGAGAGCATCAATTAGCCGGATCGATCAAGTCATCGCCTAGAAGAGAGAAAGGCTAGTGGGTCGTCGCACTATGGCGAAGCGGTCGCAAGTGGCTGCCAGGTTTGCACTAGGCTATGGCTGCCACGATGTTGCACTTGCAGATGGAGTGACCGTGTGCTAGCAACTGACCATGCCTTGCACATTCTTGGGCCAAACCCATATGTGTCGCCGTTGGGAAAAAGGGTAAGGACATAGGAATACCGGAGATGCGAGAGAACGAGGAGAGTGAGAGAAGGGGATACCCTGTGGTGATGTCGTCCTCCTCGGGGTCGCCTCTGTGCTCCAGTATCGGCGACTCTTCTTTTTTCGCGAGAGCCAACATGTGTGGGAAGAAAGGGGATGGGCGGTGGTCAATTCAAATGAATATAGAGAGGGAGGCCTCTATTAATAGATGAGTTTTAGTTTTATAGACCCGCCGCCGCTAGTCCCGCTACAAAGACATATTGATTCCATAGAGAAATATGTTGACATCCCATGGCAAGTCTCCTACATGGAAAACTAACCCAACAAGAATGAAACACAACCGATACTCGAACCATATGCTCAATCCAGATTAACAAATTTGAACTAGCTAGTGAGGTTAATTTTCTTTCCTTAGTTCTAAATGGTCACCAAATAAATGGTACTCTAAATAATTGTAGTTAGTCGCAAAGTTTTTTGTGGATTTGTTTTTTAAAAAAACGAATTGTTAGGTAGATACCTGGCTAACCATTATCACTAGCTAGTCAAACTTAGCTAATATATTGTAAAATTGTAATTTTTCCATCCCACATACTCCTATGCACATAGCCTAACAATAGCAAATAGAAGAGGAAGAACACTGTAAGATAAACCACCAATGCATCCATTTTTTTTTGTTAGTGGATCCAAATGACACCGAGGTAATAGGCACTGAACTATTATAGTCAGCTAAAGTAGCTATTAATAGATCCAATGCAAACAGGTTACGTAGCAAGCGTAAGGTAAGTTAAACTGAAACAATAAGTACTTTGATATGCATATTTTTTTTTTTTAATCAAATCGGAAATACAGAACAAGGGGCTTCCCCATTTGCATTAATAAAAATCGAAATACAACAAAGTTTTTAGACAATTCAGGGCAAATTTTTTTGCCAAAAAGACAAGTCTCTCTCCATCGATCAAAAATACACTTGTTCGGACATGGGGGACAAGTTAACCCCAGCAACCTACAGTTCACCTAAACATGTAGCCAAAATGAGACCCAACTCGACCATTACACACAGAAGAATTTTAACAAAGCAACTACTCCTGCTCCAGATCATCAACGCCTTCTTCATCATCACCAGTCAGCAGCTTGGGTTGGACTCGGCGGCCTTGGCTTAGCAGATTGATGGCGAACTGCAGGGTGGCCTCAATAGCTTGAGTCCACATTTCCTTTTCTCCTTTCTTTTAGTAAACCTGCCCAGAATTTCAATTAGTGCGCACACATGACTTATAATTTCTAGCGGGTTGTGATTTTTTTTCCCTTCAAAACAGATAGCATTTCGTTTCTTTCAAATGGTCCGCAAATGGTAGCTATCCCAATGGCATGGAACTGTTTGCCATTTGGGATTCACTTGTCACACCATATCCATCCTTGATCTAAGGAGTTAGGAGTATCAGTTGCCCCCAAACATGTAGCCAAAATGGCTAAATAGATCTAGCAATAGGACAGGTGAACAACAAATGAACTACTGATTCATGTTGCCGACAAAAACAACAAACTAGGTCACCTTTCCAATTTCTTTTAATCATATTATCCTTTGTGAGAATGGCCTTATTAGCTACCAGCCATATAAAGATCTTGATCTTAGCAAGGATTTTGGCTTTCCAAATATTTTTATTATATGACCCACTATCATTAGTGGTGAGAGCATTATATGTGGATTTCATACTAAATCTTTCACTCTTTTTCCATTTTTCAAAAAGCACCTGTCTTTCCATGCAAAAACATTTTGAGACATAATTTCCTCCTCCTTGAGGGACAACCACTCATGTTTAATCAGCTCATTAGTTAATCACCATTTACCTTCGGAAAAAAATCATAAGATAGTTTCTCAGCCGAACGAGAGAAAAAAAAGTCACAGGACATGTTTATCCCTGTCCAGGTTGCAGTGACGGGATGATGGGTGCATGAGCGCGCTTCCCTGAACAATTTGGCGCTCTCGATGCTCCTTTCGCCATCGACCTCAGGTTTCCCGGCATGTCCCCGACCCTCCAAGGCTGCCACCAACGCCACAGCTCTCCGATGCCGCGCCGCGCCCCGGGCGACGCCTCGCTCTGCGCCTTCCGCGCGCACCACCGCGCCGGTCGCGCGCTCCACGCTAACCCGGCGCTGATGCCCGCGCTCGCGGCCTGCGCGCGCGGCTGCCCGCCGCCGTGGCCGAGGCCGAGCAGATCCACGCGCTCCTCGTCAAGTCCGGTGTCCCACGGACGGTCTCCGATGTGCAAGTCTCCACCTCCCTGGTACGGGCCTACGCGCGGCTCGGCCGTGTGCGCGACGCGCGGAAGCTGTTCGATGGAATGCCCGACCGGACGGTGGTCACCTGGAACGTGCTGCTTGATGCGCTTGTCAGAGATGGCGACTTGGACGCTGCGTGGGAGGTATTTGTGGAAATGCCACAGCGCAATGTGGTTTCTTGGAACACCATCATCGCTGGTTTTGCAAGGAATGGGTGGGCGCAGGAGGCAGTGGACTTGTTTGTCCAGATGACTGTGGCTTATGGTTTGGCGCCAGATGAGGCCACGATGGTTGGCTTCGTATCGGCTGTTCGGGACATTGGTCTACTTGGAATTGGGAAGAGCGCACATGGGTATGTTCTCCGTCGGGAGTTCTCACTTGACGGTGCTCTTGGGGTTGCAGTAATCAGTATGTACACGAGGTGCGGGAGCATGGGTGCTGCACACAGTTGCTTCTTGAGTGTCACCACCAAGAATGTGGAGCATTGGACCTCTTTGATCGCGGGTTTCGCAGCACATGGTCAACCAGAGAAAGCATTGAGGTTGTTTGATGAGATGAGGCGGGTGGGCATTGAGCCTAATGGTGTCACCTTTGTAGCCGTCTTGAACGCCTGCAGCCATGGCGGGCTTTGTCAGTGAAGGTTTCAAGTACTTCGACCTAATGAGGAGCATGGGCATCAGGCCAATGATCCAGCACTATGGCTGCTTGGTTGATCTCCTTGGCCGCGCTGGGTTCTTAAAGGAGGCCTTCAATCTTGCCATCAATCTACCTGAAGATCCTGGTTTTGTAATCTGGAGCTCGCTGCTAGCAGCCTGTCGTAGCCATGGCAATGTCGAGATGGCAGAGCTCACTGCGTCAAAGTTGGCAGACGCAAAACCAAGCCATGGCAGCTCGTATGTGCTTTTATCAAACACATACGCACGAGCGAAGCAATGGGAGGACTTGAAGAGGACGCGGAAGAGAATGGAGGGACATGGAGTAACGAAGAAACCTGGGCTCAGCTGGATAGAGGTAGATGGAAATGTACATTCTTTTGCCACTGCAGACAAGCTGCATATGGAAAGCGAGGGTATTTATCAAATGTTGGAGGATTTAAAACATAATTTGACATCAGCTGCATATGAACCTGAACCCTTCGCTCTTTCTGAACAATTGTAATAATTTTTTTGGAGGAAGAGTATCATTTGATAATAAAAATCCATCATAAATATTAAAGATGCATTTTAAATTATGACATGAGCAGGAACAAGGTCGTATCTTTTTTTTTTTATCTCGAAACACAACAAGGCCGTATCTGAGAATGACTCGATTGAGTATATCATATATGTCAGTAATCGTACACTTTGCTGCCTTGCTGGGAGTATTCTCTAGGGATTAGCACAAGACAAGGGCACTGAACTACAATCAGACCAGACAGCTCGACATTCCCCCAGCAATTCCTCGGTCTCATGCTATCTCTAATCTACAGCTGTAAGTTCTATACATTAAACAGTCATCTAGTCTGATAGTGTGGTCGAAATGTTTGATTAGGTCCACCAGATAGACGGTCCCTCGATCTAGTTTTAGCAACATCAACAACTATCATCCATCCGTTTATTATCTGCAGATAAAAGTACAATCGTGAGTTTCAAGAGGTTTGTAAACATCCTATAACTGTAACAGTGCTAGTTGTGGGATAGGAATTCTAATCACCCACCTGTCCATTCATTGCTTTTAGAGCAGCACCTCCAGCTTCCTCAGTAGTGTATTCTATGAAGGCGTAACCTTTTGATCTTTTGATATCCTATCCATAATTATCTTCACTGTATGTAACAGCAGTTCAGTGAATCAGAAAGTCCACGCAAAAAGATTAATGAATGGGTACAAACATTTTGCTGCCCTATCACAAACCTTCAACGAGCTTCGCCGAAAGGCTCAAATGCTTCCCGCAAAGTTTTCTCAGATGTATAAAATGAAAGCCCTGCCATACATTGTACACAAAAGATAGGAACAGTCACGCTAATGGATCTGAATAAGAAATGCTAATGATATATGAATAAACAAATGAGCTTTTTTTGAAGCAATAAAAATAAATGAGCTGAAATGCACAAAAGTATATGTTGTGTTTCACCTGTAACAAAGAGCCTTTTAGTTTTGATATCGGCTGCTCCAGTCCCTTCAGATGATTTCAAGCCATCATCACCTGAAACTATCAAAAAGCATTTACTATCTGGGTGATTTATACAAGCTATCTTAGTCTCTTAGAAGCATGGACATTCAAATAGTCAGATGCACCCCAGGCATGCTAGGTACAAGTTCAACAAGTGTCTAAAGTGTAAGAGAATCAAATGTACCATATTAAATCCTCCAAGGATTAATAAAAATATTGGTATATGGATGGAATCATCTTAATGTTGATCAGGCCATAGAAATGAACCTCACAAAAGGACCAGCAAAAAGAATACAATGGTGTGTAGCCTTATTGGGGAAGAAATAGGATTTTTAGTTTTGGCCTTGCGGTAAAAAAGATCAGAATCTTGCTTGTTTTGGCCTTTTCAAATCAATAGCTCTAGATATATTGTTAGAATAGAAAACAAGGCCGAAGCCAGGCAAAAAGATTTGTAGAGCAGCATTGGTGGTTTCCTGCATTGAAATGGACCATTTTGGTCTTGAACAGGAAGAAGGAATCTTGCCTGCCAATGATGCACATAGAATGATGGGAATGGGACTTATGATTATGGCGTTAAGAAATGAGTCAATATTTATCAGAACCAGAAAAAATGAGAACAAACCTTTGTAATCTTTGTTGTCTGATCCAAAGTTCAGATCAGGTTGAACGGATAACACTCCAGGAACATCTGGTATGCAAAGTTACTTTTCAGTGGCTCAAAGACAGAGATTTGTCAGGAATCTATACGAAGAGATATGAAATCCCAAGTTGCTCACCAGCTAACTCTTTTGCACTCTCCATCAATATGACAGCAGAAACCATAATCCCTCTCCCATGAAATGTGATATATATGCTAACCTGGGCATCTTGTTCGCTGAAAAATTGAGAGATGACAATGACAGTATTTTTTATCATGCCGAACAGACAAAAACTAGTAAAGTAGTAGCTAGGTTGATGATGAGATTACATACTTCCCCAACACTTTCATAAGGATTTGTGTATAGTGATCCACCATTTGGGCCTTTGTCACAACTTCAACTCCAGGCTTCTCCATTCGGACAAGCCAAAACTCATTTTCCCCACTTGAAGATGAAGATGTTGAAGCACCATCACTGATGCTTACAAGGTTAGCTGTCGAGACTCAAGCTGTGGCTATCATTATCTGATTTATTACCCATATCTGGCTGAACAGATAAAACTCCTTGCATCTCTGTAAATTGAGAAGAAAGAAAGAAGCAAAATATGTATGAGTTTCAGTATGTACCTCTCCAAATGTTTTCCACTTTGCTAATCAGAAGTTCTAATTTTCAAATGCATCATCGAAATCAGTCCAGCAGGTGGTGCCATTCCTAAACCAACAAAGGGAATATAATTATACCTTGGCATGCTAAAACTATTTCGGAATAGTGTCTGAGTCTGAATAAGGAGAACAATTGCAAACTAGATTAGTTCGGAGAATGGTATGATGAAAGACACTTGTCTGCAGTTATCGACAAACTTGTATGACTATTCCTTGTTTACACATCTCTCACTCTGCAGGATTAAACTTTCTCACAAAATTATACTAATATGGACCACCGAAACACATTCAGTTTTTTTCACAACACACTTCACTAAAGGATTGGAGGTCATACTTGCAAGCTCCTTTGATGCATCCTCGTCGATCTCGCAGCGGAACTCGTAAGTCCCATCCCACGAAGCCTCGTATATGCGCATCTGCGCCTCCTTCTCACTATCGTAATTACGCAGGGGCACAATATTTTTAGCATAAAAAACCGTTGAAAAAAAAAGTTAACTGTTCTTGTTTGCTACAGAATGTCATACTACTCACCTTCCCACGACCTGGGCCAGTGTGGCTGCGTAGTAATCCACGGCCTCTGCGCGGGACACCCCGCTGCCTGACGCGCCGCGGCGGGGGCGTATCCATCACAACCACCCACCTGGAGGAACGCGACTGTATCTCAGTCGAAGCGGCAGATATTGGCGTGGGAGGAGACCGCGAAGATGACGCGAGGAGGGGGAAAACGGCGTCGGCCCGGACGGCGAGCGGTTGAACGTGGGAGGGGCAGAGGTAGACACTTGGGGAACTGAAATGGATCGGCTGCCAGCTTTGGTGGAGGTGGGAATGGAGATGGACACGGAGAGTCCGCCGCCGACGAGGAGGAAGGGTAGCACGGCGTCCATGGCTGGCGCGGCGGTGTGTGTGCTACGGACCAGCAGGTGAGAAGGGAAGTGGGAACAAAGGCAGATGCGATGGGAGCTCGCGGCCTCGCGGGAATGGCTTAGCGCGCCGGGGAGCCGGCTGTGGCGGAGAAGACAACCTTGGTGTGGGCCGTGGGAGAAATATCGTGGCCTCAAGTGATATCGGCCCAGTTGGCTGGTGCTTCATCGGCTTTTAATTTAAAAAAAAATTGCTAAAAAAATCAGACATGTCTCACTCTCAGCTGCTTATATTGAACGAAAAAAAAAAAATCTACCTCTCGGTTATTATCCATCATAGTTTAATTTTTTCTTCCGAACTACAAAATCAGACATCTCTGTTTTTAAAAATAAAAGCTTAGCGACATTTAATGTGATATAAAAAGCTTATAAACTACTAACTAAATT